>NW_019168270.1:24044458-24406637 GCF_002303985.1 Durio zibethinus
ACAGAATGTACATGGTGGTAAGAATATGTATACCAACCTATTACGCAACATGATAAGAAGAGTTAGATGAGGAAAAAACAAAAAGAATGGTAAAGAATGACTACCACGTTTATCTATAATACAATTTTAAGGAGCAGATTGGAAATGAGGATCGATGATAGCGAACTTTGTTACAAAATAGTTCCCAGTAGCCATATATGCAGGAGAAGACAATAGGCAATTAGGCCTAGCCTTGCTCTGGGACGACTGCTTAGAACTCGGCCACCAGATACCCTGAAGCAATTAAAAACAGATAAAATATCATTACAAACGAATAAAATACATAGAAGGCAAGCACTAAAATCCCTCTATGGAAAAATAGTTTCCCGTTCCCTGATAATTTGGGTTGAACATTTTACCAAATTCCATCGACTCGATCTGCAATCAACTTTCCTTGTTTTGGTATCAGACCAGATGTGTTGAGAGACTTGAACAATCGACCTGCCAAACAAAGGACACGCTTAAGTTCTGTAAATTCTGAGACATATATCGATCAGAAGTTATTTTTCTTAAAAAATATTCTAGAATGCCAACCTTTGTCCTCGTCAGTTTCCTCACTGTTGATCAGGCGATCAGATTCCGAGCCAATATTTAGTGCAAGATGGTCTGTTGATCCTTTTCGCATGGTTCGCACGTGAGCAGCCGAGGCCACAGGAGTTATTGTATTCTTTCCAAGTGATCCCTGCGTAAGCATCAAAAAGTAATCAGATTTCCTAACAGCATAATCTGCAGGGAAGTATGATACTATCAGTAGAATCAAACAGATAGAAAGACCCTACAATAATGGTATTGACGACTGAGAAATCCAGCATTTAGCTTTAAATTAGAGAGAGACAGATGCTTCAAATTTATGAAAGTGCTTCTATTTGGGAGCAACATCATCATCATAAAATTAAGCAGTATATTGACAGTACATCAAAACATGATTATGCATTTAACAGTCTGTGATTAGTAACACCTTTTATTTTCTTTAACACTATATTTGTTACCACAAACTAATTCAAACAATTTTCATACTACTTCATCAAACATGCATAACACAAACTGATTTCCGTAATCCATCTGCCTCCACATTCACACAAAGTTTTATTGGGAAGTCATGCTTAAATCCACATTCACTGCCATGTTGCATTCTCAACAAAGAGGATTGAAAATTCAAGCATCACTTGAAGATGTTCCAATTATTTGACCACAAAAGATTCATCACTATATATCTATATAATATATATATATATATATATATTATAGCCTTAAAATTCATAATTTAAGTTCTCTGAGATCACTATATAGCCTTAAAACATTTAGGTCAAGGAAGCTATACAGGACGGCAATAATGAAGCAGATTCATTCACAAAACATAGATCTATTACATTGCACTATGACTAAAGAACCATCCATACATATAAATTTTCAATCTATCGGTAAGAGATACTCAGAGGACTATTTAAACCACCATATATGATAGTATACCTTTTAACTAAAATTATCCTAAAAAATGCACTCAATATCTGCCTCACAATGCAAAAATTTGAAGTCACGAAAACTCAAATGCTAATCGAACAAAACAAGCTAACAATATATGTATCAAACCACAGACAGTTAATAGTGACAAGATCAAATTAATAAACATTAATTACAGAAATGTGCAAAAAAAAAAATTACCACATCTTCAACTTCAGATATTTCTGACCCAGTGGGTGCAGAAGGTGCATCAAAAATGCTCCTTTCCTGTACAATCTCAGGCTGAGCAGTCCCCCTCTGAAGAGAACCTTCAAGTAACTTAACCTTGGTTGACAATTCATCCACAACCTTTTGGCTTCCAAGCAACTTGGTACCAAGTTCCTGTGCTTTGGATTTTGAATTTTCGGCCTCCAACAACAGGGCACTAACCTGCTTTTCTAAAACAGGCAAAAGTGCTTTCACACCAACAGAATTTTGGCCTCCAATAAACTCTTTACCTCCCAACACAACAATAATCTTTTCCAAACCAATTGTAACCTCAGACAGCTCTATTTTCATCTCTTCCAAGTCTGGCATATTTCTAACATGTGTCCCAATTTCTTCTTTCAGATGCTCAATGTCAAATATCTGTCTTGAAAGTGTAGACTGTAGTTCTTCCTTCTCATAAGATAACAAATTTATTTGATTCTGGAAATCAGTGAAACTATCAATAACAGAGAATAGTTTCTTAACATCAACTGAGCTGTGTGGCTCCAGGTCTTCTGACTCTTCAATAGGAACTTCAATCCCACTTAGCTTGTCCAATAGTGTTCTTACTTGAGATGCTGACAAGAGAGGCTCTTCAGCTTCTGCAACAATTGAAAAATAACTTCATAAAGAGTACTAGAAATTAACAATCAAAAGCACAAGATTAACAAAGTGAGAGGGGAGACGTTTACCTTTTTCTTTCGTCAACAAATTATTGTACAATGACAAAAGTTCTGCCTCTTTTTCTTTCCATCTGTCCTCTTTGGCTTGATAATCCTCTACCTTAAGCCTCCCTTCTCTGCATGAATCTTCCAATACTTCTATCTCACTCTCCAACTTGAAAACCCTATTTTGATATACATCTCTTTCTTCAATGGCTTTCTCCTTGGCTCTTCTGGCATCTTCCAATTCTTTCTGCAAATCATGAATGACAGTGGCCACTGCTTTACTTGTAGTTTCGAAAAACTTCACCACACCCTGAACTTTTCTAGTAGCAGTCAACAATTTCTCTGCTGTCTGAGCATATCTGTTGCCACTATAGCCTTGCTGAGCCATGTCATCTCCAACAAATTCTCCTGCTTCTGGATGCAAACCATGGTTCAATTTTTCAAGCCCAGCTACAGAGCTGAGTTCAATAAGATTGTTCTTGACTTCAAACTGCAGGTCTCCAGTTGCATCTGCACATGCAGAGAGTAAAATTGAAACATCATTCTGTAACATGCCTAAAGCCTTCTCCTTTTCTTGTTCACGCATTTCCAGGATTTTGACATTTTGTTTCAAGGATTCCATGCTCTCAACCATACTTTTTACCTCATCCTTTGTGCCCTGCAATTTTTTTAACAGGGCTGCTATTGACTCATCTAGGAAGGTTGAAAAACCTTCAAACCTATCAGCAAGGATTTTGTTTCGCAACTGGAACCCTTCTGCAACCCTTCTAAAACATGAAGAAACATCACCAGCATTTATTGCATTTATTTCATCATTCTCCATTTCAAAGTTCACGGTATTATCAATAACATCAGAGAAACGTCTTGCTAGATTAGCAATATCCTGTGATAAATGAAAAGAGACTATTAAAAAATAAATAAATTCTTCACTCATTCAGGAAGTTGAGGAAAGAAAGTGATTCAATGTCCACAAGACAATAAGTAAAAGAAAAAGGAAAGTTCGGCATCACCTCCATGAATGGATAACCTTGAACCAGTTCCAAATCCTTGTCAAACAAATGCTCCCTTGTGTTTTTAATGGTAAGATCCAAATCTTTAAGGCGCTCCAAGTTCCTTTCAAAGCATTGTTTCATTGTAGACAACAAACTTTGGTCTTTGGAAAGCATTTGAAGATTATTGAGATGACCAATCAAGTCTATGGATCTGCTTGCTAAGCTGCCACTGCTTCCAGCCAACTCTTCCATGCATGCATTCAGTTTGGAATTAAGAGTCGATATCTCCAGATCAGCAGTTCTTTTTTCGCCTTGAAGCACAGAAAAGTCATTTTCAGCCTTAGCCGACGCATCTTCTAGCAATTTTATGGTTGTGCCAGCATCTGCCAGCTTGCCAACCTGGGTCTCAATTTCATCTTTTAGTTTCTTCAGCTCATTCTCCAAGTTGGTTATTTCCACTTGTGCATTGTTCCTTTGTTCAGTTAGTGAAGCAACAGTCGTCTCTGCCTGAGAAAGTGCATTTTCTAGTGACTTTATAGTGTTATATGCCTCTGTGAGTCTGCTGGTCTGAATAGCAACTTCTTCTCTCACTTTCTCCACTTCCATCGCTGCAGCAGCTCTGCTACCTTGAACCCCCTCTTTCTCACTGATAAGTAATGATATTTTATTTTCTGCCACTGACAATGCCTCTTCAAGTGACTTTCTAGCCTCACAAGTCTCAGCAAACTTGTTAGTTTGTGAATGAGCTTCTTCAATTGCTTTCTGCAACTCTATTTCTATATTTTTTTTACCAAATTCCATCTCCCTTTTCTCTTCAGCAAGTTGAGACAAATCATTCTCTGCAACAACCAATCTGTCTTCCAGTAATTTCATTGTTTCTTGGGCTTCTGCTAACTTGACAGCCAGGTTACTAGCCTCTTCCTTTACTTCCCTCAATTCTTGATCAGTCTGTGTCTTTGCAGTCTGACAATTATCAATATACCGAGCAAGCAAGTTCAGCTTCTCTACAGGCTCTTGATATGCTGAATCAACTGGAATAACAATGCAATCAATCGATTCAACTACTCTCTGCAATATGCTATTGCTCTCAAGTAAGAATTTCTCAAGTTGATCCCTTTCCTCTTTCATAGCTGCCAGGTCACTTTCCAACTTTGGGATGCGCTCTAAATCAGTAGACAAAGTACTGATCTGATACCTGCCCTCTGCAACTTTAGATTGTTGCTGTTGTAACTCAAGCCTCAGCTTCTCAATTTCAGAGTTCTTTTCCTCAATAAGAAGTTTCAAGTTTTCCCGATCTTGAACCAAACCCTTTCCTTTCTTAACTGCCATTGACAACTTCTCCCTCAACAGACCAGATTTCTCCTCTGATCGTTCAAGATCTTTTTGCAGAACATCTTTCTCCTCTTTCAGTGCAAAGAGTTCCTCAGAAGTTACTCTGAACTGATTTGACAGATCACTGAACTGTGACTTCACCAGCATATCTTCTTCTAGTATGTCCTTAGAAAGCACCAACTCAAGATCCCTAACATACAAGAGACTTTGAAGTTTTTCAAATAGTTCAGCATCCATAATCTCCAAAGTTGCACTCTTTTGTTCTTTTATTTTCCCAAAGCACCTATCTATTAGCATGGGTAAATTAGAAGTCTCTTCAATCCCTTCTTGATCCCTCATCATTATTCCAGAACCCTCTACCAACATCCTTAACATCTGATCTTTCTCTGATGAAAGTTGATGGACCTTCTCAACTACTTTTTCATATTTACTTGTGACGTCGTCCAACTCTTTTTTAATATAATCTTTCTCTGTTAGTTCTGCTGCAAGTGAAGCACTTAAATGATCCTTGTCCGATGATATCTGACGTGCCTTGCTAACAATTTCCTCATATTTACTTCCGAGGTGATCTAACTCTTCCTTAATGTAATCCTTCTCTTGTTGTACAGATGAAAGTGAAGCACTCAAGTGATCAATCTCATTACGTGAAGCTTCCTTTGTTCTAGCAATTTCATTTTGCAACATATTTATTTCATCTTTAGCCTGGTAAAAAGATTCCTTAAGCCAAACCAAGCGAGAATCTAAATCAGAAAAGGAGATATTTTCTGGTAAATCAATTGCACAAATGGTACCTTTCAATCTGTAGAAGTCCAAAGAAACACCCTTCAGTTCATTTCTTTCATTAGCAAGCCATCTAGCTCTTCCAACAATATCCACTGATTGGAGTTCCTCAGGTACATCAATCAGGGATAGGATGCGTTCAAATGTCTCAAGAATCAAGGTCTTTTGCGATAGTGATTCTTGCAATGATGCAACCAAATTTTCACTATTCACCAACTCTTCCTTGTGTAATGCTAGGGCACTAGACTTCTCTTGCAATTCAATCAGACATTGCTCAAGCTCACTTGTTTTACCAACCAGAGACTGCTTCAAGGTGTCGTGCTGCTGAACCAATGCCTTACCTTTCGTCACAGCCATACTTAGCTTTTCCTTAGTATTAGCACACCTCACCTTTTCTTGCTCAACCTCTGTCTTTGTTTTTCCAAGCTCGGAATTTAGCATCTCCACTGTCGCTTTCTCACTTTCAACTTGTTCAAGCAATTTACTATTTTCATCCTCCAGAAGACCTATTTTTTCAACCAGCTCTTCTTCCTTTCTCCTCAACTCAAATAACTCATCACGGGCAGCAACAAATACAGTCCTAAACTCCTGCACACCAAAATGGCACTCAGCCTTTGCCAAACACTGCCTAAGTTGGTTAACTTCAAAAAGAAACTGGTTATACTTCTCAATTAATGCTGACGTTTTTTTCTCAACAAGGTCAATCTTTTCCCCACCAGAATCACCGAACAAATCTCCTTGATCAACAACTAACCCAAGAGCAGCCAAAATTCTCTCCAGTGCCAATCTCACATTGCTGGTTCTTCTGTACATAAACCTCCTTCTCTGCTTCTGCTATGATCTCATAACCTCGCATTCAGCCCTTCAATCTCTTTATCCTTCATATTAATCTCCTTGTCAAGCACCTCCATCTCTTCCTGCACACACTACAAACCTAAGTAACATTTTAAAATATAAAAATCATTGACCAATACATTAATCTTCAATGCAAAATATCACATAAATGTATCTACTAAACCTGTATCTGATTTCGAGTTTCTCCTTTTCGTCAACTGCCTGCTCCAGCAAAGCACGCAGCCGTTCCATTTCATTGGCAAGTGATTGTTATCATTATCTTCATTATTGTATGCACCATTATCCATTTCATCAAACTTTCCAATGACGGCATTCGGTTTTCTCCTAAAACGACATCGTTTTACGTCTAGCTGCATTCCAGTCTCCTTATTATCATTTATTCATCTCATCAGAAGCATCCATAAACATATCTTCTTTGCTATCAACATGAGACAACTTAATAGATTCCGCTTCCTAAATTGATTAAAAAAAATCATAATTAAAAAATAAATATCAAATTATAGATTTTCCCTATCAACAATGAAAAAAAAAAAACCGAGATTGCAATTAAAAAAAACCTGATTAGTGGAAGACCGAGGGTAAATTGGTCCATTATCAACAGCTCCAGAATTCACCGAATAGTGATTTTCAGACATTTCTACTGATCATATAAATTCATAACAATTAGAGACAGTTCCTTCTTCAATGACAAGAATCAGATCTGGAAGAAAAATCCAACGCGAAAGATTTAAAAATTAATAAATAAAAAACCTTACAAAATAAGGCGGATTAATGGATTTGACTTGAATTGAAATCCTACGGTGGATTGATGAGCTGATGAGATTCTGATTCAGCTTGTATTCAAAGGAGAAATTGAAGATTGCGCACAGCTGCGTAGTACTATTTCTTTTTTTTTTTTATTTATTTAGTAATTTTTTTTGTGCTTTTGTTTTAATTTTTGCGTTATTGTGTCGACTTCATTGATGCGTGTGAAGAAGTTCGCTCCAATCGGATGCGATCGATGGTTTGTCACGATGTCAAAGAGTTCTTTTAATAATTCAATTGTAGTTATAGAAGAGCAATGTGATAAAGCATGAATTGGGTTTTGTTCTTTTATAAAATTTACATTTGATTCATTGGATATTAAAATATTATTTTATATTTTCAATTAATTTGTGAATTAATTTCATTTATTAATTAAAATATTTTAAATTTTTAAAATTATTAATTAAATTTTATTATTACAAATAAAATAAAATTTATATTAAAATATCTAGTAACAATTAAACATTAATTTATAATAAAATATTTATGTAATCAATATATAAAAAAATTACTTTGGATTCAAAAGAAAATTTTTTGGAACATAGTTGATTCCCACTTTTGAATCTATGTGATTCTAAAAATAATAATTAATATAAGAGATTTACTCAAGTTAAAAAAAAAAAAAACCTACTTAATTTATAAAATAATAAAATATAATCTAAAAATTCTTGAATTGAAAAATATTTATTGGCTAAGCAAAACTTATTATCATTACTTTCACGATAAATAATATTTTATAGTTTAAAAAAGATAAATATTTAAAAATTTAAATATAGTAGCAATAATTATTCTCTTTACTCTATTTTTGTTTCTCACTTTCATTTAATAAAATATTATAATAAATATAACCTTGCATGTTAAAAATTATTATCGAGAAGTTTCATATGTCCAAAAAATAAGTAATAGGATTAATGACTAGCCAATTGTTTGACACCTAAATAGGATCTTTGCATAGAGCAAGATTTTTCACAAAATTAAACTCAATGCATAATACAAAAAGTCTAACGAATAAAATACATATATATTGTCTATAAATGGTGTAAAACCAATTTTCTTTATTTCATAATTTTTTCTTGGCATAACAAAAAAATATATACCTCCAAATTTTGTTTTATTATTTGAAAACTATGATCTTGATATAAAAAATAATTAAAAAATGTGAAGCAAATAAAAAAATAGTTAAAATTAAACAATAATGTTAGAAAATAAAATTAACTCAAAAAAGAATTGACATACCTTAACTTAATTGTAATATTGACCAAACCATTAAAAAAATATTAAGAAATTTGCATTAAAAAATTTTGAAAAAAAAATACTTGTAGGATTATTGGATGTGAAAAATACATACTTTATATTTAACATGTAGTCAATGCAAGTTCAGATTTTGAAAGTATAAAGGATATAATAAGTTATTTTAATTTGTTTGAATTTTTTTAAAGAAACCAAATATTAAAAGATTATGAGAAAACCTATGGAGATATTGAAATTTTCAAATTTGAAAAAAATATATGTATATTATTGAAAAATTTTATTTTAAAAGAAATATATCTAAATTATATTTAATTTGTATGCTTTATATATAATTAATCCAAGTATTTAAAGTAATATACATAGAAAGAGTCAAAAAGTTAGTAAAACTATAATGATTTAATCAAAAAATATTTATATGTAAAACTTAGCATTTGAATTTTTTATTTGATATATATTTATTATAAGAGTTAGTCGAGATTTTTTGCGATTTAAATTAAGTAAACATTTATATAAAATTGAAATATTAGATAAACCTAATTTTTAATATTTTAAAATTATTTGTTAAATAATTAAAATTAAAAAATTATCTTATGTATAGATTGCACATATAAGTAATCATGCAAAAATGCTTATTTGGTCATATATTTTAAATTATCTTATGTGTCATCAAATTATATTATACACATAGGGATTACAAATGAGCAAATCTTATAATGTATTCTTATATGTTGTAATACAATATTATATATGAATATGATTGATTTTTCATTTAAATTTTGATAAACTTTAATTCATAAATATATTTAAATAATAATTTTTTCTATAAATAATATCTAATTAGATAATAATATTTAAATTTGGGTGTTTTATACCTTTATCCTCCAACAGAATTAAATAATTACTTGATAACTCTGGACTTAAAAAAATCCATCAAAGTGACCAATATAACTTATTAAAGTTTAAAAGTTATCTAATATGAATTTTTTTTCTTACAGGTACCAGAGTACGCTTCATTCTTCTAGCATCTTTTAACTACATCAAATTTTATTAAAAGATCCGTCAATTATTTTATTCTTATTTCACCCCAATATTTCCAAATTTCAATTGAAATTCCATTTGATCCTACAATTTTTTTTACTTTCATTATTTTCAAAACCTCTTTAATCTTATACATTTTGATATTCAGTTTTAACATACTATTTATATTCTTAAAAGTGCACTATGATTTCATCTGTATAAATAAATAAAACAAATTTATTGAGTTTATTTTCTTATTTGTTTTTAAATATTAATAAAAAAGATATTAGCTTAAGTGATTTCTAATTAAATTTATTATGATTTGAGAAATAAAAAAAAAAGAAATGTTATAATTGATTTGAAAATAAAGAATTTACCTATGGAGTGAATAGTATGTTAGTAAATAGTACCTATCATCATAAAAAGTATTTTAGTTCATATAGCAAGAATAAACTAATAAAAAGAGATACTAAATTAATAGTAATGAAAATACGTTTAGCTCATATATTTTATAAAATATTGGGAACCTATATAACTAAAAACTAACAATAATGAGGGTTTTTTTTTAAGTTGTTTTGATATTTATATATATATTTCATATTTTTTAAAAATATTAATATTAAAAGTTTATAACAAATATTGATTTAAATTTAAATTTTATTTAAATTCAGATATATCTAAATTTATTTTTTAAAGCTGGTGGATTGTTTGTTAAAATTATCTTTATCTACAACTAATATATTACAAAACTGGAGATAATATATAGATTATTTATAAAAAAAATTAAAAAAATTAAATAATATTTTTAAAATTTTTGATATATTTAAATAATCATATTAAGTTTAGATAAATTAAAAAAGATAAATTACTTTGAAATTGATTTTAAATTGAGAAGATGTGATACATAGGATAAAATAATTTCATTAGAATTTAATTGGTTTTTTATTAAATTTTAGATAATTTAATAATTTTTAAAATATATTTTTATAAATAATTTAAAATTAATAAATATCTTATATGTCATCATAATAAAAAGTTTTAAAAATTATCTTACTTGTAAAAAAAAAAAAAAAAAACTGTCCACGTAAATATCCATGTCAACAAATGTTATAATTATGTATGTTGTATAATATATATATATATATATATATACATATACGATTCGATTTAATTTATGTATATATATAATTATAAATTATTTATTTGAATTTAATTTAATAATTTTTATTTAATATAATATTAATAACAAATTTTAATATACATTATATCTTAATTATATAAAATGTAATATATTTATTAAATTAATATCTTAAATTAAGTATTAAATGATAATTTTATTAATGTAATACATATATATATAAATATAAATATAAAATTAAAATAGATAATTAAAAATATTTATATATATACCGAGTTGAGGTGAAATAAATTTACTTAAAAACTTATTCCAATTCAATCTCGATAATTAAAAAAAAAAAAAAAAAAAAACTCTATAGAGATGGATTGAAACCTAACGATTACAAATAAGTTTACAATTCTTATATGTGATAGTGAAAAATTACGATAAAAAATGAAAAAAAAAAATTTATCATGTTTTAATAAAGGAAATCCTTAAACGAATACTGAAAGGGTAATTGTTTGTATTTTCTTTGGAGCAAAGTTATGCTAAATCGGTGCAATTATAGAAATAAAAATTGGAAGAAATTTCACCTAAAAAAAAAGTTGAACAAAATAAGAACTAAATTTATTTTCTTTTCTTAATTAAGGAGTACAATTTTAAATGTGAGTGTTTAATTTATGGAATCGGAACTATTTTATTTTTTATGAAAGATATTTAATTAAAATATATATTTACATCACATCATATATATATATATATATTTTATATTACAATATACATAGTTATCAAATAATAATTACTGACGTGAACGTTTACGTGAACAATTTTTTTTTGACACATAAAATAATTCATAAAATTTCTCATTATGACGACATATAAGATATTTATTAATTTTAAATTATTTATAAAAAATATGTTTTTAAATTTATTAAATTATCTAAAATTTAAAATTTAATAAAAAACTAATTAAAATTTTAATGAAATTTTTTTCTCATGTACATCAACTCATCTCAATTTAAAACCAATTTTAAAATAATTTATCTTTTTCAATTTATGTGGAGTTAACATGAATATTTAAATTTATCAAAAAATTTAAAAATATTATTTAATATCTTTAATATTTTTGATAAATAATTATTGCATTATCTTTAACTTTTAAATATATTTCAAAAAATAAATGAGAAAAATATATAAATGTCGTAACAACTTCAAGTAAGTTTCTCTTATACATCATTTTATCTCAATTTAAAACCAATTTTAAAATAATTGATATTTTTCAATTTATTAGCAATTAACATGAATATTTAAATTTATCACAACTTTTAAAATATTATTTAATATCTTTAATTTTTTTTATAAATAATTCTTACATTATTTTCATCTTTTAAATATATTTCACAAAAAAATGGGTAAATATATATATATATATATATATAAATACCAAAACAACTTTAAAAAAGTTTCTCTTGCATCTCAATTTAAAACTAATTTTAAAGTAATTTAACATTTCAATTTATCTGCACCAATTTTAAAGTAATTTATCATTTTCAATTTATTTGCACTAATTTTAAAGTAATTTATTTTTTTCAATTTATTTGCAGTTAACATGAGGATTTAAATTTATCATAACTTTTAAAAATATTATTTAATATCTTTAATATCTTTTTATAAATAATTCTTACATTATTTTCAGCTTTTAAATATATTTCACAAAAAAATAAATAAAAACAAATATATAAATATCAGAACAACTTCAGCAAAGCTCTCATTGTTGATAATTCTTAGTTATATAGCTTTTCCAACGTCCTAATGAACTAAATATATATTTTTTCAACCATTAATTTATTCTTTCTTTTTATTAGTCTATTATCGCTATAGGATCTAACATGTTTTTTGTGATAATACGTATTATTTCACTAAATATACTATTCACTCCATCATATATGATTTTTTTTTTCAAATCGACTATAATATATATTTTTTAAAAAAATTATAAAAACACATATATTCTTATATTTTTACCTGTGTTATATGCAGATCTTTTATTTTTTAATGAATTTTTCAATCAATCACGTAATATATTTTATCTTTTAACTGATTAATATTCTTCATTTGTATAAAATAAAAATGATGCTTTGATTAATTGATATAATAGAGTTTTGTAATTTAAACAGAAACTTATGTTCCAGTTATACATTTAAAGAGTGAATTATTTCTCAACTCATATCCTCATTGTGAAACATATAACATAATTTCAAATCAAGAGATTATTTTTCATAAAAAATAAAATTAAAAAATAATTCAAGGATAGTCTCATAATTAGTATTAATTTTAAATTTATTTATATCTTAGTTTACAAAAATCTCATAACCATAAAATATTTCACAAAGATTCTTGAAAAAGAAGATATGAATACTATGTAACTTCTTAATTATGAACAAATGATTTTCTATAGCCTTTAGCAGAATTTAAAAAGAAAACCTTATTTTTATTATGATTTGATATTTTAATTATATTATTTATATGTTACATATAGTTTCAATATGTAAATAATTCAATAATATTAATTTATATATTTATTTAAATTTAAATAAAATAAAAAAATTTCATGCACCGCGCACACGGATAGCAAACTAGTTTAGTTATAATTCACAAAATTTATTTAAATTTAATGTTTTTCGGCTAACTTTAAGAAATTACTGCTCCTATTTCCTTGTGGAAAGGAGGCATTCCACTGGGTTTCCTAACACAAACAGAATGGTTCAACAAAAAAAGAAATGGGGAACAACCTCATTTGGCTGGGAAAATTGGGTGTAGATGACTTTTGCTCGGTGTAACAAAAAGGATAATTTAAAACATGATATAGTGATATAATGTGAAAATATTATAAAAAATTATAAATGTGATATAATTTAAAATTTAATAAAAATCATATACAAATTTAACAAAATTAAAAAAATAAAATTTATATTTTTATATAAACACAAATTATAATACATAATTTTAATATAAAATATATAACTAACATATAAATTATTAATATTTTACATAATACGTATACATGGGATGGTCGTATACACAAATGATTAGAGTCATGCAGTGAGTTACAAATATAACCATTGGAATGGTCGTATCTCTAAAGTCCTTACGGTATGCATGCCTTCAAATAAAATCTCGTTATACAATTGTGAAAACGCTTATTATTAACTTAGAAATTATTTTTTGTTTGTCAGATACAGTGTTGGGTGCAAACTCCGTTGTGGTTTCAAGGGCAACCAACCGGTGGGATGGGATGCTGGCCACTAGAGAAGTTTTCGAGTCTCCAATATGCCAAGGATGAAATGGGTTGTTCAGTAGTTACCAGCAAAGCCGTCCGTAATGGCCCACAATGAGCTGCTCTGGACCAGAAGGCATTGGAAGAATTTTACTTCAGAGAAGTCTGGTTCCAAATTACACAATTCGTATATGTTGATTATTTTAACACATACAAAACAATTATGGGAAACCTTGCAGGGTTTGGGTTTTCAGATGGATCCCAGGCATGCTGTGTCGTTGGAGGTGGATTTTTCAACTTTAACTTGCACAGTTTCTGTGGTATGATTAGCACCAATACCTGCAGCAACCCATCTGGTCAGGTCCACTGGGATGAGCTTCATCTCACAGAAGCAATACATCGACAAATAACTTGGCAAAGACAACCAAATGGTACCGTTTTCAACTTTCAACAGATTGATTAAGTGCATTTGACAACATGCTGAGAAACCCATTAAGGTTAAAAAGAAGTGAATGGCGTCAACTTCAGCAGAAACAATTTTCTTAAAAAGAAATTTTGTAATGTCTGAATCTTTCTCTAATCGAGGCCATTCTTTCCTCAATGACCTTCATTCATCTTTTATCTACAGTCTGATCCTTTTGTTTCTTTTCGAACCATTACGATATTGTATAGCCTGTATATCATTTAAGACTGAACATGCAAACTCACAATACAAACCATCTGTTTACGCAACCTTCTTCAACCAGTCACTTTGTTGTAGCACTTTCAAAAAAGCATAAGAGGAAATGGCAGACTCAATTTTCAGAAATTACAACTTCCATAATAAATAATAGGGTTCTTACCACTAATGTTCATAACTCCGAAAAGCTAAAATGGGACTGCTTCTTATCAGTAAGAAGCAGGAAATTTTCTTACCGGACTCTAATTACCTTTGGTGGTCGGCCTTTCCATCTGCACACTATTTAAAAGAAACTTCAAATCAAATTAGGTAATTCTGTTTGGAAGTTTGATGTAGATGTAAAGAAACGCAAACAAGTCTCCTTGACACAGTCTCATTGTCGACCCACATCATCATTACAAGTAAGTACCCATAAATCTTCAGAGTTAACTCTTTTCCTGCTCCCACGGCAAAATGGACAGGACTCTGATTTTGTGTTCCTATAATTTGAAAAGAAAAACCATTAAGGGTGAAACTTGAAAACATGGGGTGTAAGAGGAATGGCATGAGGTTTCCAGTTACCAATTGCGGTAGCATCTGATGCACATTGCATGACAACAATTAGGCACGACCATTTTGGTGCAAGGCTCCAAGCAAATCCCACATTCATCTTCCCTCTCCAAATCAATATTCCCAAGTCTATCATCTAATTCAACTCTTTTCTTGCCAGAACTCCCCATGGTAAAATGCCCTTCCTTATCATCATCCAACAACCCCAAGTTACCATGGAGCCTTTGAAGTGATGGTAATATAACACCTACAATTTAGTTAATTAACAGAAAGGGATAATGGTAAGGTGAATGAATCATTATAGCCGAAATTCATGGCGTCATATAAACAAGAAAAAAAAAACACTCAAAATATTATTACATGCATACCATAAAACTCTCTAATTGTTGCCTTCCTTCCATGTGTAGATATCTTCGATCTCCCGTCCGTATATACCTGTAGCAAATAAGATAGAAATGAACAAATGGCACATAGAAATATGTATGTAAATAAATGTGAACCATCCTTTAAGAATCAAAATAAGTGAAGGAAGACAAACGAACCTTGTATACAAGTATGTGAAAGAGGTTTCGAAATCTAGGGAGTAGACATATGCAGGAAGAATCCATCCATTGTAGCAAAAATAGAAAGAGGGGCGTCAAATGATTGTACACCAATTTCATTTGAAGATGTGCACCACTGTTGGCTCTTGGTATTGCAGCAGCCCTAAAGCCCCAAAATTTTATTAAATTTTGCTTAGAAGAATTAAAATGAAGACATCTAAATTACATTCTAACCTAATCATCCAAGCATCATAATAACCTAAAGTTAGACCAAAGAATAAAGCCAAACTTCCCAACTTCTTTTGTTTTTGATGAAAAATTCTATCATAAACGTGCTAATTTTTTTTTATATATAAAGGAGGCCACAGCCTGAGGATAAAGTAAGGTATTGCAAGTGCTGGGATTTGAAGCCAAACCTACTGGATAGCAAGTGGTTGCATCACTAAGCTCCGGGTTGATAAGCATGCAAATATTAATAGACCATTAAATTACTGAAATTTACTTCAGTTCCTATCAGGTAAAGAAACATCAAACTACCAACAAGTCCAACAAATAGGCAGACAGAGATTTTAGCTGGTATAAAAATTGCCAGCCAACAATCTACAATTCTAGACTATTTGCTAAAAAATCCGCAACTGGTTATGCCTTCCTACAAAGTCCTAGTCAGAGCACAATTATATCATCAGATCAGGCCAACCAAGTTTATGATAAAGAGTAAAGAACAACATAACATTCCAAACTGGGTAATTTTCCTTTTTCTTTCGAAACTAGCAGAGCAGCAAAAGAATTAAGCTTTTTTATCATGATCATGAAAAGCACCCCAACCAACTAATAAACACAAACAACAAGACCAAGTCAACAACCTACTTAAGGAATGGTGAAGGGAAAAAAAAATCAAAATAATAAATTTGCCAGAAAACTAAAACCCCAGAAAGGAAAACTTACAAAGCATTTGCATGTTGTATATCAGCCTCTAGTATTTTCAAAGAGTCTTGATAAGAACACTTGGACAACTGATAATACATCATCCCCATCTCTTTCGCTCTTTCTCTTAACAAAAAAGGAAAAAACAGAGAAACAAAGAAACCTTGTCAGGGTATAAGAATCTACAAAGATGAGCAACAGGGTCTTTCTTTTTTGAGAACCTTATCCTCCCCCAAAGACTACAAAGAACAAGAAAAAAAAGGGTCTTTTTCTTCTCTCCTGCCCTTACCCTTCTCTTCGCATCCTTTTTGTGATTCGAAGGAGGCTCCAGTGAATAAAAAATATTGTAGTAATAATTATTCAACATGAAAATAAAAAGACTAATCCTTTTCTTTGGGTTTGGTTTTGTTCCTTAAATTTTTATGATTAAAGAAAAGAGTGAAGAATACGGTATAAAAAAATGCGTTTATTTCAATGTCTTACTTATTTCTCTTGTTCTTGTCTTAACCTTTGTGTTTTTTTTTTTTAATTCTTATTTTAGTAATAACATAATCAGATTACAGTTAATATGATAATTTTTTTAATATAAGGTCATAATTATAACCATAGTATCAAAATTTTATTTTTATATAAAAATTTTAAATACAAAACAAAATGATAAAAAAATAAAATGTCACATTTAAAATTTTAAAAAATTATTTTTGAAAAAATGAAAAATAAATTATATATTTTTATATGTTAATTTTAATGTTTTACATATATTTAATATGAAATAAATATAATACGAAGATATGAATTATAAATTTAATTTTATATATTATTTTAGAGTTTTATAATATAATAATTTCATTATTCAACAAAAAGCAATAATCAAAAGGTTTGTTTGAATTTCCAAAACCCTTGATTGAATATTTTATTGAAGCAAAAAAGGGTTGGCTATGTTTAATTTTAAACAATTGTTGTGACAGTTAGATTTCTGTTTCAAAGAAATCTAAAAAATCCAAAATCTATTGTCAAAATTATATTTTGTTTGAACAATGAATTTAAAAATCGAAAAGAAATAGAGTATTTGTTTATTATATCCTACAAAAATAATTTATCTTCAGTAAATATGTTAATTTAATGAAAAAAATATGTAATTAGTGTGTAATTATTAACATTATCATCTGTTTGTCAATGTTTTTGCTTTATACCAAAGTTTTAAAAAAGGACAAATCAGAAAATTCACTCAAGGTAATTTATATTCGATGGTACTAATAATTATATGAATGTATGACAAATCCTGTTTGTGCTTTTAACACAATCATCATTTCCACGTGGTTCTTTGCAGTTTTGACATTATAACTTTCCCATTCTCTACATTAGCAGTGAGTTTTGTGAATAGAAATAAGAACGGGGTGGACATGCGCTAGTTTTAAAATATTTGAATTTATTTAAATTTAATATTATTATTTAAATTTAAATTCATTTAAATAAGTATTATCTGTAAAAATATTTCAATTTATTAAAGTATTTGTTTATTTAATTTTTTGTTAAAAATAAAATAAATAAAATTTTAATTTAAAATTTAGACACACTCTTAATTAGTAATAAAAAATATTTTTTAAAGTTTTAAAATTTTCACAAATATAAAATTAAATATTTTATATATAATGAGTTACGGATTCAAATACGAATTCAGATATCCATTTATTTTCATTAAAACTTAAATGGATTGAAATATTAGATATCTAAAGGATACTAACTGAATTCATTCTAAATTTGTTATGAATAATAAATTTTTATTCAAATATATTAATTTAAAATTTTTTTATAAAATTTAAAAATTTTTTAAAAATTCTTAAAAAATTTAAAAAATAAAAAATCTTATAAAATTTGCAAAAAAAAATTTTAAATATAAAAAATTTTAAAATTCTAAAAAAATTTCAAAAAATTCTAAAAACTTTTAAAAAATAAAAAATATATAAAATACTAAAAATTATAGAAAATTTTTAAAAATAAAAAAAGAAGTAAGGAAACTTAAAAATTTTCAAAAAACTTCCAGATTTCAAAATAATCCAAAAAATTTAAAAGAAAAAAATGACTGTTTTAATAAAATTTAAAAATTTGTTAAAATTAAAAAAAAACTAAAATAAAAAATTAATTTTTTTTTAATACAATAATTTTTTTAAAAAATTTTAAAAATTCTAAAATTTTTACATATATTTTAATCTTACAATTTCAATTTTTTATATATATTTTTAATTTTTAAATTTTTTGAAAAATTTTCGCTTTTTATTAAATTTTTTGCATTTTAATTTTTTTAGATTTTAAACAATGTTTCAAAATTTTGAAATTATTGAATTGTTCAAAAAATTTTAAAAGTATTTACATTTTTCCTTATTTTAAGTTTTTTAAGTTTTTGTATTTTTTTAAACTTTAAGAAAATTTAATTTTTGTAAATTTTAATTTTTTTAAACTTTTTTTATTTTTTTAAATTTCAAAATTTTTAAAATTTTGATAATTTTGATAATTTATAAAATATTTCATATTTTTTATTTTTTATAAATTTTAAAATTTTTTATTATTTTTTAAAAATTTCTAGAATTTTTTAGAATTGTTTAGAATTTTTAAGAATTTTTCAAAATTTTTGAGAAACTGTAAAAAAATTTGCATATTAAAAAATATTTTAAGAATTTTTTATAAAAATTTTCAGTATTTTTTATAATTTTTTAAATTAAATTTTTTTATAAATTTTAAAATTTTTTATATTTATTTTGAATTTTTATATGTTTTAAATTTTTTTTGAAGTTTTTAAAATTTTTAGAATTTTAAAAAAATTATATTTTTTAATAAAATTTTTAATATTCTTTTAAGAATTTTTTAAATTTTATAGATTTTTTTGAATTTGTTTTATAATTTTTAAAAAAATTTTATATTTTTTAGAAAATTTTTTATGAAATTTTCATTTAAATATGACGTTGGTATAATGTGAAATTAATGATGTGACGTTGATTGAATTTTTTAGACACGTGTTAGTATTTTATTGGATGTTAATTTTGCGTTAACAAAGTTAACTAACGATATTAGTAAGAGGTATCAACATGATAACGATTTGAAAGTTCAAGTATTAATATGTCAAAAAAAATTTTAGATACTAATGTGACAAAAATTACAAAATTCAAAAACCAAATATGGATTTAACCTAAAAAAAATGTGTGAAAGAAAAACTTTTTTTATAAAAAACTAAAGGGAGAAAAAGTGAATGAATATACAAACTTTTTTTCTTTCAAATGCAATCTTTATAAATATAAAAAAAAATCATTCAATTTAAATTAATAAATTTTTTTATAATTTTATTCTTAATCCCTTTTTTTATTTTCTATTATTCATATTAAATATAATAAAATATAATTGGATTGTTTTTAAAATTTAATAATTTTATATTCATTGGTTTAAAATTTAAATAATTCAAGTGTCAAAATTAAATGATCCAAATATAAAATAAATCAAATTAAAAAAAAATGAAATCTAAAGTGATCAAAACTTGAACAATTCAAATTTTCTTCAAATTAAAATGATTAGAGTCAAAATGGTTCAATCTGACTTGTATAATTATCACTTCTAATAGAGAATTACCCTAATCAATATGATCAATTTATTAAAGGTAAAAAAATTAGCAAGCCTGCCCCATGTTGCATGGAGTTGTCTTCGGTTTGGCAAAATTATCCACCCTCTGCGGATAGCCAATTAGCGTAAACTAACCTAATGGACCATGCAATAATTAAAAGCAACCTAAATTATTATATGTATCCCGCTTATTAAATTAAATAGGCTTTTAGAGTTTAGGATATAGGGATTAAAATTTAAGATTTAAAATTAAAGTTTTTTTTTTTTTTTTTTTCATGTAAAAGAACATTAAGACTTGACCTAAATTTTATTGTCCCGCCTGCTTCTAATAGGAGGAGAAATAATTCATCAGTTCACTGAATTTGGATTTTTCAGTGTAAAATTAAAACAAAAGATATTTTTTAATTATTTAATTGGCTTTTAATTATTTAATTTTATAGTTATTTTTATTTTTGTATCTAAACATATATCTTATTATTAATTTTTGATTAAAATGTAAAAAAAATACCTCTAAATTATAATTAAAAAATCATCTAAGGCTTCATTTTTTATTGCAATCAATTAATCCACCTAACATTTATTTGTATTCAATTAAATTCTTATTTGAAAGAAAAAGTTAATACCATTAATTTTTGTTGCCAATTAAAATAAAATTTCATGTAATATTAATAAAATAAATTAAAATTTACCACATGACGTAATTAATGTATGAGAAAATCAAATAAAATAACTTTTCTTTTCTTTTCTATTTCTCTGTCTCTTTTTCTAAGATTAATCTAAAGGCTCAATTGATTATAATTCGAGTGTTGATTGATTTAATTTTGCTCTGTAACTAGATTTTGTTCATTTAAGAGTTTAATTGAATCGAAATAAAAGCTTAAAGTTTAAATTAATTACAATAAAATGTTAGGAGTTTAAATGATTATTGAATTATAATTCAAATTTTTTTTAATCTTTAACTTTGTTTTTAATCTCAACTATAATAATTAATTTTATCGTCATTACTATTTTAATTTATCAAAAGTTATAACAAATACTAATTTTTCATTATAAAAAAAGTGAAAATAAAAAGAAAAGAAGATGTCAAAGAAAAAAACAGGAAAAAGGCAAAGGGTCTCCAGCTAAATTATACAAAGATAACATAGTAGGGGTAACAACAATTCATATTGGATCGCGATTTTTTAAAGAATACATAAAATTATAGATTTTTAAAATTGGAATTGAATTTTTATCTAATTTAATCTAAACCAAATTTTATCGGTTTCATTTATTGATTTTTAAATTTAAATTTTATATATTATTTTAATATAATTTTTAATATATTTAAATAAATTTAAATATAAAATAAATAATTTTATTTTATAAAAATTTAAAAATATATAAAAGCTAACAAAATAGATAATTAGGTTTATTTTGATTTTTTTTAATTTTTAGTTTTTCATTCAAAATTCAGTCCAAATTTAATATATATATATATATTTAATATGAATCAAATAAAAAATTCGATCAAATTAGATCAAATATTATAATTTTAAATCAATTTTTATTTTATTTTTTTCATCCTGACCAACAGCCGAACTGATTGACTGCAAAGTCGGTCCCTTAGAAAGGCCCTACGCGCCAAGCACATAGCATTCGACCCATCACCTTAAAAAAAGGTACATGCAAGAAATTAAATCTAGTTATATCACCTCATAAAAATGAGGAAACACCAAAAAAAAAAAAAGGTTTAATAATAGGAAGAAAAATATGCCTCTCAAACTAGTGTAACTTCTTCAGCTCTTCATTAGGAAACCAATGCTATCATTTATTTATGGATGACCCATAGGCCAACTGATTAGATGAAATGCCTCCGGGTTGAAATCATTGCAGCCAGGGCCCCCAAACCCTTCCTCTTAATGAACCTCTCTATAGTCTCAAATGGGTAGATAAAACCATTCTATCATCTATATATATCAGTAAGTCATTTTCATATATCAGAGAAATCCAACTATCTAAGAGTGACCCTCATGTGCTGAATGATCAATCATAGTGTAATTTCAGACTTTATTAAGAATTTTTTTTATGTATGAACTCTAGACCAAAGGGCTCTGGCTTTGAACTAAACATGACAGGGTCAGTGAATACCTAAGACCAAAACAAAGGATGGGCCTGCATGATTGAATTCGTTGAACCTGCAATTTTTCTATACCTTTCATCTTGTCTTTTTCAAGATGAGCTATCTTATTTAATCTCTACCAGCTTTATTTCCTTTTTTTTTCTTTTTTCTTTTCCCAATTTAAGTTTGTAATGTTGATTTCAGATAAGAAAATTTTATTAGGAGCTAACCAGTAGGCAAAGTCAGACTTGGGGGTGGATAATGCCAGCACCTAAAGTGCATTGGAGAAAATAATGAAGGCAAAGAAAGAAAAGATGCATTAGATAGAGAAGGTATCCCTTTCTTTTCTTGAAATTTGAAAGGTTTGAACACTAAGCAAGCTTTCTCTCTCTTTCTTTTTAAAAGTCTGCCAACATTAGTCCTGTCCACCAAATTCCATTATTCCTTTAACAAACCAAAAAACCACTCCACCACAAAGGCCAGTCATTTTATCCTTCTTGCTCCCCCTGCTCTTTCCCTTTTTGTCTTTGCTTTTACTCTACTTTTTATCTCATAACACAAAAAGGGGGGAATCAATGTTGCAAAAACAGCCCAACAAATCATCTTTTAGGGAATCTCTCAAAGCTCTTGAAGCTGATATTCAGCATGCTAATAGCCTGTAAATCTGTTTTTGCAAATTGATTGAGTTGCATTTACAAGTTCATAGTCTTTATCCACAATTGGCATATCATGTTTCATAAAGTCGATTTCTTTACTACCAATTTGCATTCTTGCTTTGTCCTGAAATGCTAAAAGCTGTTGTTCTTTCTGCCTTCTGTGTATTCCATTGCCTGCTTAATTCTATTTAGTTATGATGTTTTGGTTGAAGTTTATCATCAAAATGCCAACTTTGCTGAAGTTGGATATCAATTCGGATTTGTGAAGATTGGAATCTTTTATAGACGTTGATATAGGCTAATTTTGTCAATTGTTGATTGTTCCAGCGGAAAGGAAATGATTGCTTTGGCTTTTAGTATCAGTATTTTACATTGAAGAATTTCTTTGTTTATTACTTGTTTTTATAAGGTCTTGACAGTTAGCCATGTAAATTTTGACTGTGGTTTCTTGGGGTGAAATTTGCAGGGCAGCTGCTCTACCAAGAGATTATGGTGGCAATTGTTACCAAATGAGATTATCTTATAGCCCTTTTGCACCCTTCATCCTGTTTTTGATTGAATGGATGGATTTTAGTTGTACAGATACCCTTCCCAGTTGTCTAGGCCTTCTCCATATACTTGTATACAAAGTTAGTATTTATTTTCAGCTTGTTTCTCCATTTTGCAACATTTCAAGCAGAAAAAAGATTAGTTGGATGAGTTTTTCTTTTTCTTTTTCTCAATTGGATTATGAGTTCGTTTTTTAAACAAAGTTCCATAATATTGCCCAGGCATATGCTGATGGAATGCCAGCTCTATCCTCAAAAGATAGAAAAGCAACTCTAAGGGAATTTTATGGTATGTTTTCTCTGGTGTTTCTTGGTAATAGAATTCCTATTTGTTTCTTCAGCTTTCCTTTTACTTCCTCATGTTCCAGTGTACTTATTGGACACTATTTGCAGCTGTTATTTACCCTTTGCTCAGACAACTTGGAGATGAGTTTATTGAATTGGAAGATAATAAGAAAGGCCGATGCACTGAAGTTTCGAGCAGAAAGAGAGTTGAAGATCGCAAGAGGTTCTCTGATAAAGATTTAGAGAGAGATGATGAATGTGGAATATGCATGGAGAATTGCACAAAGATGGTTCTGCCCAACTGCGGGCATGCCTTATGCATAAGCTGCTTCCATGACTGGTATTCCTGGTTCTCCAGTTTGCTATTCATGTTGGTCTTTTTAGATTACTTATGATTAAAAATTTTACTTAACCATGATTTTTTATACTACTATTCATCTTTCTTGTACACTGATCGGAGTTGCAGGAATATCCGTTCTCAATCCTGTCCTTTCTGCCGTGGTAGTTTAAAGAGAGTGAGTTCTAAAGATCTGTGGGTTCTCACAAGTGCCAATGATATAATCGACATGGTTACTCTTGCAAAAGAGAACTTGAGGTGTCTATATCTCTACATCGAAAACCTGCCTTTTGTTATGCCTGAGACACATTCATATGTATCTGATTACATGATCTGACTACGAAATGAAGACTGCAGTCCAACCACTGCAGAAAACCGTCGTCCCTACATTGTACATACAATATGGTATAGGTAAGCCTGAGCTTATCTGATGAACTCTTGAGTCTTGACGGTCTGTTCAATGGCAGCTGTATGTAGTAATTAACTGAGGTGCTGCCTACATGTCACATGGGTTTCAAAACTAGCAAGAAGTTGACTCTGAAGATTTGTGAAATTTGGTATAGAACAGTCTGGATAAAAGCAGAGAGGCAGGGATTACAAACCGGAATATATATTACATGTAGAAGATAACAGATCCAAACTGAAAACAAAAAAGGTATTATTGGCATTCAACTCAGCTTTTTTCGAACCTGAGTGCTGGAATGGAAATATAAAGAGTTTATTATCTCATGGAATCTTCAGTTTCTGCTTACTGTCATCTGATCTACGATATGAATATCATGGATCAAATGAATCTTTCTTGAAACTTGTGCCTCATCGATGAATTCCTATCATAAAATTGCCTGTGACTGGATTATTTTCATAAACGTTTTACCTCAACAATGAATTGCATCCTTAGAAAAGTATTTCTTTTCTTGAATTTGCAGGATTTGAATTTCGTTATCACAAACTAAAAGTTCATACTCTAATAATAGATCATGCAGCCGTTGACAGCAATGTACTTTGATTGCTATATAATTATGAATCCAGGGTTCCAAGTTAAGATTTTCCTGGTGTCAATTTTGTTATACTGAATTAATCAGTAGCTACCTACCCTTTAACAGCAAGCAAAAGATCATTCTTATACTGTAATCCCTGTTGTTCTACACTCTTTTATATTGCCTTTTCTACGTTACTTTGCCTGCATCTTTAAGACACCACAGAAATTTTTTAAAAATTTTATTTTTTACCAAAGAGGCCATAAATTTGAATAAAAAAAGGATCCCTGTAACTTTTCAGGATCTAAATAAATAAGTTTCCTCCTCGAATTTAGTTATAAAGACATCATAATAAGCATTGTCTTATGGTAACTTATTTGCCTTAAAAAAAATTACCAATCTCTAACCTTGCCATTGGTAAGAAACAAGTCAAGCTCAAAGCATGCCAATGCTGGACTTGAATGAGTTCACCAAAGCCATATTTTCACCCATTTTAGAAGAAATATATAGTTTCAAGTAACTAACCAATTTTAAATTAAATTATATTCAATTAATCAATATTTCTTAGAGATTACTGATCAATATTTAGCCTTTAGAGTGTAAAAAACTGTATATCCAACACCCGGATTAATATTATAAAACCAAAAACTCAAATTGATTACTAAAAAATGTTGCCTGCCACTTGCAGGTAAATACCTCCCATTTAGTTTTTGCTCTTTATAGTGCCAAGTTATTTGAAAAAGCACAACCAAGCAACTACAATTAACATTTTTATCGTACATTTTTGGTAGAAAAGAGAGGTTTTTGAGGAAAAACATGTGTGGTCTATTCAACTTTTTTGGATTGTTTAAAAAATGGATGTAAGCAATTGCACTTATATGCTTCTTTCAAATAAGAATAAATAGCTTTATTGCTCTTAAGAATACCATTTTTTTTTTTTAAATTTAATTTTTTGCGCAAGTTGGGGAAGGGGATGCTCATCATTGACTTGATTTTGTATAGCAGGGTCTTGAGTCTCCAAAACGCTCAACTGATTTTGAGATGCATCTTAGGGCCAATTTAGCACACACAACTAACATAGAGCAGAAAACTTATATACAGGCAGGCAGCTAAGGTTCCTTACATTATTGTACGTAGGATTGATGCGGAATTGGCCCAAATGTAAATTCTATCTTCCATCATAACATTACTTTGAATTTCTATAATTATTTAATTACTAAAGGAACCAAAAAAGTCAGTGGCTGCATCCACCCAGCAACTGATCCTCTCCATGTTCACACCTGTATGAAATACTCTATTTGCCAACTGAAGGTTGGATATTTGGCGAAGCATTTTCATGCCTGTTCTTTGGCAATGAGGTCATCGAACAAGCCATCCTGTTATTTTTCCTTAATACATGCTTAGAGCTTTCAGGATCGATGGAAGGCCTCCTTGGAGGTCTAGAGTTTGCATCCTGCACTGTGCTGGGAGGTGGCTTCCTTCCAAAATTTGGTGATTGAGGCCAAGTTGAAGTGATCTGCAAGGCATGATTTACTGTTAAATCTGGAACACAAAAGCTGTAAGCACCTAAGATAATATAGAACATCATCCTTTGCAATTACACCCACTCAAAGGAGAAAGGAATAAAGGAATTTGACACTCAAGGAAGGTTGGGACAGAGTGTAGTCCACCTCTGCACCAGCTGACCATCGAGAGAAATATAGGATCACAAAGTAGATTGAACTAACAATATAACTTACGACAAAATTAAATCTATTTCATGGCATAGAGAACAAATATTTAAACTCATGGCCAAACTTTTCAAGATACTGTTGAAGGCAAGCAGCATAAATTGTTGCATGGTTAATTCCATTATAATGTAATCAGTATCGAAATGAAGTCAGTTAAGATAGACATAAGAACCTTCTTAACATGATTGTGTGAAGACTGTGATCCATGGTATAAATCTTCATTTGGTCTAGCTTTAAAGTCAGTGCTCTGCCTGAGTTTAGTAAGGTCATTCTTTTCTCTCTCCTGCATATCATGCCATAAATTGGTTTCACATGCAAAGAAGCAAATGAGATAATTTCACTCAAAAGAAGCAAATGAGATTAAAGGAAACAGTGTACTATATTCATGCATAATTACATAATCTGCACGTGCACACACAGAATATCCATAATGTGAATGTACTATGACATAATATTTTAGATCAAATCGGGCAACTCATCCAAAAGGATTCTTGAATTAGTTCACATCTCTGCAATTTAGGAGCTTGGCCTCCGCAACTGCAGGGTTTTATCAATTACACTAGTGCTAACTCCAAAATCCATATATCAATATCCTATCAAAGACACCTGACTTGTACCTTTGATCGTATTTGCATTTGTGATTTTTCCACCTCCTTTGAATTCATCTTATCTGCTAGCTTCTTAAAGAACTGGTATGGGGCAAATAAGGAAACACTGAGTCTTGGTACAATTTGAAATCATGACAAGTAAAGCGTGAGGAAGAGCAACAGTAAGACTTGCCTCTTTCCGTTTTGCTGCCCTTTCTTCACTCCTGAAACTAAACGGAGAGGAACTAATAGCAGATCTTCTACTAGTTCCACTTGCAGTTGAAGATTTTGAGCAGCTGCCACACATTCAATAAAGAATAATTATGGGGTTAGTATAAAGAAATGGGCTTCACTAATTAGGTCAATAGTATCTGAGACCCTATATGGAAAATAAAATAAGGATAAAGGAGCATACAGAAGCTATTGAATGGAGCATAACATCATAAGATTATAAACTTAATCTTAGTACTTCGAAATTAAAAAGTGATTAGCACAGCCAAAATATAGAATTTACTGTGTACAGTATAATGCACTTTTGGTAGTTTCCCAAAAAAAAAAAAAAGTATACTAAAAACTTGATTAGTTTTCAGACATCCCCTGTATACAAAACATGTAAAAGGTTAAGTAGCAAAAGCTCTTACTTGGAGAGAGTGGGCCATCTCCCATCTCCTGTTACCCCTCCTGAAACTGACTTATTGGGTGCTGCTCTAGTCCTGTAGATACAGATCTAATCATGTCAAGGAAAGGGAATCCTTTTAGGAAAAGTGTCAGCAAAGGCATTTTGGGAGGGAAGATTACCTTCTATCTTGTGACAGAGGAACTTTTGAAGCAAGCTTTGGACCCCCATTAACAGATGCCTGCAGTTTGGGAATGAAACTCCTCGGTCATTTAAAAAGTCTAAATCGCTTGGTGTCAACTTCCTGAACAATTAGTACCCTCTAAAAGAGTTTCTAAATAAAAATGTATGCTCAACAATATTGTGCTTTTTTTCCCCTTTGAAACATCATAAATATTATTATTTTGTCATCCACTATAGAAAATATCGAATACTATTTCAGCACATGCAATTGTCTTAATGTGCAGATAAGGAAAACAGCAAATAAATAAGGTGAGACAGAAGAAGTACCCTGGTTGGAGTTTGTAGTGGAGTCAAACTTTCTCTGGATATCTTAGGTGATGTTTTATTGGTTTCACCAGTTCGCATAGTGAAATTCATTGACATGTGAAGCGATTTTTGAACAATTCTCCTCTGCTCAGTTGAGTCTACTGCAGACGTCTTATTAATAAGAGCATGGTTGTTCGCAATTCTTGAAGGTGCTCGTTTGGATGCTCGGCCATGATTGGATAACTTCAACATGGAATTTGATTGTCTTTTGTCACTTGATGGAGCTAAATTCTCCTGATCAGCAGCTTTCTTCAATGTACTGGTTGGGGTTTGTAGAGAAGTTGGACTATCTTTTGGCATTCTCAACGATGTTTTAGTAGTTTTACTGGCACCAGAAGTAACAGTAATTGACTTGTGAAGCGAGTTTGGAATTGTGTTCATCTTGTCATTTGAGTTTCCTGCAAACTTAGCAACATCAGTATCACTCCTGGCTTGTGCTGAAGCCACTATTTTAGAAGGGTTTAATGGAAGTTGGGATGCTCTGATGGGTTTTGACGACTTTGACAATGAACTTGTTGGCCTTTTGTTGCTTGATGAAGTTGAGTTCTTCTGATCGGTACATTCCTGCAGCATCGCAGAATGAGGACAATCATGAAAACCTGAAAAAGGAAGAATAAAAGAGAACTTTGTTTAAATTAACGTTACGTTATGGGGCATCTTCTTGTGTGGGGTTGCCATAATCATGCCATGGTTCTCAATATTTTCAAGCGCCTTTGAATTTTCAATCTGGGTATTATTCTCTATAGTCACATTTTGCTCCATTACTGCTTGACCTCCTTCTGCATCAGTAACATCCATATTATCTCGTTCAACATTAAGATTTCCTGCATCTACATCCGCGGTATTAGCAACCGCAACATCAGAAACACCATTATCCTGTTGATTCATAGCTAAAGAGGTATCTGCATTGGCTGAATCTGTATTTAAGGAAGAGACAGCAAGCGCTGCATTTATAGTTCCCATTTGAGAGGCACCATTGATAACGGTATTTGCTTGCTCAAGCAAGGCTGCTGCTCTCATTGCAGCTCTTCTCTTGTAATGTGCTTCAAAATAAGCTTTCTTCTGAGCAACGGATCCTGGCTCTGAAAACTTTTCCACTTCTTCCAAGTAACGATTGTTAGAGAAGGTTGACCATTTCTCCCAAGCCAGCGATTCTGACATAAATCTGCCGAAAGATACTGATTCTGTGAGAGCACGAATTGGGTCACCCTGTGATTCAAAACCAATCATCAGTTTCCTGACCAAATTCTTCAAAGCTTGGCTCTAAAACTGCTGATCCCACACTGATCAAAGAATAAAACTAAAAGGTTCTCGACAAGCTCCATCCCTTATTGACATCTCTATTCATTGGTATAAAAATTGATTAAAAAAAAAACAGAATAATTAAAAGTTTTTCTTAGGGAAAGCTTTGGAATGACAAGCTATCATAATATGTTCTGTTTGGTTACTGAGAGAGTGAAAGGAAACGGTTATTAACAGCCCTAATGTGTTATTCATATCTCTTATGAGTACCCATTTTCCCATAATTTTCCAGCGACCAAACAAGTGTCAGTAAAATAAACAACTGAACTAAGAAAACCCATTAAGTAAACATAGTAAAATGAACAGCTTTTATAAGTAAAGTTTCAGTTTTTGTTCACAAAACTGACCTCTTTAGCTTTATGAGAAATATCTGCAGGATTAGAGAATGATTTTACGGATTCACCCATTTCCAAAACAACTCAAAAGTTTTTTTTTTTTTCAGTTCCCTGCTCTCTTCTCTTGCTCTCCTCGTTCGCTCTTGCACTTCACAACTTGCCTATCTCACTCTGCAAGTAAAAAGAAACCCAACAAGACAGATTCCCTTTTCTAACCGTTATTTGAAACCTAGGCTCTCTTTATCACAAGGTTCATGGTCATAGGTCCATTTCAATGTCCCCAGGCTAAACAATGGGTGAAAGTCACCAAGAACAGCAAGAAAAGGAAGCTATTTTTTTTTCGCCTTTTCTTTCTTGTTCTTTTGAACCTCACTTTATAACTCTGTTTCCTTTTTTTTTTTTTTTTCCCTATGTCTTCCTATGAATCTATGTTTGTAAAAAATCTAATAATTTTCTTGTGCGTAAGATGGATCTGATTGGTGGTCCCATTTGTTGAGATTTAAGAGCTTCCTAACGTTTAATTCCCTTTTTTTTTTTGGCTTTCTCTTATAGATGATTACTTACCACTAGTTCCTGCTAAGTCGAGACCGATTAAAAAACAGAAAAATGGGTGGATGCTCTGAATTTAGAGAATCTCTAAGCTTTATTGCATTTGTTTAATTGGGCTGCTAAATTGAATTTGGAAGCCATGAAAAAAAAAAAAAAGTAAAGGTGGAGTCATAGAGGTAGACAAATCCCATCTCAACAAAATAATTTTTTTTTCGAAAGAGATTATAATTCGAGAATTTTATATAATGAGATTTAAATTTTAAATTTATTAAAAATCTTATTTTAAAAATAATTATATAATAAAATCAAAGTTAAAAAAAAAAAGGGATTTGCAACGGTTTTTGTCGGCAATTATGCATGAAAGTGTGGGGGTAGATTCATATAGAAGAAATGTCAAAATGTCAATTGATAATCTTATAATTGCCATTCAACTAAAAAGGTTTTACAAGACCACATTAAAATAGAAATTAAAGGGCATCATTAAGACAGATAATAGACAACAAGACTTTTGCTCCAGATTTTTGGGTTGACAACAAGTTTCTTGGCAATATATATGCATTGCTAGAAGCTAATTTTCAGGCTAGAATCTCTTTCTTGTTTTATGGCTGTAATGAAGTGATTTCATACATCATACATGACCTAATAAAACAGTAGAGAAGGATTCACCAAAATAAAATATGGGATCCAGCAAAAGTGTCATGGTTCAATCATAGGCAATCTATGCTATATCTCCGAGGTCGCAAATCAGGATATATATTCATCGAGGTAGTCATTGGACAAACGAGGGCTTTCAACTATCTTGCAATCAACTCCGACCTTGCTTTGGGTTGAACTTACCGTCCAAAGCCTTGATAAATTAATGGCGGACAAAGCAGTGGTTGTGGAGTGCCAGATAATTGATTTCATTAATGGCTTTACCTTTTAGGAAAGACCATAGGCCATTGATAAAGAAGATTGTTCAGTTCAATTGCGTATATATAATTTAATTTAATTGATTCATATTATTATTTTTAAAATAAAATAATTCAATTGGCTTATATTATCAAATCATCTTACCACTTTTAAAAGATTATATCAGTCCTATGAAATTCAAAATTTATCACTTTTTTTTTAGAGAAAGAGTAACTGGTTTGTAATAGTTATTTGGCATTCAGAAAAGCTTAAAACAAAGGAATAATCTTTGTAAAAGTAATCAGCAAAACTAATTGAACACTTGGCAATTACATTTGCAAACAACTTTGGTAAACTCAAATAGCAACTTCTGCGGATTAATTTCTTACCTTGAACTTTAAAAAAGACAAAGCCAAAAGAAATTTGAAGCAAGCACAAAAATCAATCATTGGACATTGATGTCCAAAATTCTAGCATTACTACTAGCCTTGGGGATGGTTATGTACAAAACCCCATCTTTCACCTCAGCTTTAATCTTCTCAAACAGGATATTCTCAGGCAATGCAATTCTGCTACCATACCTCCCATAGCTCTTAGCAGACCATTCTCCTTCCTCTCCATTCTCTTCATCATTAATCTTCTTCTTAGGCACTTTCTCAGCTTTGACAACCAACATCTTCTCTTCAACCCACACTTTCACATCATCTTTGGTCATGCCAGGCATATCAAACCTCATCTTATACTCCCCCTCTCCTTCTTTAATCTCCCATGGCGTCCTGCCTCTACTGTAACCCCCGTTCTCAGTCGGCAAAGAGGATGGCCACGTGCCTGAGTATGCAAAAGGGTCTTCCATCAACCTCTCCATTGTTTCCATCATCTGCTGCACCGTTCTTGCTGTTGGGAACCTGTTCCACAACCCTGCTTATATAACAAGTTCAAGATTCAGTCAGCATCCGGATTTAGAACTGAAAAACAAAAAATTGCCCATACTACTACCTACCTATTGGTGAATCAGGGCCAGTCCTTTTCTTGTTGGGTTGGGAGTGGTGATGTTTGCCAACTCTTTGCAAGTGGTCAAGGTTGTCTCTACTCTCTCCTGCCATGGCCTTGATGCTGTTCTTACAGCTGAAACATCTGTTCTGTGTCAAGTTCTGGGGGAGTTTTGAAAAGGGAAGGTGACAAGATAAATTGCTGGCTTTATTGGAGGAATATAAAGGGAAAGAGATGGTCAGATTTGAAAGAGCTTGAGACATTTTTCTTTCAAGGTTGTTGTTCACCCTTGATTGGTTTATGGAAAGAAGAGAAATTGGAGCTCTGCCTTTGATTATCACTAATATTATCAAAGAGAAAGATGAAAAATGGAACCGATGATGATAGAAAGAGAGCCTAACGGTTCATATTTTAAAGGATAGAGTAGACATTTCTGGAGAGGGATGGGGAGTGGAGTCGATTGATTTCTAGATTTCTCCAGAAACCATATCTTTGCCTTCGATAAGTTTCCCTTCACAGGATCATAGCCAACTAGGAAGCGGCCATGGCCCGTGGGACTAGACGTGTATCACACGACATCGTTCCTCAGCAGAACAGCAACCTATTGTTATTGCATTGAAAATTTGCAGCAAGAGATGAATGCATCCGTAACAAAATTGTGGTGTCATATTGCAGGGTGAGAAAAAAAAATTTTAAAAATAAAAAATTGATTTCAATTTATAGTATTGGTTTAGTTTGAATCGGGTTTTTTTTTTTAGTTTGGATTAAACTTAAATATTAAAAATATATATTAAGTTTGAATTTAATTTTAGATCAAAAAATAAAAAATAAAATAAATTATATATTTTTATTTTATTTATATTTTAAATTTTTATAAAGTAAAATAATTACTTAAATCTATTTAAATATATTAAAAATTATAATAAAAATAAAAAATTAAATTTAATAAATTAATAAATTAAATCGAATCAAATTGATAAAATTCGATTTGAATTCGAATTAAATTTTAAAAATTCATGATTTTATATATTATATAAAAAATTAAACTGAATTTAATTTGATCTAAATTATTATTAGTCCTATCTTACTACCATTACCATACATTATTAAAATTAAAAAATTTGAAATTTAACTTAATTATTCATGTAATTATTTTTAAAAAATAACATTTAATAAATTTGAATGTAAATTTGAATATTGCATTCTTTTTTATGCTTTTATAAAAAAATTAAAAAAAAAGACAATAAGATAAAATTAAAAAAAAAAACGAAATTGACGAGGGAGTAGAAGGAAAGATTACAAGAAATCATGTTAATCACCACTTCTTAAAAAATGGGAATTGTTTGTTAATACAACCATATTAAGTTTTAATTATGATTTAGGGCAGACATCTTTGCTTGAAAAATCAGTAGGAAATGGTTTTTCCTTTAATCAAACTGAGCTCTCTTCAATAATTAATAACACAAATACACAAGTTTTATTTGTGGGCTACATTTAATTCAAAGCACAACGTTGACAGAAAATTTTTCGAGATTTGGCCCAAACCAAGTACTTTGTGGATTTAAAATACAACTCAAACAAAAGATTTTGGATTTGAAGGCCCACATCTGGACGGGCCAAAATTTGTTGATTCTTTTGAAACCATTCAAGAGTACATTTTTTGTATGAGTAACAGTCGAGATTTCACTTGTGAAATACTTTTCATAATTTTTTATTAAAAAATAAAATTTTTTATCAACTGAACTGATTCTTATGAGTGAATTTTGAGACATTATTATCATATTATGCATATATATAATTATATATATCTTTTTTTGAAAAAAAAAAATGAAGCATGGGACATTCTTTCAATGGAATTTAGTGAAGTATCTTTCATTGGAAAATTCAAATCACCCTATTGGACTTTAGGCATGGGACATTTTGATATGGGCAATTTGCCCCTTGACTTTCTAGATGTTGAAGATCCTCATATCCACTTGAAACAAGAGAGAGAGAGAGAGAGAGAGAGAGAGAGAGAGAGAGAGAGAGAGAGAGAGAGAGAGAGAGAGAGAAGTCCAGTTGTAGTTTAGCTGTGAATTGAAAATCACACTAATCATTAAATGTTTAAAGTTAAATAATGCAATTTTGAAGCAAATTCAAGCAACGTTCCATAATTGATGAGATGCATGCATGTAAGATTATAAGGTTCTACCTTTCTTCGCAAGATTAATTGTGTAATCTCAGATGAATATATACATAGGCTGATATGAAATGAGATGCATGCCATTGTTTTTACTTGTTAATATAATTTTTGGTTTGATGATTAAGAAGCTTGTTGGAACTTGAAAAAGAAAGATCACATATAATTAATCATGAAGAAAAAAATTAAAATTTAGTGACGTTTTCAATTCCAAACGTTATTAAAATTTTAAGTTTACTGGCGTTTTTTCTCTAAGCGTTGCTGAATGTTTATTTAGTGGCGTTTAAACACTACTAAATTTATAAAAAAATGACAATTAACAGCACTTGTTTAAAAATATCACTAAAAAAATAACTCCAAATCTCCATTTTCTTGTAGTGGTTGGTGATGTTTTACCAATTTTCACTTTCTTTGACTGCTAGGCAGCTTTTGCTTATGGTGACATTGATATAATAAGTCACTGGTTTGAGTCTGCTACCTGTTTCCACCAAATGATATATCTGGGTTCAGCCTAGGATTGGGATTATGAAGTAGAATTTAGTGGCTTGGAGAATTGTCTTTGATGCTTCAGCAATAGTAGCTGTCAGAGCCACATACTCAGACAAGAAAAACATTGATGCCAAGCATCCAAGTCGCGTTGAAAACTTGTCTGCCTTTTATATGGAGCCGGTTTATGTCTATCGGTCATAACGGTACGGTACGGTTTTGGGCATTATTAGACAAATTTTTAAAAATTTCAAAATAAGAAAAATATCCAAAAAAAAAATTATTTTAATAAAATTTTAAAATTGATTAAAATTTATTAAAAAAATAATTTTTTGATAAAATTAGATTTGAGAGTACAATTATATGTAAGAAAGAATTAACATCTTAAAACACCCATTTTTTAAAAATGGTACTAATTAATCATATGTTATTCTTAAATTTGATAAAAATATCTTAATTCTAATATTTAAAATAATTTCCTTAATTTTTATTTTTGTAAAAATATTTTAAAATTTTTTTATTTAGAAATAAAATGAAAATCTTTAGTTATGAAAGAAATTTCTAAAATATCTCTCAATTTGGATTTTCATAATAATTCTTAAAATTCTTATAAAATTCTTTTATAAGAATAATTATTGAGAAGCCCTCTAATATTTAAGTAGGGTATCAAGAATTATTTTTATTTATAAATATTCATTTTTATTCTCAAAAACAAAATGTCAAAATCACTCTTTTATTACTTTATATTTTTCAACAATAATAAAATGTATGATATAACATGAAGAGGTCAAATAATACAAACACAAATTAAAATATGCCAATACAAATTTTAATATGCAAATTATCAATTGAATTCATCTTATAAACCTTTAATTTTATCTTTTTTTTTTATCATTTATTTTAAAAAAACTAGTGATAAAAGAAATTTTATTTATCATTATTTGTTATTATTATTATTCTTGGTATTGAAAAATTTTTCTTTAGTTCCTCAATATTTAAGTGAAATTTAAGAAAATTAATCTTTTATTTAAGAAATTCTCATAATTATTTTTTGATAAAAATAAAAATAACGACCTTTAGTAAAATATGATTTATATTCTTTCGAATATCTAAGCTGGTCTCTTAAGTCATTTTTTAAAAGTATTATTCCATATTTTTTTTCTACAAGAATTTTTTGGAATTGTTATTTACTATTTCACATTTATTATTAATATATAAAATGCATATACGATAATAAGAGATAAATTAAATGATACATGTAGTATGTAGTTCCATTTCTTTTCTAAATAGATTTTATTCATGATGGCAATGACCTTTTTTTATGTTAAAAATATTTATTTTTATTTTTAACCTCCTAATATCTAGGTATAATTAAAAAAAATTGATCTTTCACTTGAGGAATTCATATAATAATTTTTAAATTAATAACTTTTTTAAAACAAAGATAATATTCTTTTACAAAAAAAAATCATTTCAATTCCCTCTAATATTTAAGTAAAATATTCAAAAGTTATTCTTGTTTAAAGATACGATCTTTTTGTCTCTTCCTTTAAAAAAAAAAACATATTTATTAGTGCCTAACAACTGTATATTAGGAACTGCTAAATTATCCATATAAACATTTTATTATTTTTTAAAATTTAAAACAAAATATTAAACCAACATAAAAAAAGAAAGAGATATATGCTAAAAGTCATGGGAGACATTATATCTTACTTAGGATTTGTGTTCTAGCCTAACCCCACGTAAACGAAGTTAGGTGAACCAACATGAAGTGGACCTTGGGTCAAAAACATGTGGGTTGAATCTGGCAGTAAACCACCAGGTCAGGTAAATCACTAGGTTATGGGTACAGCCATGTTTCAGGTTTGACCTACTTTCATTTTTTTTAATTATTATAAAACTCGTTATTTTTTTTAAAAATTTATTTCCTTTCCTTTTTTTAAACAAAAAAATTTTCATTCTTAAAAAAAAAAAAAAAAACTAAACAACACCCTTTAAATCCTATTTTCAGCAATTAATAGTCAGTTAGATCATTGCTTGCTATCATCGATTGTCATCATCTAGCATTTTTTTCAATTAAAAATTTCGTCAAAAACTCTTTTTGACCCCGTTTTTTCAAATCCAAGCTCAAATTTATCAAAATCAATCCCCATAGTCCTAGATCAAAGTCGAAAGCCATGGCATAAAACTCTAAAAAGATCGACCTTCGTTGCCCCAAACACCACCATTTCTCAATATGTTATCCCCCTCCCCAAGATCTATCTTTCCATTTTTAGGATTATCAAAAGCTTTAGCCACTGCCATTCGCTGCTTACGCTAGCACCATCGCAAGCTCTTGTTAGAACTAATCTTTAATATTTCCTTCTCATTTTAACAACCTCCAAAACCTACATCCTAAATTTTAGACCTAAAAAGAATATCCAACAAAATTTGACCCAATTCTCCATGCTCTAAAAACCCCTTTTTTCAAAATTTGAAAAATCCTACCCAAATTACGATTATCTCCCTTTCATTACCAGGAATATTTTCCCTTTTTTCTTCACTATTGCTTCTTCACTAAACGGAATGAGGCTGTTACTTTGTGTTTGTGTTTTTTTTTTTTTTTTTTTTTATGTGTGTTTCAGGGCTATTTACAATTTTCAGCAGAAATTGAGAAATAGGTGAAGAATGAATGGTTTTAGGATTGTTGATGGGTTAGTGATAGGTGATTATGAGAGTTTGTTAGTGGTGGGTGATTATGGGAGCCTATTGGTGATGGATAGGTGTTGGAAACTGATAGTGGTGGTGCTTTGGCAAATGTTGGGTGATGAGGAAGGCTTTCGGTGGTAGGGAATTCTGGGTGAAGCTAGAGGTTCAAATAGAGTTCAATGGCTTGCCAAAGGGCTAGGTTGTCATGACCAGGGGTGGGAAATGTGAGGCTCAAAGAGGTTCAAATGGTAGGGAATTTTGGCCGATGCAGATGGAGCTTTTAGGATCTTTGCGTTTGTGGGAATTTTTCCATGTATTGCCCCTACTAGCCGTGTGTATTGGTGTTGGTATTTGCTCTTCAAATTGAATAATTTTTTGAATAAAACATTTTCATACTTGTGATATTTTGATAGTTAATATCTTATAAATGGTCATTATTTATCATTGAGTTTGTATATATGTATTTTATTGTTGATGCTTATATGATAAAATTCTCAAAATATAAAAAAAATTTTGCAAGGAAATGACAATGAGATTATAATTATAAAATCATCATTGTATAAAGCTATATGTTCTATAAATATTTCCTAGTTGATGCTTTAACAATAAGAGATATTAACAAAAGCTGATAAGACTAGCACATGGTTATACTTTTATTTATGAAGAAGTAGTCGATCTCATAAGTTAAAATTTAGGTAAATTTAAGTTAACATATGGGAGTTTGTTACGAGAATAAGTTCACTAAATATAACCCAATATGAAAGTGCTATATGGCAGTTCGCATAGTGTCTATAGTAACATTCTCATGTAGTGAAGTGATTCTTTGACTTAAAAATTACTTATAATCTTACAAAATGAATATTTTGACTTTACTTTACTTATCGTTCTAACTAAGAATACTTCAATCAAGTATTATTGGATATAATATGAGGCATATGAAAATGCATAAAATAATCAAGATACGATTTATCACCCTGTGTGATTAATAGAGTATTTCAATTAGTCTTAATTGATTAACTTCAGAAATCATTAGCCGAAGTGAAATAAGAGTTTAGAATTATTCTAAAGCTTATTTGTGCATTAATATCAATAACAAGACTTAATATAATTAAACAAGATTGAGTAAATACTAAATCATATTCAATGTTCAAGCCGAGATACTAAGTGAAGAAATAATATTAATTATACATTAAGACCATTCAAAAATAGGTTTTTAAGCCATATTGACTTTCTTTAGCAATTGAGGGTTATAACAATGTAACTAGTATTAATCATGACCTATAAACATAATATTAGCTAATTAGAGAATTAGTAATAAAGTTAAAAGATTTGATTCATCTATAGACGAATGTAAAAGTTCACAATGCTTATATTCATTGCCAACACGTTAAAAAGCTAATGGATCACACATAATAGGACAATTATGAAATATTAAAATTGAGACAAATTAAGTTGGATTTAATTTGATTTTAATAAGACCAAAAGATAGATGAAATAAAACAAGAGAGAAAAACTTCCTTGTTGAATGTTCGGCTAGCATTAGGGACTAATTTGAATTATGCAACTCATGCACTAACTTAGTTTGGCCAAATACTCCTCTATAAAAGAACATAGGCTACCGCCTCTCTTGTAACACATAAGATATATTAGATGCAAAAATAAGCTAAGAGCAACTAAAAGCAAAAACTTGAGAGAAAAACAAGAGGCTTTCGAAAACACTCACTAGTTAGAATGTGATTTATGCTCTTTCCATTCTTAGAGAAGATTCTTTCACAAGAGTAAGTGCAGATCATCATTAGAGACTGCATGTTTGGATAACTTTGTGGCTTAGGAAACATCTTGGACAATCACTAGCTTGAAGCAAATCGAATTCGGCAAAAGAGGTACATACCCTTAGCTGAAACCCCATGTAAATATGATTGTATGATATGTTTGTATGATCTTGTTAAATAATTTTGGCTTTAGAGAATGAAAAATTTTAAAATTCGATCGTTTTAACTTTGTGTGATGATGCATAATTCCTATAATTGGGGTTTTCTTTATAGAATTTCAGTTTTCTTGAAAGGACCCGGGATCGAATTCATTTTGAACTGTTGCCTTTTGTGGTTGCATTTTGGGGGATGATGCATGCTGCCCTTATGTCTTTTTTTTTTTTTTTTTATCAATTTATTTTAAAAGTCAGTAGGGGTAAAATGAAAGGGGAAACAGACGAACAAAAGGGATGAAGTTGACAAAAAGGGAGAATAAGGCAGTCAACCTTTTACTTCTTATTTCTTTTATTTTTTTTTGTAATTTTATAATTAATTTTATTAATTCTAATAAAAATGAACTTTAAAATGGATTCTAGCTCTTTACTATCAAATTTGGGCTCTTAAGCTCAAATTATCTAACTCTAAATTGCATCCAATAAAATTAAATTAATCTTAAAATGAATAAAGCCCAAATGACCCTCTAAGATAAATTTAATTAAAATTTTCAAATAACCAAAATGGAGACACACATTAGGTATAAAAATTGAATAACTTCGAATCTACTTAAACAAAATTAGGTATTTATACTGCCATTCAAAAAAAGTAGACCAAGGAAAGCTCTACACAGTGATTCAAGCTATGAACTTGTGTACAAAGTTGGATCCGCCACTTCCAAACCACCATTTTGAGAATATCATTCAAGAGACCTGTTAAGGTAGTGCCATTAATGGATAAGGAAGATGGATTTAATGACATTCCTAACCAAATGAGAGAACCGATTAGGAAAGTGAACGCCTAGTTCGTGAAACGACTTCATGACACTGAATGGGCACTTGAATTTCATCAAAAGCAGGGCTGCATGTTACAAGAAGTCAGGACGGTTTTCCTCCCTGGTCGAGATTTTTTTCCAGGGACGGAATTCTGTACCGTCTAATTTTTGCTGGGATTGATCTAGCATTGATTGTCCCTCTTCTAGTTTTTTTGATATGCTGTTTCAGGGGAAAACAAAAGGACACTAACTCTCAAAAAGATTTCACCTTTGCTCCTTCGAAGACATGCCTCTTTTTCCTTTCGGCTCATCTGATTCTTGACTCATATAAGATGACAACAGAACTCAAAAAGGAAGTTTCAGATTTAAGCATTGCTTGAATGCAAGAATTCAAGTATCATTTAGAGTTGTTCAAACTCTTTCTGCATTAAGCAGGGCAGAATTAGGTAATACATCAGTCAACTAATGATATGAAATATTTTTGGAAAGTTAAACCAGCACTGAAAAGAACCTTGGGCGGCTGCACATTCTAATGGGAAATATTTAGACAAAGTTATTTAAGGTAAAATTCATGAAATTTTTTTATTAAAAATGATTAAATAAAAATTAAAATCAAAATCAAAATTGATAGATAAAAAGATCTCGTTACATAGATAAAGTATGTAAAATTTTAAAAAAATTTAATAAATTTGATATATATTTTTAAATATAAATTTTTAATAAAAGTATTAACAAAATTTTTATCGTTGAATAAATATTAATCAAATTTAAATTATAAACAATGTTTTTCAATAATTTTTTTTTTACATATCATTGGTCTTCACATTAAAATCTATAAATCTATAGATTTGGATTTTTTATTAAAATTTTTATTAAATTATTAAAAAAAAAACTTCACAAATTTCATCTAAAAAACTTAATGAAAGTTTTGTCCAATTCTAATTGAAGAAAAGACTTCATTAAAAACAAGTTTATTATTCTATGTGTTAGGATTAAAATCTTATTTTTCAAAAAGTGACAATATAACAAGTTTAAATGAAAATTAAACAAAAAATATTTATAATAATATTTTTAACCTAAAAATTAAATTCATTTTACAATCATCGCAAATTTTTTCACTATGAAAAAAAGAGATTACAGGATAATAAATTATTAAACTGACAATCATTTAAATATAAACATAATTAAGATACTTGCTTTACGTAAAAACAATTAACAATTAAGCTCCACAAAACTTGACAATATGATGATCTCGACTGTCAAATGCAGGTGTTTCTACGAAGTGGAACGATCAATATTCTTCATAATAGAATACGGTTTCTAGAAATTCAAGTTTTTTTTTTTTTTTTAATAAATATATTTTAACTATTAAAAATAAAAGTTTAATATTTTATTAACAAATTATATAATATAATCAAGTAAACGATCAAGGCTTGCATTTGTCCATATTTGCTGAAGTTCAAACGTTATCGCCCCCACCATATGTACCGTAGTGTCCTTGTCACTCCAATTAGACTATATATCATCAGTAGTTAGCATGCAATACTTGGAGCCCACGGAAATAAAGATTGAAGAAAAAGAAGTGGTCGCCATCATTTTCTAGAAGAACATGAGGGAAAAGAAAAGGACACCCATTGACGCTTGTTGGTTTAAATTTCCTTTCTTTGAAAGTACTAGAATTGATCATACATTGAGTTTGGAGCCTTTTCTCTACTTGCCCAATATCTAATTAAAGAGTTTGTTTTTTCCTTTTCGATTAAGTCTATCTTGACCTGCTCACGGTTCACATTATTTGTTATATCCACGGATTTGATCCGACTCGGATTGAGTTTTGGATACAATTTTTTGAATTTAAACCGAATCCATCTTGAGATATAAAATTTATTAATAAACATATTTTTAATTTGAAAAATATATCTAAAAATATTAAAATATTAATATGTTAAAATTTTAATATATATTTTTTAAAATTTTGAATCTTTTAATCTTAATGGACTCTAGACAAGATTTTAAAAGATTGATTGAACTTGATTAGATCCAATTCTTGAACGCTTCTAAGTTTAATCTCTTTTTAATACAGGTATTGTGATCATAAAATATTCTTAAACGAGTTTATTCGAGTGAAATATTGAAAATTTTTTGCAAAATTAATGATAGTATCTCATATTTATGGATTATATATTTTTAATTTAAAGAGCACATTTCAACATATTTTTTTACTGGACGGTTGGGGCCATTATTCATGAGGGAAGGTATTAGAATCATACTTAGTTTATTTAAATTTATTCTCAATTAGGGCATCTATGATCGAGTGATTAGGAGTAGTGAAGCTTTTAAGAGCATGAGAAAGTTTTAAGGTTTGAAACTGTTCCTAAAAGCATAAACCATCCTGAGGCATTTTTTCCTTAACCACATGTAGGCCACTGATAATCTATAAATTCTTTACTAATTCTTTTCACGTGGAAATGATCATGCTTTTCAAATTCATTATCATTTGTCTTTTGAAGATTTTATATGATTGAATATGGCCTCATGGCTTCACAAAGCTGAAATGTAGTTAATTGTTTTCTGTTTATTTTTATTAGTATTTTAATTATAATACTATTACTTTAGGAACTTAAATATGAGGCTTAGTATATATTTTAGTGTAGGAAATAATGTCAATAAGGTCTTGGTTTAATAGTAAGGAAGATGTTTTAGAATTTTAAGATTTTAAATTCATGTCTCATTATTTGTGGGATTGGTTGTTTAGTTAAATTATAGTTTATTAGTTGATTATTTAATGATTTAATTATTTATTATAAGTATATAATATTTGATTATGAGAGTAACTTCAAAAAAATATATAAAAAAAAATGATATTTGCACACTTTATGTTCATCTTAAACATGATTAAGGATAAATGTGTTATATTCTCTCGTATGACAAAAGATTGTACGAAATTATTATGTCATGTTATGATATATTTCTTTCATTCGATTCATGTCATATAATTACATTATAAAAAAAGTCAACAATTTGTTATACATTACATGTAATAATTAAATATTGAATATTTATTTATATAGATTAATTAATTATTTTATAATAAATAATTGATTTTTAAATAATGTAATTATATAATATGATTTAAATAAAGGGGAGGGATCAAGTTACACAAAAAAATTTATATTTTTTTATACATTTTTTTAATAATTGATTTTAATAGATCCAAAAGATAAGATTAATTTTTTTTTTGATTTATCTCTCATAACCTTTGGATTTATTAAAATTAATGATTAAAAATACATATAAAACTAAAAAAATTTACACTAATATAAATTGATTCCTTCCCTTAAATAAAAAGAATATATACTTCACATAATCTAACTGTTTGGAACAATCTTTCTCCTATCATATTAGGTCAAAATTTGACATAAAATGTGCACGAGTGTGCAGGTAACGAGTGAAAAGTGGCCCACTGGATATTGGTCAAAGAATTTTAATGCATTGAATATGCAAAAAGCCATCCGCGTTCTTTCATATATCAAAGTCTTGGCGCTCCCACTAGGGCTTCCAGATTCATGAGAAATTTCCACCTAACTGCCACACACAATGGAAATCTGATTTTGCTAAGGGAATGGTTTTATTCTCCACCCACTCTTGGCTTCCGGAGAAGTTTAATCCACTTGTACGAATCCAACACACAAAAATCAAACCCATGATGCATCTGCTCTCTATATAAGCTGGCAATTAGGGGTAATCTCATCCATATATGCCAAGAATTAAAATTAGCTGAAAAATCTCTTCGAGACTAAGCCAAAATGAAGGTGGAAATCATTGCTAGGGATGCTATCAAGCCTTCCTCTCCAACCCCTGACCACCTTCGAAATCTCCAATTCTCCTTCCTTGATCAAATTGCCACCCCTGTTTTTATGCCAATGGTTTTTTTCTATCCAATAGAATATTGTGATGTCAATGTTGGTAATTTCAAGAGAACCGAGCGGTTGAAGGAATCCCTGTCCGAGACCTTAACTCGATTTTATCCCCTGGCCGGACGTGTCAAAAACAATGCCTTCATTGACTGCAATGACGAAGGCGTCCACTTCGTTCAAGCCCGAGTGAAGTCCCAACTTTCAGATGTCGTAAGGCGACCCGAGCCAGACCAACTCAACAAGCTACTGCCGTATGAATTGGATAACGTAGGAGACTTGATTTTGGCAATTCAAGTCAATGTATTCGACTGTGGTGGAATGGCTATCGGCGTTTGCATCTCTCATAAAATTGCTGATGCATTATCTCTAATCATGTTTCTTAATAATTGGGCTGCCACTGCTCGTGGGAACATTGATACAGATACAGTCTCTCCACGATTTGATTTGGCCACCCTTTTTCCTCCCAGAAGCATATCCGGATTTAAACCAAGCACTGGAATTATTAAAGACAAGATTGTGACAAGGAGGTTCGTGTTCAGTGCTTCAGTGATTGCCGCACTTAGAGCTAAGTATGCTGACAATGGTGGAAGTGGAGAACTCCAGAGGCGCCCTACACGGATTGAAGCACTTTCAGCCTTCATTTGGAGCCGCTTTATGGCTACAACTCAGGGAAAACCTGACCCTGAAAAGCTTTACACAGTGCTTCACGCAGTGAACCTGAGAACAAGGATGGATCCGCCATTGCCGCAATACTATTTTGGTAACATCAGCCGATTTGCATTAGCACTGCCATCTATAAGCTCTGAGGAAGAGTGTTTTGGCATCGTGAATGAGGTAAGAGATGCAATAAGTAAGATCGATGGCGATTACGTGAGGAAACTCCAGGAGGGAAACGGCCACTTGAATTTTATGAAAGAGAGAGCTGAGAAAATCACAAAAGGAGAGGTGGTTTCTTTTAGCTTTACTAGTTTGTGCAGGTTTCCGCTTTATGAAACTGATTTTGGATGGGGGAAACCCATTTGGGTTGGCTCGGCTAGCCTTACCTTCAAGAATTTGGTGGTTTTCATGGACACAAGTTCGAGTGGCGGCATTGAGGCATGGATTAATATGAAGGAGAAAGACATGGCTAGGTTCGAAAGTGATGAGGAATTGCTTGCCTTTGTTTGCTCTGCCCCGGATCCTTAAACTTGTCGGTTTTATTTTAGTTTGCTGCTGAATCTGCTTATATACTTTTCCTTGGAGAAGATTCATGGATATATTTGCTTCATATTCAATAATGTATTAGAAAAATTTGAGAAATAAGAAACAGGAAGAATAAAAGAAATTTGTTTTTGAGAGGCGAAAACACTTTTTTAAAGTTTATTGTGTCTATGACATACAATAAAATTTTAAACTCTCGATCCAAATAAATAAATAGAAAAAATGATTCAGTAAAAATCATTTCATAATTAATAAATAGATTTAAATGACCTTTATTATTTAAACAATTATAAGATATATATTTAAGTTAAACCTAATTATTTAGAATATATATTGATAAAGATAAATCTATTCCACAAGCGCAATTACTGACTGTTCTCAGGGCCACTATAAGAATTTTCAATTAGCCCAATGCAGTTGGCCCACGCCACGTCACTTAACTCAATTACTATAAACAAAAAGGTTGTCCATTGTAACAAGAAGCATGGTCAGAAAAGGCGTGGATCAAATGAAGTTTTCGATATAATACTGGATTTTGTGTGTTTTAGGTTAAAGGATTTATCCCAATATCCTGCAGCCAAAACTTAGCAAAGTTCAAGGGGCCTTTTCGACATTTGATCCAAATTAATATGCTGTGCTGAACTTATTTCTCGGAACTAATCTCAGCATTGCCAAAACAATGTCTCACCTTATAAGTGTATGACCATGCTAACACGTCTCAAGAACATTGGGGGCACGCCAACCACGTCGGTGTAAGTTATTTCACGTTAGATCAATCATCGGTTCACCCAATTATGTCCTTCCAACCCGATCACTCCCCTTATAAATATAAATGCCCTTTTTCATTTTAAGTAAAACGATTCAATCTCAATAAATTTTTATTTAATATTTATTATTATTATTATTATTATTTTTAATATTAATTTGAGGATCAAAATACTAATGTTGGAAATATTTTTTATCTTTGCTTTTAACCGTCTTTCATCTTTATGATTTTTTATTTTCATTTTTCATATCAAGCTCAGCACAAATAATAATAAAAAATTATACATAAATTCATCTCTTAAAAATGTGAATATTACATAATTTTTTAATAAATTTTATATAATGTTAAATTATAAATAATTAATTATATCACAATTATTGTAGTTGATATATTTCTTATACCACTAATATAATAACAGCAAAAGAAAGGATCCAAAAGGAGCCAGGCCCTTAAAATAGCAAAAATCCAAGTAATCAAAAATTTTGTAGGATTTATTCACAGTTTAATTACTATTATGAAATTAATTAAGGTATTGAAAAAATTCCATCATTAATTTCATGAACCTTGGACGCTTCTTCTGTCGTTTTTCAGTTTGCAACATGACATGACCACCATGCCTTTTAAAAAAACACAAGATGGTGAGACCTGTGGGCTGTGGTTGGTTTTACCATTAATTAATTAATGGCATGTTTGAATGAGACCCATCACCCATGCCATTTTCTTGATGTTAATCTCACTTGTCTTTTGTGTTTTTTTTTAATTACAAAAGAGGTTATAATTTAAAAATATGAGATAAAGTTATAGAATTTGAAAATTTTAATTTTACATTTGTTGAATTTTAATTTTTAAAAATAATTATATGAATGGATTGAATTAATTTTTATATTCTTGTCTTTACTCTTTTCGATAGTTGGGTTTTTTTTTTTTTTATAATTATACATGTGAGATTAAAGAGCATATCATTTACAATAATTATAGTATAATTAATTAATTATAATTTAAAATTATGTGAGTATTATTAAAATTTTATATGAAACTCATATTTATAGGTAATGGATTCTTATATATATTTTTTATTGTGATTAAATAATTATAATATCGTAGTAAAAAAATTATAAGTGAAATAAAATTGGAGTATGAAATCAAATGAAAATTATTAACATTAAGAAGGATAGAGATTGGCAGGAGGTATAGATCAGAAAAAAAGCTTGTCTCTCCTTACATGTTATAAGACACCAACAAAGACATGGAATAAAAAAGAAACAAATATCATCTTCAGATTTATCATACATACGAAACAAAGAAGTTAAACGTCAAAAGTCCAAACAAAAACCAATTAATATTTCTCATTCTTCATTTTCCCCTGCACTCTTTCAATGCCCAGCCGGCAAATCAAATATTAATCGTATTAAATCCCACTTGCTTCTTACCAAAGCGAATCAGCAGTCAAAGTAGTAGTTGTATATTATATATAGCATGAATTAGTAGTTGGCATTTGTCGTATGTAAATTCAAAATAGAAATTCTAGAATCATTAATTATTATTGATAAGAAAAACAGCAAATATTAGTATATATTAAAAAAATTAAGCTATACAAAAAAGATTTTATATTTTTATACTTTTTTTTTATTATTGATTTCAATAATTTCAAATAATGATATTAAATTATTTTTTTAATTTATCTTTTTTATTCTTTAAATCTATTAAAATTAATAATTGAAAAGGTGTAAACTTTTAATTTTACACCAATGTAAGTTAGTCTTACACCTTTAAAAAAAACAAATATATATATATATATATATTTCAAATGACAAGCATAAATTGTAGGACTAATATCAAATATTTTCAAATGAGAAGCATAAATTGTAGGGGACTAATTTCAGATTTGATTAGGTCAGAATTGCTCCTTTTTATTTTTTTATTTTTTATTGGAAGGTATCAAAAAATTAAAATTCTAATATTTTACTAGCAGATAACACAAATTTTGTGCATGTTCCTCCTGGTCTTTACCAACTTTATATAAAGTGTGATGTTACTGGCCATTAGGAAACACAATAACTTCATTTGAAAAAAAAGAAAAAAAGAAAAACTAGCTTGCCATTTTCATTTACAAGGCTACCTTTACGTACAACATGACGCTTGTTATAACGATTTTTTCTTTAGAAACTTGATCGTTAGATGTAAAAATTAAAGAGTCACTATTAAATTATTTTATCAAAATGCAATTGGCCATCAATCCTATCTTTTGATTTATGAATTCAAGTTTAGATCTGAAAGTACGATTATGTATGAAGAATGTTATAGCACAATCACAATACCCGTCTGAAGATGATACCAATTAATTTTATATGATCCTAAGTTGGTTTTGTTCAAATAGTCTTTTACTTATTATTTTATTATTTGAATATTGAAAAAATTTTAAATTATTTTCGACACTTTTGGTATAACTTAAGAAATTTTTTCACTTCAAAAATATTCAAAAAAATAATTTATTTTCTTGAAGAGACTCCGTCATCAGATTTATTTTAATATTTTTTTTAGTAAATCATAATTTGCTTATACCAACACTTTTTGTATGATTTTAAAAGTTTGGAGGGAAATCACCACTTATGATTACCTTTTTATTTTATTATCACTGAAAATTTTAATTTACTTTGGAATGTTTATTTGTTGTTTAAAAATTTATTGGTTAAACTCTCAAAATATTTCCAACACTTTTAGACTACTTTGAAAAAAATACCTTGCCTAAGAAATTTTGATAAAGTTTTTACTCGTGGCTTTTATTTTGTAAAATTTTATTTATTTTGATAATTTAAATTTTTACTATTTTATTAATTTTTTATTGAAAAAATTTTCAAATAATTTTACCAATACTTTTTGCAAAATTTTGAAATTTTTTTTTTGAAGAATCACCACTTGTGATTTTATTACTATTGTTATATTTTTTATTTTGTATTTTGTATTTTGCATTTTTCCTTTCTAAGTGATTATTATTATTATTATTATTATTATTATTATTATGAAAATTTCTAAAATATTTCCAACATTTTTGGAATATTTTAGAAAATTTCTTTATATGAAAAATCATCACTTGTGATTTTATCTTTTTATTAATAATTTTTTTTGTACTTGAAATTTTCTAAAATATTTCTAATACTTTTAAAATATTTTAGAAAATTTCTTTATGTAAATATGCGTGGAATTAGGCTGTATGGGTTTGTATCTTCTAGGTTCCCCTTTCTTATGTGTGTCTTTTTATAGAGCCTCTGAAAGATTAAATCTTAAAATTTTTAAGATTTGAAGATCATAACTTGAGATTTGAAGAAGAAAAAATGGTACTGGGGGAAGAAAATATGGTGGTCGTCGGTGACTTATTCCACCAAAATCTAGCATTTTGAAAATTTTGTTATAGAGTTTGATATTGCATTTAATGCATCAAAGACTTTGGGAGCAAACTAGAGAAGAAAGAAAGAAAAGGCAATCATAAAAGAAAATCAAATATAATAATAATAATAATAATAATAATAATAATAAAGTATTGGGGGGAAAAATATGGTGGCTGCCGGTGACTTATTCCACCAAAATCTAGCTTTTTGAAAATTTTGTTATAGAGTTTGATATTGCATTTAATGCATTAAAGACTTTAGGAGCAAACTAGAAAAGAAAGAAAGAAAGGCCAATCAGAAAAGAAAAGCAAAGATGATGATGATGATGATGATGATGATAATAATAATAATAGGATCGAATAAAATGAGTGTTCACAGTTACCCCCTTTTGCTTAATTTTTGAGAATTAGGAATAAGGTAAAGACAAAAAGACAACCATTTTGTTTGGACAAACATATACAAAAGATGAAACATTGAACACAAAGATTTTTTTTTTTTTGCAAATTTGAAAGGCTTTTCTAAGTAGAAGTTCGACAACTTTTGAAAATTTAAAAACTCCTTCTAAGCAGAAGCTTAACAACTTTTACAAATTTAAAAACTCCTCTAAGTAGAGGTTTAACAACTTTGAAAAATTAAAATGTTCTACTTGACGGACTAACGAATCTTAATAATGAAAACTCCTCTATGTAGTGGCTCAACAACTTTAAAAAGCTCTTCTAAGTAGAGGCTCTATAACTTAAAAAATTTAAAATATTCTACCTAAAAGACTTATGAATCTTAATAATGAATGCTTATCTAAGTAAAAGCTCAATAACTTTAAAAAATTAAAATGTTCTACCTGAAGGACTTATGAATCTTGATAATTAAAGCTCCTTTAAACAGAGGCTCAATAACTTTAAAAAATTTAAAAAAGCTCTTCTAAGCAGAGACTCGTGATTTTTGAAAATTTAAAATATTATTAAAATTGAAATCTCATCTTTGAAAAAGTAAATTTCTCACTTCTGAGGATTGAGGTCTTATATTAGATGTTATCCTAAGGTCAAAATTTTGTTTTTCATTAAGAAATGAAAAATCTTTATAACTTGTAATCTTAACCTTTTCATGGATGCATATACTAAATACTCTAAATGCAATGCATGTAATGTAATCAAATTATTCACTTCCAATTATGGCAAAAGGTTCTTAAAATCTCTTGTATATTCTATTTTAGTCATCAAAATTCTTAACAATCGCTATAGGATCAACTTATCCTTAACATTTGATCATCGTATTTTTTCAACAATATTCTTTCCCTTTTGTAAGTGTGCAATATCAATGTCTTGTCATGTTTTTCTTGTCTTTTTCTACCTATCTTTATCAATTTTTTAAAAAAGTAATGCTGAGATCTTCTATGTTATTAGTTAGTTTTTCATCATTTTAAGTTTAAGACAAATAAAATGCATTACACATTTCTCTTATTCATTTGTAGGGTGGACAAGGATAACATGAGATAAAGGATATATATTATTTTTATTTTTTCAAAGAAGAGGGAACACATTTCATTAAATAGATAACAAAAGCATAGCAATAAAAGTGTTTGGGTGGGAATAAAAATACCCAAAAAATTATTACAAGATAATCATAAGCAAGTAGTTCTTGGACTTTTTCCAAAACTTAATTAGATGACATCCTGAATTCTTCAGAGCTTATCAAACTACATTTGCCCATGTGTTGTGACGTTATCTCAGCTACTTCTCCCTTATATCTAAGCTGTCTTTTTAGGTTTTCAACTTAGATATATCATCATTTTTTTTTTTTTTTAAAGTAAAGCATTTTTTCATAACATTTGAATTTATTGAATTAGGCAAATCATTTTCGTCCATTTCTACCAAAATCAATGCCCCACCAGAAAAAACTTCAACACATATGGACCCATTTTTTTTAATTATCATATTGATTTGGAAGGATCTTTTTTCAGTACTAAATCTCCTTCTCGAAAGTAACGAGAATGAATTTTCTTATCATGAGCTCTCATTATCCTCTTTTGATACAATTGATCATGGTAAAGTGCTGTGAATCTTTTCTCTTTAATAATGTTTAACTGTTCATAGTGATTTCGAACCCATTTAGTTTCTTTTAGTCTAATTTCTATTAGCACTCTTAATAAGGGAATCTCTACTTCAATTGGCAGCACAACTTTCATTTCATAGACCAACAAAAATGTAGTGGCCTCAATAAAGGTTCTGACTAATATTCTATAAGCATGCAAAGTAAAAGGCAACTTCTTATACCAATTTTTATAAGTATCAATCATCTTTTCCAAGATCCTCTTAATATTTTTATTTGTAGCTTTTACTGTTCCATTCATCTTTAGACGATGGATCTTGAATTGAGTGCACACTTATTTCATTATTTTGCTAATTAAGTTTTTGGTATTGTCAAAAATAATTCTTTTTGAAAGTTCATATTTGCATATTATCTCTTTTTTTATAAACTTGCATACCACTGATTGGGTCACGTTATCATACGATGTAGCTTCTACCTACTTTGTGTAATAATCAATCATTATAAAGATAAATCTATGTCTATTTGAAGCTTTTGGGTGATAGGACCAATGACATCCATGCCCCACATAGAGAATGGTCAATGAGGTGCTAAAACATGCAAAGTTGATGAAAGAGTATGAATTTTGTTAGCATAAATCTGACACTTATGACATTTTCTAACATAATCAATACAGTCACTTTCTATTATCAACCAATAATAACTAGCCCTCATAATTTGTCTAGCCATCATGTGGCCATTTGAATATGGCCTACGAAGCTCATCATTTACTTTTTAAAAAATTTTCTTTGCTTCAGCTGCATCAATACATCTTAGAAGCACTTGATCTTGGCTCTTTTATAAAGGATATCTTAGAAACACTTGATCTTGGCTTCTTTTATAAAGGATATCTCTATCAAATAAAAAACTCATAGCCAACCTTCTAATGATCTTTTTAACTTTTTCTATTGCATGTTTTGGATATTGCTGATTTTTTATGTATTACAGAATATCATAAGACCATGGTTTCTCATCAACTTCTTTTTCAATGCTTGAGCAATGTGCTTGTGCATCTTTCACATCCAACTTGATAGGTTGAATTTCAGTATTTGCATCTATTTTGATCATTGTAGCCAAAGTAGTCAGCATGTCAACAATCTGGTTCTTTTCCTAGGCAAATGCTCAAATCAAATTTCTTCAAATTGTTTGGCCAGCTTAGAAATGTACTCATGGTATCGAATCAACTTCGAGTCTGGTTTCCCACTCTTTTCATAATTGATATATGACCATAGCTAATACATCTAATATTTTAATATTCTTTTCAATTGCTCATTGCAAACCCATAATATAAGTCTCATATTCAGCCACATTATTTGTGCAGTTGAAGTTTAATTTAGCTATGATAGGGTAATAATATCCATTAAGAGATATTAAAATTGGCTTGATACCATAGCCTAAGGCGTTTGTAGCTCTATCAAAATACATCTTCCAAGGCTTTTCAATAGGTTCTTTCTCTTCAGTTTAAGAAACAACTATTACATCTATTATAGCATATAGATCCGTAGACCTACTGCTAGATATGGATTAAAAGGAGTCATCACCAATCTTTTGTGTTTAGATATGATTGGTTACCTGATCAAATCTATCCCATTTAAAGAGAAATCCCAAGATTGACTTGGGTATCTTTAAATAGTAGACTTTAATCTACGAAATCAGATTTTAGGTTTGAAGTATGGTTATACGGAAAGAAGGTTATAACCTCTTCACAGTGCTCATCAAAAGATGGTACCAAATTGATTTCAAATTATCTAAGCCTTAAAATGTTTATGCTTTACCAAAATATTTAATATTGAAAATTAATCCTAAAATTACTTTAATAGTTTGATAGCAATTTAAGATAATTCTTTGACCTCATGAGTATTAATAAAGATAATGTTTCACCCTGAAAAGGCTCCATGATCGAATTTATTAATGTATTTTATTAAAAAAAATTAGTAAAGTCATAATAGTTTAGTAGGACTTACTTTGAGGCATATCTCCCAATAGTTTGTGAGATTTTATTATAAAAGTATGATAAAATTTTATATATATAATTTTTTTTTGAGAAAATTCATTAAGTCTTTTAACAGTTTGGTAAGACTTAATTTAAGAAGCAATCTTCCAATAGTTTGGTAAGATAAAAATATTTCTCTTGAAAACTAATTTATGAAATTTTTTAATAGTTTGGTGGATTTCATAAAATTTAAATCCCTGAAAAGTCTTCCAATAGTTTGGTGGGATTCATGAATTTATTTGAAAAGATTTTATTTTTATTTTTATTGTTTACTATTTTTTAGAAAGAATTTTGAAAAATATTTAATAAATATTAAGTTACTAAATAAAAATAAATAAATAATAAAAGTAAGTAAAATAAAATGAATAAAAAAACTAATAATAAAATAATAAAAAACTTAAAATATAAAAATAAATCAAAAAATAAAATCAAAAAATAAAATTAAAATAGAAAACAAAACCTATGATTGGGTCGGGTCAAACCACGGGTGGCGCGAATCTTACTTGGGTTATGCATAGATTTGGACTTTTTAAAATGATGTCATTTTGGGAGGCTATAAAGGCCAAGTCCTACATTTTCCTTTCAGAAGTCCTAATCTCCTCTCTTTCTTTAGCCTCAAACGCTCTGACCTCTATCTAGAAAAATCAAGAACATTCAATTAAAAAATGAAAATTTTCACTGGTTTCTAGAAAAGTCATCAAAATCTCATTGAAAAATTTAAACTTCGTAAAAAAACTCAACTGAAAAATTCAAAAGCTTATCCCCAAACCCAAATTTTTTTAGATTTTTTTAGATTCTTCAAAATTTTTCAGAAATCCAACCTTGGTCTCAGAAATCCAAAATTTCAATCCTAATGCCCTAGAATAAAACGTAAAAATCAAACCCCTTTTAATCATCAAAATCTTGAATCCAAAAACTCTAAAAACTAAAATCTCAGAAACCCAATACTCAGATAATTTTTCCAAAACACAAAGTTTTTTCTCACCAAGTTCACTCCCCCTTTAAAAGTCCATCATGTCCTGTTCTTTTGGTCCTTTGTTCAATTTATAGTCACTCTTAAGAGAGTTTTTAGGGATCGAACAAAACTAACTTGGGCTTGAATCCTGGGATTGGATTCAGCCCGAACCTGATTTTAGGTCTAAATTCTTGCTGATTTTTTTGGATTGAACAAAAAATCCTTTGATTTGATTATGGTTGACTATACAGATTGGATTCCATTGATTCGACTGATTGAAAATTCAATTTCCTAATTCTAGTTACCGATTGAAGAAAGGGTAGGAAAGAAAAAATAAAATAAAATAAAATAAAATAAAAATATAATAAAAATATTTCATAATAATATAATATAATATAATCACATTATAATATAATATACTATAGTAATATAATACTAGTAACTAAAAATAAAATTAGCCCGATAGACCCTAGACATATATGGGTGTCTATAACTGCCCCTTTTTACACATCCCTGTTATACAATGATGATACAAAGACCTAGACATCCACTCTGTGACGGTCCAAAAATAATAGACAAATTAGTAATCAGCAATGATCAGGATTGAACCACAAGTCTGAAAGATGATCGGGGCTGAGCCGAGATTAAATTATCAGGATTGAATTACAAGTCAAGAAAATGATTTAGACTAAGCCAAGATTGAACGATTGAGATTGAACCATAGTCTAAAAAATGATCTGGACTGAGCCAAGATTGAGTGATCAGGATTGAGCCATAAGTATGAAAAATGATCTAGATTAAGCCAAGATTGAAAAGAGTGTAATGATGCAAATGCATGCCCTATCTTGGATGCAAATGTAAACACACTATATGTAGTACAGATATTACTAAATCAATGCCATGAAATTTCAATTACGATAATAAGGTTCTCAAGACTCCACCACTTATTCTCAGCTTCTCAGTATTAATAATCTCGAAACAAATTCTGTCAGCTGATCCATGTCATTCTTTTTATCTGGTCATAACTTACAGGTTATGTCAACTAATCTATCATTGAATTCATCACTAGGTCACTTATGTCACTTTATTTGCCCCTTTTTAAAGCATTTTCTCAGACTTCTTTCACTTCTTTCATCTTGAATTTCTTTCAAAAGAATGAAAAAATCTTTTACAAATAATGTCATTCATTTATTTAACATCATTTAAATTAGTGACAGACATGATATATTTTCTTGATTCATTCAAAGGATGTATTTTTGGCAAAGGATAAGAAAAATGGGTCTTTATTATTGAAAAGAAATATGATTAATAACAAATTAAAGGTGAATAAAGGTAAAATATTTTCGTTGTTCAAATAGGATATCAACTTTCAAAATAATGATTGTTTGGACAATTTTGAACTTCAACTCAGAATTTTCTTTCAAAGACACATTCCATCAATATCCTCAGTCTTTGAAGCAATCATCATCCTCATTCTTGAGACCCTTATATGATGTTGTTTCTTTGAATTTTCATCTTTACTTAAACTGCCATTTCGTGTTTTCAATTTAAGTATTTCTTTTTGCTTTTTTTTTTCTTTCTCTTTGTTTTTCTTGTTTTTTTGCACTCATATTTCTCATCTTTTCTTTTCATTTATCTTTCCTCTTTATCCATTAGTGACACTTTGTTCAAAGTCCCAAACAATTCAATTGCAAATCTACCTTAATTTAATTCATGATTCTCTAATTCAAGTACTCACATTCAATCAAAATGAACTTTTAAGGGATATAATGTAGGCTAGGTGAAAGGTTATCAAAGAAATGGATAAAACAGGCCTAAATTGTATTTGAAAAATTCTCAAACCAAGTATCATTTTTTCATATAGAGCACCTTGACATGTTGCCCCATCAATTTTTTCTTCATTTTTTTTTTTATTTTCATCATTTTTCAAGAAAAACTTGAGCACAAAACGGGTTTGCCCCTAAAATAAATAAGTTTCTCAAATTTTACCCCTAATGTGAAGGTGATTCTTGGTTAGGGTTCCTTAAAAGAAATTTTCAACAAGCTCAAATGGGGTAACAAAGGATAATTTTACTTTTTTTTTTAAAGATAGAAGAAAGATGATCATTTCTTATCTCAAATATGAATACTCTCAATGGAGAACATTTATTGAATAAAAGTAGATTTATGAATGAACAATTGCAAAGATTATGTGTTGCATCCCTTTTAAGATTTTTCATTAGATTTATCTTCTTTTCATTCAGCAGTGTTAATGAATCAATGATCTCCATCTATCAATCAAATTATCATGAATAATATTTTCAAAATCGAATCTTAAATTACTGTCACGATTGTCTGAACATTTATTATTTAAAATCAGAGAATGGATATAGAAAAAAGATATAAAAAAGTAAAAATAAATAATGGTGATTTACACAAAAAAAAATGTCATGAGAATGCATCAAATATGTCACTTTTATTAAAATGATGAAAAATAAGAAGAAATCTAAGTACATAAAAGAGATTCATATTCTTAAAAAATCATAAAATGATAAGCAGTTCCAATAAGCCTTTTTGAAATCATACCTTTAGATGATTGGGCAATGGGTTACCATTGACATTAGGTGCCGTGTTTCGATTGGTATTGAAGCTTATCAACCCTTATTTAATCAGACTTTGTACCCTATGTTTCAAAGAGATATAATTTTTGGTAGAATGGCCAGCCACCCTATAATGATAGTCATAGTGAGCAGTGAAATCATACCATTTGGGATAGAGAGGTTCAAGTTATTTTATAGGAATGAAAGCAATCAAGTGGTTTTTGTAAAATTTTTAGCACAGTTCTATGTAGCTCATGGGAATAGGATCAAATGTAGGCTTTTCCTGATTTTGTGATTTTTATACACCATTTATTAGGGTAGTTGGATGAATAGAGGACCTAGTTATGGATGTCGTGTAGTTGATTGGTAGGGTGAAGAAGAAGCATGACTTACAGTAGGATGATATGTGGGATAGATCGACTGAGGGTAGTTTTTAAATTGCTGCATTTTGAAATTCATAGCTTGAGTCCATTTTTTTTTAGGCATCTTTTTAAATAGTAAAAAACTCTTTTTCTTCAAGTTTGCCATTTTTAATGGTATTTTCGATGATATTTCTTAAAATCACCATATCATCAAAATTTTTAGTCATGTTCCCTATCATCTTCTCATAGTACGATGACTTTAAAGTGCTTATAAATAGCACCGTTATTTCTTTGTTCATTAGTGGTAGCTGTACTTAAGTGACGATATTTTGTCATCTTTTAGCATACTCTTTGAAAGATTCAGATGCTTTTTTCTCTATATCTAGTAATGAAAGGTGATCGGGAGCTATATCATAATGTGGCAGTATTGGTTAATGAAGGATCGAGTTAAATCTTTTCACTATTTTATGCAAGTTTTGTCCAATTGAACATACCACATTACAACAAACTCAATTAAGCTGTCTTGGAACACATGCATGAGTAATTTCCTATTGCTGACGTGTGCTACCATCTTACGATAATATATTATGATGTGTATAATGAGACACTTAGTACTGTTGTACTTCTCAAATTCTAGCACTTTAAATTTTGAAAGAATCACAACATCTAAGACCAAACAAAGATTGACAGCATCTATGGAGCCATAAAAATCAATGTCTTCTATAGCTTACAATCTTTTTTCAATCATGCTCATTGTTTGATTAGTTTTAGAGTCTTTCGAGGATGTAGCCATCTACAACTTCACTTCTTTTTTTATCTCATCCAGTTTGAAGATTTGGATGGGCTTAACTATTTTTTTAGTGAAGACAAGATTGGTATAACTCTAAACATTCCCTTGATTGGGTGCATAAGGCATTCTCAGATAACTGTAATTCAAGAATATGGTCTATTGTGGCTGTAGATTTAGAGTGATTTAGGTCTAATGTGGATCGAACCCTGAAGGATATAATGACTCAGTAACTTCATACGAAATATCTTCTTTCACTACTTTTCCTTTTTTTATTCTTTTCTAGAGCTAAGAGGATCTTCTTTAGTTTTTCTTTAATTACCTTCTGAACATTTTCTAACCTTTCAAAATTGTTTGCATTATCTTGCATCATCTCCTTGGCTCTAGCTTAGGTGTAATACTGGTATTGAGCTATCATCAAACCTTGATTTCTCATAATGTGTAAATTTAGAATGATATCATGGAACCCTTAGATTATACATGAGAATGAATGCAAAAACAAAATGTATGAATGCAATAAGGAGAATTTACCACATAACAATTATTATCAAAGAAAATCTTTATTGAATTAAAGTCATTTTTAACCAAATCCAACATTACATCCATGAAAGTCTAGAATTTATTGGGAAAAAAAATCCATAACTTGTCGATATTGGCTTTGCACTTCATTAAAGAAATCTATCAATTTTTGACCATGTGCTCCATTGGTGGCACTCTTGCCTTCCATTTTTCAATATTTTCTACCATGTCTTTAGCTTTGTAAACAGCCACAATGATTCAGTTAAATGGAGACTTCAACTAGTTATGTTTCTTCATATATTCTTCTTTCATTTGCTCACATTCTTCAGTCACATCCCTCATTTGTGCTTTAATTCCCAACACCACTCCATTTAGCATTTGGATGAGCTTTTGTGCTTCAAAGAGCATTGCATCCTTTTCTTGTAGTTTTGCTTGCAATTGTCTATTTTCTTGCAAAAGTTGGGTCAATTCTTGATTAGTGGATGATCGTGTTGTATTATGGTTAATGCACAAACTCTTCCTTTCATCTTTTTCTTGTTTCAGTGTTTAGACTTTCTTTTTTAGCCTTTTGTTTACAAGCTTCAACTCTTCATACTCCTTTTTTAGGCCAGTAAAGGACTTTGCTAGGCTTTCTATGAATGTAACTAAGATTTTTCTTGTTAAAATTATTTCATGGCAAATATTCCTTATGATAAATCTAATGATGTGAAGGCATGTTAAAGGAAAAGGGTTAGTAGGCATAAAAAAAAAAACATAAATACAAAGACCAACATATAAGACTAAAGTATATAAAAAGGATAATATATAAGCTTACAAGTAAAATAAACATCTAATCATGTGTCCTATTTAGGATTTTCTAACACAAGGAAAGGCATGGTTCTACCTGTGGTTGGGCTCTTAAAGTTAACAATATATCATTTGGATTACGTCTAAAAGGTTACCAAATTATTCTTTACATCATTGTCCATTATAAAGTAGTAAGGCACTCTGATTCTCGTCCATCATAGGCTACAAGCGAAAATGGTTCAATTTGAGTGGGAGTATTTCATAGGCCTAAGCAGAGACATAAAATCTCACAAAAGCATAAGTATTTCACTCTTTCCTAAGGGTAGAGCTTGGGTGGAAGGCTTATGTTATCCACATGTAAATGAATGACAGATATATATATAGGTGAATAACTAAACAAAATATAGCAATGAAAAGAAAGAAATAGGAAAGAAAGAAAATAATCTCAAATTTATTTAGCAAGGCTTGGATAATAAAAAATCATTTACTGGTTTGACTCTTAATTGTCCCAAGTGAAGTCGCCAAACTATCAAACATATAGATTCATGGACCTACCGCTAGATATAAATTAAATAGAGTCATCACCAATCTTTTTTATTTAGGTGTGATTGGCTACTTGATCGAATCTATCCCATTTAAAGAAGAATCCTAAGATTGACTTAGGTATCTTTAAATAGTAAATTTTGATCCACGAACCAAATTTTAAGTTTGGGAGTATGGTAACGCGTGAGGAAGTTATAGCACTCTCACAGCGCCTATCAAAAAATGATACCAATTTGATTTCAAATTATCCAAGCCTTAAAATGTTTATGCTATGCCAAAATATTTAAAATTAAAAATTAATCCTAAAATTATTCCAATAGTTTGGTAGCAATTTAAGATAATTCTCTCACTTTAGGAGTATTCATAGAGACTAGTGTCCCAACCTGAAAAGGCTCCGTCGTCAGATTTATTAATGTATTTTATTCAAGAAAAATTAAAAAAGTCTCCGATAGTTTGGTAGGATTTACTTTGATGTAAATCTTCCAATAGTTTGGTGAGATTTTATTGTAAAAGTATTTATAAAATTTTATATATACATTTTTTTGAGAAAATTTATTAAGTCTCCTAATAGTTTGGTAAGACTTAATTTAGGAAGCAATTCTCCGATAGTTTGGTAGGATAAAAATATTTCTCTTGAAAATTGATTTATGAAATTTTCTAATAGTTTGGTGGATTTCATAAAATTTAAATCTATGAAAAGTCTTCCAATAATTTTGTGGGATTCATGAATTTATTTGAAAAGATTTTTTTTATTTTTATTGTTTATTTTTATTTTTTTTACTGTTTTTTCAGAAAGAATTTTTGAAAAATATTTAATAAATATTAAGTTACTAAATAAAAATAAATAAATAATAAAAACAAGTAAAATAAAATGAATGAAAAAATATTGAAAATAAAATAATAAAAAACTTAAAATATAAAAATAAATAAAAAGTAAAATAAAAAATAAAATTAAAATAAAAAAATAAACATGCGATTGGGTTAGGTCGAACCACGGGTGGTGCATGGATCCTACTCGGGTTATGCATGAATCTAAGCTCTTTAAAATGGTGTCATTTTAGGAGGCTATAAATGCCAAGTCCTGTGTTTTCCTTTTAAAAGTCTTGGTCTTCTCTTTATCTAGCCTTAAACATTCTAACTTCTCTCTAAAAAAATCAAGAACATTCAACCGAAAACTGAAAATTTTCGTCGGTTTCTGGAAAAATCACCAGAATCTCATTAAAAAATTCGAACCTTATCGAAAAACTCAACAAAAAAATTCAAAAATTTATCCCCAAACCGAGATTTTTTCAAATTCTTCAAAATTTTTCAGAAATCCAACCTTGGTCCTTGAAATCTAAAATTTCAATCCTAACACCCTAGAAAAAAAACCAAAAATCTAACCCCTCTCAATCATCAAAATCTTGAATCCAAAAACTCCCAAAACCAAAATCTCATAAACCTAGTACTTAGAAAATTTTTCCAGAACACAAAGCCTTTTTCACCAAGTTCACTCCCCCTCCAAAAGTCCATCATGTCCTGTTCCTTTGGTCCTTTGTTCTATTTATGTCACCCTTAGGAGAGTTTCTAGGGATTAGACAGAACCAACCTAGGCTTGAATCCTGAGATTGGATTTTGCCTGAACCTAATTTTAGGTCTAAATTCTTGTTGATTTTTTTGGATTAAATAGAAAATCCTTTGATTTGATTCTGGTTGACTATATAGATTGAGTTCCATTGATTTCGCTGATTGGAAATTCAGTTTCCTAATTCTCGTTATCGATTGAAGAAAGGGAAGGAAAGAAAAAAATAAAATAAAAATAAAAATAATATAATATAATCACAATATAATATAATATAATATACTACAATAATATACTATACTAATATACTATAATATATTATACTAATATACCATACTATAATAATAAAAATAATAATATAATATAATATAATATAATATAATATAATCGCACTATAATATAATATACTACACTATAGTAATATAATACTACTAACAAAAAATAAAATCGGCCCGATAGACCCCAGACATAGATGTGTGTCTACAACATTTTCATAAAAAAAATCCAACTTTATTGGTTCATAGTCTTTAGCTGCACAATCAACAAAAAACTTGACATTGCAGTTCTTTTAATTACCTTTTAAGTTACATAAACAATATTATATTCTGAAAGCATAACTTGTTATCGTGTTACTCTCTTTGTCAATAAAGGCTTTTCGAAGATATACTTAATAGTATCTAACTTTACTATATGAATCAAATGGTGTGATAAAAAATGTATTGCCTGAGCCTTCGAGCTATTTGGGCCAATGTATAATATAACTTCTCCAATGGTGAATACTTTGACTTATAATCAATGAACTTTTTGCTTAAATAGTAGATTACTTATTCCTTCTTGTCGATTTTATCTATTTGCTCCAGTATGCATCCTATTGAATTTTTACATACTATTAAGAATAAAAATTAAAAGCTTTCTCAAAACTAACAGGACCAACATGGGTAGATTTGATAAATACTCTTTAACTTTATCAAATGCTTCTTGATATTCATCATTCCATTCTCTTGGATCATGTTTTCTAAAAAGCTTGAAAATTGGATCGTACTTACAGGTGAGTTGAGAGATAAAATCAGTAATATAGTTCAATCTTCCTAAAAAATCTCGTACTTTTTTTGAGGTACAAGATAGGGATAAGTTATAAATGGCATATATCTTATCTAGATCTATTTTGATTCCTCTTTCACTAATCATAAAGCCTAACAGTTTTTTTGGTTTAGCACTGAACGTACACTTGGTCGGATTTAACTTTAGCTAAAATTTTTTCAACCTATCAAACAACTTTTTGAGATTGACTACGTGATCATCTTTTCATGAGATTTTGCAATCATATCATCTACATATACTTCTATCTCTTTATATATCATATCATGAAAGAAAGTTACCATTAATTTTTGATAAATAGCACCAGCATTTTTTAATTCAAAATGTATGACTTTGAAGCAGAATGTGCCCCACATGGTTACAAATGTTGTCTTCTCCATATCATCTCGAGCTATCTTAATCTAATTATAGCCAAATAAGCCATTTATAAAGGAAAATGTGGAATGTCGAGCAATGTTATCTACTAAAGTATCAATATAAGGCAAAGAAAAATTATTTTTAGGACTTGCCTATTCAAATCTCGATAATTAATATATATTCTCACCTTTCCATCTTTCTTAGAAATTGGCACTATGTTGGCTACCCATTTAGGATATTTCACCACTTTTAAAAATCCAACATCGAATTGCTTCTTCACTTCTTTCTTTATTTTCAATAGCATTTTTGGTTATAACTATTTTAACTTTTACTGTACCGATTTGCATTTTAATTTTAAAGGTAATTTACGCTCTACAATATCGATACTGAGTCATGGTATATCTTGGTAAGACCATACAAACAAATCTATATATTCTCGGAGTAATTTTTCTAACCTTTACCTATCTGTTGGTAGAAGAAATGTACCAACCTTAACTTCTTTTCTATTTTTATTATCTTTCAAATTCATTAATTTGATAACCTCTTGATGGGGCTTAATTAGGCTATTTTCATGGTCTATTAATTTTAACAAATCAAGAAGAGAAGTGTAATCATCTGAGTCCTTTTCATTATCAAGTTCATCAACATGAATTAGGTTTTTTAAGAACTTTAATATTTACTATTGGTCAAGAAACAGGCCTTTCTGGCATTGGGGTTAGCTTTTCATCATAATAAATGGTCATAAGTTTATACATGAATTTTATCAGTGTATTAAGGCTAGCCACTTCGACTTTTGTCAAATTTTCTCTTTTTTTATAAAACTCTATTTGACCTATGTTCATCAACTTTTATACCTTATAACGAAATTGATCACAGTTCTCGATAGGATGGCCAAAAATACCCTTATGATAGTCACAACTTTAAACTAATTTAATCATCTAATGGCACTTGTAAGGCTCTATTGGTTTCAACATATCATTTTTAACTAAAACTTGATAAACTTGAGCCATCGAAGTTTTAACTTTGTCGATCCTTCTTTTAATGTAACATCTCTGGCCATCAGTCAAAACATTTATTGTTGGTCTACTATCATTTGGCATATGATTTTCATTAACATTTGGAGCTCTTCGTTGGCTAATATTGAAGTTTAACACTATTTTTTTGATTAACTCTTGCTCATTGTTCTTTAAAGCAATGCAGTTCTCCATAAAATGGTTTGAATTTCCATAATGATAATCATAATGTGCATTCATCTAAGATACAAAAGTTTTAATGGTTTTCAAAAAATAGGTACTAGCAAATGATTCTTCATAAACTGAGAGAATAGATCAGTGTATGTCATACAGATAAGGTCAAAATATGCTTTTTTTTAAGTATTTTTTTACGACTTTTGGACCACTACTATGGTTGGGTCTCCATTCTAGTTTAATGGATATAGTAGGATGGTTGTACATATAAATGAGTGTTTGAAATGATGGTTGAAAATGGGGTAAATCATTTGATTATTGGACTGGCTGATACAGATAAAGGATGGATGTCGCATTGCTTATGTGAGGCTAATGGGTTTGGTACATTGATGCAGGGTATGGGATAAATTTTTTAATCTATTGTCCCACATAGTTTATTGTTTGAGCTTCACTTTTTTTCTTTTTGGGCGCTCTACTTTTATTTGCATCACTCATTTTTTTTTGCATCAAGCTTGCTATTTTTTATGACGTTTTCGATAATCTTACCAGAGATCACCATGTCTGTAAAATTTTTTATTATATTTTTAATTAGTCTTTCATAATATGGTGCTTTTAAGGTATTGAAAAATAGGATAGTTCTTTCTTTCTCAATGAGAAGAGGCTGTTCTTATGTAGCTACATCTCTTCACCTTTGCGCATATTATTTAAAGCTTTCGGTTACTTTCTTTTTAATGCTCTGTAGAGATAAGTAATCTGAAGTAAGATCCATAACATGCCAATATTGAGTAAAGAATGCCTTCGTGAGCTTTTTTTGAGAATGGATACGAGTTTTATCCAATTGAACATACTATTTAATTATAGAACCCATAAGGCTATCCTAGAACATGTGCATCAATGGCTTTTTATTGTGAGCATGCGTAACCATTTTTCAACAATACATGGTCACGTGAATCACCTCTCATTTGGTCTCATCAAACTTCTCAAACTTAAGAACTTTGAATTTAGGTGAGATGACCATGTCTGGAACCAAACAAAACTTAACAGCATCCATAGAGCCATAAAAATCTAGTCCTTATATAACTCTAAATCTTTTTTTTTAGTGATTTCATCTTTTGCTAGGAACTTGATTCCTTTACTATCTCAAATGCTTTCATTCCTAGCCTTTCTATCTCCTTAAGATCATCCAAATTTGGTACCTAAATTGAATCTAAAGATTTCATTCTTGAGGTAAGAACAACTTGCCCTTGAAATTAGGTAGGACCAATTGTTATGGGTATGCTTGGATAGACATATGGTTACCCTCTAATGAATGGCATTGCTTGTGGTTGTATCCCTTGAGAGGTCTAAGGCTCAATATGGAGTAAAACTTGGTGGATACGAGAGATTTTCATCATTTTATTGTTGATGACCTTCTTAAACAATTTTTCTCTAACCACTTATTTTCCTTTGTCCATCTTTCTCATCATTTCCATCATCATATTAAGTTGCTTTTTTATCTCATCTTATGCTTTTTTAATCTTATCCATCCGACTGACTTGTTTTGTTCCATGATTCTTATTTGAGCCTTGGTATTATATGAATGGTGAGTAGGTTGAATCAAATTTTTAGTGGGTGAGCTATTCTTGATCCTTTATTATCACAATTGTTATTAATTAGGATATTATATTTTAAAGTTTTATTCAAACAAGTGCATGAATGGAAAATAGACAAAAATAAACAAAATGAACATGATGCATTAAGAAGAATTTAGCATACATCAATTAATAACAAACGGTTCTTATTACTGATCCAAAGTTACATCCATAAAAGCTCAAAGTCTAATGCCTAACAAAGGAACTTATTTATCTGCTGATATTGATCCTATGCCACATCAAGAAAATTTAGCAGATTTAGGCTTGTGTCATAACTGGTTGTACTCTTTTATTTAATTTTTTGACCTTGTTTTCCATTTCTGTAGTCTTATATGAAGTCATCCTGATTTATTCAAACAAGTGCTTCAAGTGTTCTTATTTAACCATGTATGTGTTCTTTCGCTATTCTTTCTATCAAGGTATTCTTGGCATTCCCCTTCTAGAATGGAAACCTGAGGTCTTACCTTATTGACAACCTTCTGAAACATCAAATTATACCTTTGAATTTTTGAGAATGCATCTTTTTTTTCTTAAATTTTTGCTTGCAGCTATTATTCTCTTTTAGGAGATGAGCTAGTTCAAGAGTGGTAGATGAATGTGTCTTGTTTAAATCAACAAACAAATTCTTCCATCCATTTCTATCTTGAATGATCTGTTGAATTTTTCTTTCTTATTGCTACATATTTTCCTCAATTTATTTTTAAGCTTTTTATTTTCATATTCCAATTCTTCTTTTTTTTCTTATAACTTTCATTTTGTAATTTTTGCTTCTTGCAACAAATCTTGAGGCTTTGAAGAAACAAGACTAGATGGGCTGCGTGAACTATCTTCATTAGGAATCACAACATCTTTAACCTGCATAGTGCATCACACAAAATATTCTAGGTTGATCTTGTTAGTGCACCTGCCTCGATCCATTCTCTTTGTTTGTTTCCATGCCTAGACAATCTTTCTTGCCATTTTTATGGAATACAATTCACCATATGCAAAGCCTAACTGATTAAATCCATGCTTCATTGGAACAAACTGTTCATATCTGAACTATCTCAACACCATTAGTAAAGCATAATCGGTCACACCCTAAAGGCATTAAAGTGGAACCCAAGATTTATCCCTACAGCTGTGAAGTACTGAATCATATAGCATCCAATGCGCCTTTCACACCACTTGTTGGCTCGTCAAATTTTGTAAATAAGATATCCACTATTTCTTAGAATTCAATTTCAGCCATTTGATTTCACAAAATTCCCTCAGAGGAATGCTAGAGGCGAGATAAGGTTTATGGAATTTACCTCATTAGCTTCAAAATGACTCTTCATTCATACACATAAGAGTTGTATGCATCCTATAAAACAACATGTCCTCTTTATCGACAAAAATTCAAAGATCTAATGGTATTTGCCAAAATAATTGGTGCCAGATTGACATTGTTCTCAACTTGCTTTAAGAAATCCACCACTGCTACATTTATATAACCAAGTCCTTTTGGAAACGCCACCATTCCGTACAAAGTAAAGCAAATAGAGTCATACGCTACTTGTCATCTATAGTTTTAATGAGGTGACTATGTAAGAAATCCCAAGGAATATACGCATTCTCACCTTTTTCTTTAACATGTTTGTCCACCTCTTTCACACTAATTTTCATCATCACAGCAAGCTTTTTATAGTAGCTTATGCTTTTATTTTATAGATAAACTTTGTCAGGACATGCAAGGTGTAGGCAAAACAACATGGAATACTTTTCAATTGTGGGCACCATATCCACCTCGTTGAACACAAATCATCTGTATGAAGGATCCTAAAACCACATTATAGTTTAAAGTAAATCATAATTTTTTTATACCAACACTTTTGGTATAATTTTAAAAGTTTGGAGGGAAATCACCACTTGTGATTACCTTTTTATTTTATTATTGATGAAAATTTTAATTTATTTTGAAATGTTTATTTGTTGTTTAAAAATTTATTGGTTGAACTCTCAAATATTTCCAACATTAACAGACTGTTTTGAGAAAAATATTTTGCCTAAGAAATTTTGATAAAATCACCACTCGTAACTTTTAATCTTGTAAAATTTTTAATTTTTATAATTTAAATTTTTTTATATTTTATTAATTTTTTATTGAAAAAATTTTCAAATAAATTTACCAATACTTTTGGCAAATTTTGAAAAAAAATATTTTTTAAGAATCATCACTTGTGATTTTATTACTATTGTTATTATTATTTTTTAATTTTTCCTATTTATTCTAAGTGATTTTTTTATGAAAAATTCAAAAATATTTCCAACATTTTTGGAATATTTTAAAATTTTTCTTTGTATGAAAAATCACTACTTGTGATTTTATCTTTTTATTAATAATTTTTTTATTTTTTTATACAAGAAATTTTCTAAAATGTTTTAAAAGTGTTTAGTCAAATTATAGTTTATTAATTTATTATTTAATATATAACCATTTATTATAAGTATATAATAGTTGATTATAAGTGTAATTTTAAAAAATTATAAAAAATAATATTTGCTCACTTCATGTTCATCTTAAACATGATAAAGGATAAATGTGTTATATTCTCTCCTATGATAAAAGGATTGTATGAAATAGTTATTTTATGTCAATATATATATTATATCACGTAATCACATTAGATAAAAAAATTAACTATTTATTAAATATTATATGTAATAATTAAATAGTAAATATTTATTTTTATAGATTAATTAATTATTTTATAATAAATTATTATTTTTTTAATAATATAATTATATAATATGATATAAATAAAGGGGAGGAATCAAGTTACTCAAAAAAAATTTATACCTTTTTATACTTTTTCTAACTATTAATTTTAATAAATTCAAAAAGTAAAATTAAATAAATTTTTATTTATAAAAAATTAATTATTAAAAAAATATAAAATTAAAAAAATTTTACACTAATATAAATTCCCTCTCGTTGAATAAAAATAACTGATAATGAACCTTAACTGTTTCGAAGAATCTTTCTCCTCTCAGTGTCAGGTAGCGAGTGAAAAGTGGTCCACTTGATTTTAGTCAAAGAATTTTATTGCATTGAATATGCAAAATGCCATCCGCGTTCTTTCATATGTCAAAGCCTAGGCGGTCCCACTATGGCTTTCAGATTCATGAACTTAACTGCTACACACAATGGAAATTTGATTTTGCTAAGGGAAAGATTTTATTCTCCACCCACTCTTGGCTTTCGAGAGAATTTAATCCACTTGCACGAATCCAACACACAAAAATCAAACCCATGATGCATCTGCTCTCTATATAAGCTGGCAATTAGGGGCAATCTCATATATGCCAAGAATTAAAACTAGCTAAGCAATCTCTTCGAGACTAAGCCAAAATGAAGGTAGAAATCATTGCTAGAGATACCATCAAGCCTGCCTCTCCAACCCCTGAACACCTTCGAAATCTCCAATTCTCCTTCCTTGATCAAATTGCTACCCCTGTTTTTATGCCAATGGTTTTTTTCTATCCAATAGAATATTATGATGTCAATGTTGGTAATTTCAATAGAACCGAGCGGTTGAAGGAATCCCTGTCCGAGACCTTAACTCGATTTTATCCCCTGGCAGGACGTGTCAAAAACAATGCCTTCATTGACTGCAACGATGAAGGCGTCCGCTTCGTTCAAGCCCGAGTGAAGTCCCAACTTTCAGATGTCGTTAGGCGACCCGAACCAGACAGTCTCAACAAGTTACTACCGTATGAATTGGATAACGTAGGAGACTTGATTTTGGCAATTCAAGTCAATATATTCGACTGTGATGGAATGGCTATCGGCGTTTGCATGTCTCATAAATTTGCCGATGCATTATCTCTAATCATGTTTCTTAATAATTGGGCTGCCACTGCTCGTGGGAACAGTGATACAGATAAAGTCTCTCCACGATTTGATTTGGCCACCCTTTTTCCTCCCAGAAGCATATCCGGATTTAAACCAAGCACTGGAATTATTAAAGACAAGATTGTGACAAGGAGGTTCGTGTTCAGTGCTTCAGTGATTGCCGCACTTAGAGCTAAGTATGCTGACAATGGTGGAAGTGGAGAACTCCAGAGGCGCCCCACACGGATTGAAGCACTTTCAGCCTTCATTTGGAGCCGCTTTATGGCTACAACTCAAGGAAAACCTGACCCTGAAAAGCTTTACACAGTGCTTCACGCCGTGAACCTGAGAACAAGGATGGATCCGCCATTGCCGCAGTACTATTTTGGTAACATAAGCCGATTTGCAATAGCACTGCCATCTATAAACTCTGAGGAAGAGTGTTTTGGCATCGTGAGTGAGGTAAGGGATGCAATAAGGAAGATCGATGGCGATTATGTGAGGAAACTCCAGGAGGGAAACGGGCACTTGAATTTTATGAAAGAGAGAGCTGAAAAAATCACAAAAGGAGAAGTGGTTTCGTTCAGCTTTACTAGTTTGTGCAGGTTTCCTCTTTATGAAACTGATTTTGGATGGGGGAAACCCATTTGGGTTGGCTCAGCTAGCCTTACCTTCAAGAATTTGGTGGTTTTCATGGACACAAGTTCGAGTGGCGGCATTGAGGCATGGATTAATATGAAGAAGGAAGACATGGCAAAGTTCGAAAGTGATGTGGAATTGCTTGCCTTTGTTTGCTAACCCCGGATCCTTAAACTTGTCGGTTTTAGTTTAGTTTACTAATGAATCTGCTTATATACTTTTCCTGGAGAAGATTCATGGATATATTTGCTTCATATTCAATAATGTGTTAGAAACTTTTGAGAAATAAGAAACAGGAAGAACAAAAGAAATTTGTTTTTGAGATGCGAAAACACTTTTTCAAAATTTATTGTCTTTGAAAAACAATAAAATTTCGAACTCTCAATCCAAATAAAAAAATAAAAAAAATGATTGGGTAAAAATCATTTTATAATTGACAAATAGATTTATATGACCTTTTCGATTTAAAGAATTATAATCTATTATTATGCAATTGTTATGAAGATATATATATTTTAAGTTAATCATAATTATTAAGAATATATATTGACAAACATAAATCTATTCAACAACCACAATTACTAACTGTTCTAGGGTCACTGGAAGAATTTTTTTATAAGCCCAATGCAATTGGCCGACGCCACGTCACTTAACTCAATTGCTAAAAACAAGGAGGTTGTCTTCGTTATAACTTTTATTGTAACAAGAAGTATGGTAAGAAAGGGCGTGGATCAAGCGAATATAGTACTGGATTTTGTATGTTTTAGGTTAAAGAATTTATCCCAATATGCTGTTGCCAAAAATTCTTTCTTGTATTCGAATTGACAAATTATGTAATTTTTGCATTTATAATTCATTATGAATTATATCACTTCTTAACATTTTACCTATAATTTTTTATTATAATTTTACAATTAGTCAATTATAACTGATGAGAGTATTTGGAGGTTCAAAGGACAAGCTAATTCTTTCACTGTGGAGAATTATTAAAGTTCAAGGTTTTTTTTTTTAAATTTTTTTTTTTTTTTACATCTCGTCCTAATGGATATGCTGTGTTGAACTTGTTTCTTGGAACTGATTTCAACATTGCCAGAACAATGTCCCACTTGATAAAAGCATGAGCATGTTAATGTGTCCCAAGATCAATTATCAGTTCATCCAATTGGGTCCTTTCATCCAATTGGGTTCTTCTTCTGAATACTAATTTAAGTGTCATACTTTTGATCTTTGCTTCTAACCGATTTTCTTCTTATGATTTTAGGTTTTCACTTTTCATATTAAACTCAGCATAAATAACAATAAAAAATTATATAAGAATTTATCATTTAAAAGTGTAGGTATTACATAATTTTTTTTTTTATAAATCCTATACAATATTAAATTATAAATAATTAATTATATTATAATAATTGTAATTGATATACTTACGATACCACTGGTATAATAACAGCAAAAGAAAGGATCCAAAAGGAACCAAGTCCTTAAAATAGCAAAAATCCAAGTAATCAAGATTGTGTAGGATTTATTCACAGTTTAATTACTATTATGAAATTAAGTAAGGTTTTGAAAAAATTACGTAATTAATTTCATGAATCTTGTGTTGCGCCTGAAACAATAATCATAACAATACAGAAGTAATAGACAACAATCAATAATAAAAAAACGCAAGAAAAATAAAGCACACTAAGATTTACGTGAAAACCCTCTAATGTAGAGGAAAAAAACCACGGACCACTAGAAAAATCTTCACTATCAAATAATAGGTATACAAAGTTCTTCTCTAGGTAAAACTAGAGCTAATCAACAACTAGAGAAACAATTGAAGAAATCTCACTAAATAAGTGACTTAACAAATACACCATGGATTTGTTCCTAGAAAGTTTCAAACCTGATCTTCACCGTTCAGAATGTAGAACTCTGAATCATAAACCTCCTGACAAGATTCCAACTCAATCGGACCATGGTCGACTTCCGTTCAACCAACTCTCCCTTCTCTTTTTTCTCTATGCTTTTTCTGGCTTTTCTTCTCTCTCTACTTGGTTTTCGACACATACTTAAAACAATCCTACTTTTTTTTTAATTAAGTAACTAGGGCTCTGTGTAAAATGAAAGATCAAGGCCCATGGCCTTTACTTGGTCCAAAATCACTTACATAGGGCTAGACCCCATTTTTCTAACAATTTTTTCCTCTAGCCCCATTAGAAGGAGATTCTTCATCATAGCAGTTTCATTTGGAACTTACCTTGGCTAGGGAACTCATTCCGGTCAAGTTACTGCAAAGCGCATGCTTTTTCCTAGTAAGTATCTTTGTCAACATATCTGTTACATTCTTATCAGTATGGACTTTCTTCAATAGTATCTGCTGTTCTTCAATTACTGAACGTAACCAATGATATCTAACATCAATGTGCTTTATTCTAGCATGGTACGTGGTATTCTTACTCAAATCTAAAGCATTCTGGCTATCACAAAATACTACATACTCTTTCTTATTCAACCCTAATTCAAGAAGAAAACATTTTATCCAAAGCATTTCCTTACATGCTTCAGTTGCTGCAATATACTCAGCTTCTGTAGTTGGCAAAGTAACATACTTTTGTAACTTAATTGCCAAGATACAGCTCCTCATGTAAAAGTGAATAAATATCCTGAAGTAGATTTCCTACCATTAAGATCCCCTACCATGTCAGCATCCGTAAACCCTTCTAGAACTGGTTGTGAAACTCCATAAGTCAAGCACATTTTTGAGGTACCCCTCAAATATCTAAAAATCTATTTCATTGCTTCCCAATGAACCTTTCCCGGATTAGAAAGAAATCTGCTCACTGCACCAATTGCATGAGCAATGTCAGGCTTTGTACAAATCATAAGATACATTAAAAAATAGACTGCAGAAGAATAAAGAATACTAGACATAGCTAGTTGCTCTTCTTTAGACACTGGATAAGATTTCTTACTTAGATGAAAATGATTGGTAAGTAGACTACTAACTGATTTGGCATGTTGCATGTTGAATCTATCAAGCACTCGTTCAACATACTTTTCCTGTGATAACCATAGCTTTTCAGTTATCCTATCTCGGATAATGTCTATACCAAGAATCTACTTTGCTGAACCTAAATTTTTCATATCAAAAGGCTTAGACAATTGTTCTTTCAACCTGCAAACTATACTAGCATCTTGTCCTATAATCAACATATCATCAACATATAATAATATGATAATAAAGTTACCATTAGAAAGTTGTTTAACATACACACAAGAATCCGCTGCTATTTTTTTATAGCTATAACTCACCATAAAAGAATCAAACTTCTTATACCACTGTTGCGGAGCTTGTTTCAAGCCATACAAACTTTTCTTCAATTTGCAAACTAAGTGCTCTTTCCCTTTCACTTCAAAACCCTCAGGCTGATTCATATAAATGTCTTCCTGTAAATCACCATGCAAAAATGTAGTTTTAACATCAAGTTGCTCAAGCTCAAGATTCAAACTAGTTGCTAATCCCAGTACCGTTCGAATAGAACTCATTTTTACAATTAGAGCAAAAATCTCATCAAAATCGATGTCTGATTTTTGAGAAAAATTTTTTTACTATCAATTGAGCTTTGTACCTTACTAGTTTATCACCATCTTTTTTCAACTTGAACATCCATTTATTCTTTAATAGCCTATTTCTTGTTAGAAGTTTAACAAGATCATAAGTATCATTCTTTCGTAATGACTCCATCTCTTCTTTCATTACTTTTAACCAGTGCTTTTTATCCGGAGTAGCATGTACATCTTGAAAGCTTTTTGGCTCCCCTTCACTGGAAACTAAAATAAAATATGAACTTGGATACCTGGTAGATGGCTTGCGCTCTCTAGTAGATCTCCTGGGCTGTGACTCTACATCACCTGATGCCAAAGATAGCTCCCTCTGCTCAACGCTTTCAGGTAGAGAGAATTGTTCTCCCTGCTCAAAACTAATTGCATCTGGCTTATCACCAACTGTGGCTGGCTCATTCATATTTTCAAGTTCTGTTTCTTGCTTATTTCCACCATCTGTGGCTCTTTCCTGTAGAATTCTTGTCAGTGTTGAAACATCACACTTAACAGTAACCCGTGTAATCTTCTCATTTTTCTTAAGGTCTGCTATGATTTTTTTTCATGAAAGATCACATCTCTACTTATGACTGTCTTTTTCTTTACTGGATCTCATACCCTGTAACTAAATTCTTTATCACCATATCCTACAAACACACACTGTGTGACTTTACTGTCAAGCTTTGATCTCTGCTCTTTCGACACATGCATAAATGCTTTACACCCAAAAATTTTTAAATGAGAGAATGAAACATCTTTCCTATCCACACTCTTTCTGCAATGTCAAAGCCCAAAAGAACTGATGGTGATCTGTTAAGTAAATAACAAGTCGTGTTAACTGCTTCACCCTAGAATAGCTTTGGTAATTTTGCCATCCTCAACATACATATGATTTTTTCCATAATGGTATGATTCATTCTTTCAGCTATACCATTATGCTGCAGTGTTTCAGGTTCTGTCATCTCATACCTGATCACATGCTTTAAACAATACTCTTCAAAGCCTTTAGATGTGCATTCCCCACCATTATTAGTTTGAATACAATTCAAGGATAACCTTGTTATCCTTTCAACCATGGCATGAAATTTTTGAAAATACTGTAGTACCTGACTTTTGTATTTTAACATATACATCTACGTCTTACGTGAAAAATCATCAATAAAAGTAATAAAATATCTGCTACCACTTAATGACTTAACCTCAATGGGATCACATACGTCAGAATAAATTAATTCTAATCTATTTTCTTTTCTTTGAAAACTTTTACGAAAAAAACTCTATGATGCTTACCAAACAAACAATAATCATATGAATACCTTTGGTCAAGGGAATAAGAGATTATCTTGTCAAAACCTGTAACCCCTTTTCACTCATGTGTACCAACCTCCTGTGCCACAAGTTTTATTGAAGCATCATTTTCAACAGCATTTACCTAGTTACCGTTCAATTGCATCTATGTCTTATACATTATGCAGCATAATTTTTCTCTTGCAACTATCATAGATCCTTTAAGAAGCTTTCACTGTCTATTCTTTTATCGGCTTTCATATCCCTCATTATCAAGGACATTAATAGCAAACAAGTTTATTTTCATATCTGAAATGTGTCTGATATCCCTCAAAGTTAACATGCAGTCTGTACTAGTTTGTACAACAATATCACCAATCCCAACAATCTACGACACACTCTTATTTCTCATCTTGGTACAATAAAAGTCTCATGCTTTGTAAATTGTAAACAACTCTCTCTTAAAAACACAATGATATATCGCTCTTGTGTCAACTATCCACTCAATACTGCAATCACTAACATGATTACAATCACCATGTGTACAAATCAAAGTAACCGAATCACTATCTGAATTTACTGCTGCAACATTGCCATCATCTGAACTCTTGTCTTTATCATCTTTTTGTTCTTGCTTCAAGATTTTAAAGTTTCATTTTATATGAGCTGCCTTACCACAATAGAAACACTTCACTTTACCTCTAGACTTGAATCTATGTTTAGACTTACCATGACCTTTTGAGTCCTGACCTCTATCGATGTTTTTACCCTTATTCTCTGTGACCAGAGCTTGATTCTCAGGGTCTACATCTTTTTACCTTGCTTTTTCATTAAGCATATTGTCCTTTACTATTTTCAATGTCATCTTATAATCAGGAGTTGAATTAAGAACAGTCACAACTAGAGTATTTCAGCTGTCTAGCAATGAACCCAAAAGAAATAATGCCTTTATTTCATCATCCATCTTAAGCTCCATAGTAGTCATCCGATTAAATATATCTTGAAAATCACTCAAGTGCTCTGTAACAGATCGTCCATCCCTATACTGTAAAGTTACAAGTTTTTTAACAAGCATAACTTTATTCATACTTGTTTTTCTCTCATACAATGCTGCCAATTTTTTTCAAATAATGTGAACATCTGACTCCTGCGCTACATGATGAAACACGTTGATATCAAACTATTTTTTGATTGTAGTCAGCGTCTTTCTACCTAGCTTCTTCTAGCTTTCATCTTTCATATCTGTTGGTTTAGCTGAATCACCTAATATTGGCTCATACCAATCTTTGCAGTATAGATGATCCTCCATCATAAGCTTTCAAATTGAATAATTCGATGCTGCCAATTTTATCATGGAACCTGTATCACCCTCCATGATCTCAAACAGAATTTACTTCTATCCTAGGTTGTTTCTGTATCGATGTCTCAAAATAACCATCGTTCTGATACCACTTGTTACACCTGAAGCAATAATCACAACAATACAAAAGCAATAAACAACAATCAATAATAAAAAAATGCAGAAAAAATAAAGCACACTAAGATTTACGTGAAAAACCCTCCAGTGTAGAGAAAAAAAATCACGGACCACCAGAAAAATCTTCACTATCAAATAATAGGTATACAAAGCTCTTCTCTAGTTAAAACTAGAGCTAAACAACAACTAGAGAAACAATTGGAGAAATCTCACCAAATAAGTGACTCAACAAATATACTATGGATTTGTTCCTAGAGAGCTTCAAACCCGATTTTCACCGTTCAGAATGTAGAACTCTAAATCATAAACCTTCTGACAAGGTTCCAACTCAATCGGATCACAGATCGACTTCCGTTCAACCAACTTTTCCTTTTATTTTTTCTCTTTGCTTTTTTTTGCTTTTCTTCTTTCTCTACTTAATTTTCGACACACGCTTAAAACAACCCCACTTCTTTTTTTATTAATTAGCTAGGGCTCTGTGTAAAATGAAAGATCAAGGCTCATGGCCTTTACTTGATCCAAAACCACTTATATGAGCTAGACCCATTTTCCTAACATCTTGTACGCTTATTCTTTAGTTATTCATATTTCAACATGACTTCACTTCCATGCCTTCTAGAAATACACAAGATGGTGAGACCCGTTGGTTGTGGTTGGTCTTACCATTAATTAATTAATTGCGTGTTTGAACCCATCACACATGTCATTTTCTTCATGTCAATCTCACTTTTCTTCAGTTTTTGGTTTTTTGTTCTTGTTTTTAAGTTATAATTTGAAAACAAGAGAAAATTATAGAATTTGAAATTTTAATTTTACATTTGTTAGATATTAATTTTTAAAAATAATTATATGAATAGATTGAATTATACATTATATTGCTGTCTTTATTCTTTTTGTCAATTGGATTTCTCTTTTATAATTAGAAGTGTGGGATTACAGAACATATCATCTATAATAATTATAATATAATTAATCAAAATAATTTAGAAATGTATGAAAATTATCAAAATTTTATATGACTCACATTTATAAGTAGTAAATTATGGCATAATTTTTTTTATTGTTGTTAAACAATTATAATATTATAATAAAAAATTATAGGCGAAATATTTCCATGAGATTATAAACTAAAATTGGAGCATGAAATCAAATGATAATTATTGATATTAACATTACAAGAAGGATAGAGTTAGGCAGGAGGTATAGATTGGAAAAAAAGCTTGTTTCTCTTAACATGTTATAAGACATCAACAAAGAAATGGAATAAAAAAGAAACAAATATCATCTTCGGATTCATCATACATACGAAACAAAGAAGTTAAACGCCAGAAGTCAAAACAAAAACCAATTAATATTTTCCATTGTTGATTTTCCCCTGTACTCTTTCATTGCACAGCCGGCAAAACCTTACTAAATCCACTTGCTTTGTACTGAAGCCGATTAGAAGTCAAAGCAGTAGTTATATTATACATATATATAAATATATATATATATAGCATGAATTATTAGTTGGCATTTGTCATTTGTAAATTCAAAGCATCATTAATTATTATTGAATGAGAAAAACAACAAATAGTAGTATATATTAAAAAAATCAAGTTACATAAAAATTTTTTTTGATATTTTTTACATTTTTTAACTGTTGATTTTAGTAAATTTAAGAGATAAAATTAAATTATTTTTTAAAATTTGTTTCCCTTATTTTTTAGATTTATTGAAATTAATAATTAAAAAAGTATGGAATTTTTAATTTTATACCGATCTTATCCTTAAAAAAATCAAATATATATGTTTTCAAAAGACAAGCATAAATTGTAAGACTAATTTCAGATTTGATTAGGTCAGAATTGCTCCTTCTGATTTTTTTTTTTTATTGGAAGGTTTCAAAGATTAAAAAAAATTTAAAATCTGATAATTTCCTAGCAGATAACACGATTTTTGTTCATGTTCCTCCCGGTCTTTACCAGCTCTATGTAAAGTGTGATGGCACTGGCCATAAGAAACGCAAAAACTTTATTTGAAAAAAAAAAAAAAAACTAGCTTGCCATTTACATTTACAAGGCTAGCTTTGCGGACAGCATGAAGCTTGAGGTTGAAGTGATATCCAATGACATTGTCAAGCCATCCTCTCCAACCCCCGACCGGCTTCGCTGCTACCAACTTTCTTTCCTTGATCAATTGACTCTCACAATTTATAACCCTTTGGTCCTTTTCTACCCGGAAATATGTGATACCCAAGCCAACAAAATCAATACTTCTGACAAGCTCAAGTAGTCCATTTCCATTGCCATAACCTATTTCTACCCTTTAGCACGACGGATTATGGAAAACCAGTTGTTTGTGGATTGCAATGATGAGGGCATACTCTTTTTGGAAGCCCGAGTTAAGTGCCAACTTTCAGATGTCACAAAAATCCTGTTCCTTGTGAAATTAACAAATTACTTCCATTTAAACTACATGATACCGAAGAAATTCCCCTAGGAATTCAATTCGACATTTTTTACTGTGGAGGAATAGGGATTGGTGTGTGCATTTCTCACAAAATCAGAGATGCCCTTTCATTTTTCACTTTTGTGAATATGTGGGCGGCCATTGCTCGTGGGGAGAGGAAGTTAGTGGCTCCTGAATTTGTTTCAGCCTCGCTTTTCCCACCACGGGACCTTTCAGGATATAAACTAAGCGTTGGCCAAACAAAACAACAAATTGTAACAAAAAGGTTTGTGTTTACTGCCTCCAAAATAGAGGAAATCAGAGAAAAATATGCTGATAATTCAAGCTTCGGAAACCAAACACGGCCAACTCTCATTGAGGCCTTATCAGCTTTCACCTGGAGCCGTTTTGCTACGGCCACTGAGGTAAGATCAAGACCTGATACGTTGCGCTCAATTGTTCACATGATAAATTTACGTGCAAGAATTGACCCGCCTCAGCCAGCATATTCTTTTGGGAATCTTTATAGCTTTACAAAGACAGTTCCATCCATGGACAGTACTGGAGAAAGTTGTCATAACCTCGTTACTCAAATGAAAGACTTCATAAAAAAAAAATTCAACAAGGAGTACGTGAAGAAGATCCAAGATGCATATAATCACTTGGACTCTATGAGAGAGATGGCTGCAAGTTATGCCAAAGCAGAGATGCTAACCTTCGTTTTCACTAGTTTATGCAGGTTTCATCTATACGAAGCTGATTTTGGAATTACATACAATATTAAAAATTCAAATTAATAAAAAAACGATCAACAAATCAGTATATAACACTTACGTATGAAAACTGGAAACAAAATCTCGTTGGCTATTCATTACTGTGTATATATATATATATATATATATAATACTTAACATGAAGTTTTATAGGTAAAGTTGATGAAGTTCCATATTAGAAATAAGTAAATAAAAACTGAAATTGAAAATCAAAATCGATAAATTAAAAAATCTTATCACATAGATCAACCGTGTAAAATTTATAAAAAATTTAATAAATTTTGATATATTTATTAAATAAATATTTTTAGTAAAAATATTAACATAATTTTATCATTAAAGTATCGATCAAATTTAAATTATAAATAATATTTTTAATAATTCTTTTTACATATTATTGATCTTCACATTAAATGCTATCAATTTATTAATTTAAATTTTTTATTAAAATTTTTATTTACTCATTTTTAATAAAATTTTTTTCAAACTTTGTTTATAAATTTTTTGTAAGTTTTTTCCATATAATATTAAATATTTTGATATATTTATGAAATCACAATAAGCAACTATTTTTTTGTTAGCATATGAAAGTTGTATATTATAAATGCCCATTACCCACAAAATATTTTGCATTGGCTATTGGCAACAAATATAATTTTTTCTTTTTTTTTTTTTGCCTTGTGGTTCTCATATCAGGATCAGCCCAACCATGCAGTGAAGCTTTTAAGAGCATGAGAAAGTTTTAAGGAGTGAAACTCTTCCTAGAACCATGAACCATCCTGTGGCATTTTTCCTTAACCAAATGTAGGCCAACGGTAATCTATAAATTCTTTACAAATTCTTTTCACGTGGAAATGATCATTCTTTTTAAATTCATTATCATTTTGCCTTTTGACGATTTTATATGGTTGAATATAGCCTCATGGCTTCACAAAGCTGAAATGTAATTAATTGTTTTTTGTTTAATTTTTATTAGTATTTTAATTATAATACTGCTACTTTAGATCATATTTAGTGTGTAGGATAATAATTTTTTACATCATAATTAATTTATATCTAAAAAAGAAATAAAGATTGTATGAAAGATTAATTATCTGGATTAATATGAAGGAGGAAAACATGGCTAGGTTCGAAACTGATGAGGAATTGCTTGCCTTTGTTTGCTCAGCTCCGGATCCTTAAATTTGTCGGTTTTATTTTAGTTTTCTGCTGAATCTGATTATATATACGTTTTCTTGGAGAAGATTCATGGATATATTTGCTTCATATTCAATAATGTGTCAGAATATTTTGAGAAATAAGAAACAGGAAGAATAAAAGAAATTTGTTTTTAAGAGCAAAAACATTTGTAGACACCAATTTTGACTATTATTATTATTAATTAATTAATTAAAAAAAGAAACAAAAAAGTAAAAAAAAATCTTTGATTTCAATTCTGGCAGTTAAAATCAAGCTGCTAGAGTGACAATTTTTCCTTCTGACACTACCTAATTTGGCAACCTGACATCCGGTGACCAAAAGTCACCGGACAGGATCTAAATTTTTCACAAGAAAATCTAAGAAGATCTGAGATTTGAAATCTCTAAGGAGATCTAAGATTTGAAATCCCAAAAGCTCTATAAATAGAGGTAAGTTATGAGAAAGACACAGAGAACAAGGAAAAAAGGGGAAAACACAAAAAAAATCACAGTCCTTTTTGAAGACTAGCAGAAAACAAAAATTTTTTTTCCGAGAATAAAATTTGAGATTTAGGAAGTTTGAGATTTTTTAAAAAATATTTAGGCTTAGAAAAGCGTTTAGAAAGCAAAAAGAATCATTTGGAAAATTTTTGAAAATTTTTGAAAATATTTTTGAGTCGTCAAAAATAAAAAAGTTTAAATTTTTTTGCGATCGTTGAAGTTTTCGACATCAAAATTTGGAAAAGTTTAAATTTTTTGGTGTCGTTGGCATTGGTGCACGGCGACGATCGACCAAAAATTGGGTTATCACGACGGTTGGCGGGGGTGTTGGGATTTTAGAGAAAAGGGCTTTGGGGTAGAGAGAGAGAAGGGAAAGAAAAAAAAAATAAAAACTGAAATAGGCCTTTTATAGGCCTTCCGAGACGACGTCGTTTTGGACATTTGAATTGGACCCGACTTGCGCAGGATCTGCATGCCGACCCGCGGGCCAACCCAACCCGTTTCGTAGGTTTTTTTCTTTTTTATTTTTCGTTTTGATTTTGATTTTGATATTTTCATGTTATTTTTTATGTTTTTTTAATATAATATTATTGTTTATTGTTATTTTATATTATTACTAGTAATAATTTTTATTTTTTTAAAAAACAAAATAAATAAATAGAATAAAAATGAAACTGAAATTAAATAAAGACCTAAAAAAATATAAATAAAAAAATTAATAATAATAACTATTTAAAGAAAATAAATTCTATTACAAGTAAAAAATATTATTAAAATTTCACCAAAGTGTTTGAATAATTTTAAAAAATAATTTTTGCTAAAAATTAAAAAAATTATAAAAAATGATAAATAAAAAAAATAAATTGTTTAAATGAATCTTTTAAATACAATCTTTAGTGAAAGTTAAAAGAGTTTAATTTTCTTTAAGTATTGCAAATAAAAATAATTTTTTGGATTTCACCTTAGAGTTGGGGTAATCCAAAATTACTTTCACTAAAATAAAGATTGAATTAAACAATGTAAAACAATAATAAAAAAATAATAAAAAATGAACTTAATAATATTTTATATTTTTAATTTTTTTTAAAATATAGAAAATTAAAAAAGTTCAATTTTTTTAAATAAGAGATTAATATTTAGATTTCACCGATGAGTCGGATAATCTAAATTTCTTTTTATAAAAAAAATATAATTAAAGAATAAATAATAAAATTTTAAAAAATAATCATAATAAAAATTAATTAATAAATTCCTTTATTATAATAAAAAATGATTTTATTTAAATGAATCTTTTAAATGCAATCTTTAGAGAAAGTTAAAAGAGTTTAATTTTCTTTAAGTATTGCAAATAAAAATAATTTTTTGAATTTCATCTTAGAGTTGGGATAAACTAAAATTATTTTCACTAAAATAAAGATTGATTTAAACAATGTAAAACAATAACAAAAAAATAATAAAAAATGAAATTAATAATATTTTATATTTTGAATTTTTTTTAAAATATAAAAAATTAAAAAGTTCAATTTTCTTTAAACAAGAGATTAATATTTAGATTTCACTGATGAGTCGGGATAATCTAAAATTTTTTTTATAAAAAAAAATAATTAAAGAATAAATAATAAAATTTTAAAAAAATAATCATAATAAAAATTAATTAATAAATTCCTTTAATTATAATAAAAAATGATTTTATTTAAATGAATCTTTTAAATGCAATCTTTAGAGAAAGTTAAAAGAGTTTAATTTTCTTTAAGTATTGCAAATAAAAATAATTTTTTGGATTTCACCTTGGAGTTAAGATAATTCCAAAATTATTTTCACTAAAATAAAGATTGATTTAAACAATGTAAAACAATAATAATAAAATAATAAAAAATAAAATTAATAATATTTTATATTTTGAATTTTTTTTAAAATATAAAAATTGAAAAAGTTTAATTTTCTTTAGACAAGAGATTAATATTTATATTTCACCGATAAGCCAGGATAATCTAAATTTCTTTTTATAAAAAAATATAATTAAAGAATAAATAATAAAATTTTTAAAAAAAATCATAATAAAAATTAATTAATAAATTCTTTTAATTATAATAAAAAATGATTTTATTTAGGATCTTGTCAAAAAATTAAAATGATCGTAAAACTTATTCAAAATTCTTAGGATTTCACTTAAGAGTCGGGATAATCTTAAAATTTTTCAAAATTTTAAGAACTCACCAAAAAGTCGGGATGTTCTTAAAATCTTTTTTTACAATAAATAAATAAAATATCTTATGACGAAGTTTTGAGAATTTTATGAATAATCAATTTTCTCAAACTATTTTCTAAATGGTGATTTTCTATAAATTTCACGAAAGCGTTGGAGAATTTATAGAATACGAAATAATAATAATAATGTTAATTTCGTAATAAAGAAAAATGTTTTAAAATAAATTTTAAGAAATTAAACTTAAATAAAAAAAACATGATATCAAAATTATAGGATTTCGTATGTTTAATTGGTATCGTTTTTCGAACGGACGATGTGAGGGTGCTAATACCTTTCTCACTCGTAACCGTACTCCCGGATCTTACCCTGATTTCGCAGACCTAAATTTCTTTTAGTAATTCTTAATTAATTTTAAGATTTTTACTAAAAGATGATATTCTAGGTGGTCAATCACACCTTATAAAAAGATGGTGGCGGTCCTGAAAATTTTCACCAAGTCTAGCGATCGAGTCCCTCGGACAAAAAATCGTTATGATAGCTTGGCGACTCCACTAGAAAAACTTGAGAGTCAAGCCAAAAATTTAACATGCGTCATCCAAAATTTGATTTTATGGTTTTTTCGATATTTAATTTTAATTTCTTATCTCTAAATATTAAAATTTTTTTTTGTTTCATTTGGTTTTGATATGTTATTATTTTACATTATTGCTAATTATATTGTTAATTTTATTTTTTACATTCCCTCACACACGTGCACATTTGCATTCATGCACGAGCTCTATACCCGGGCTCCCAAAATTTATCTTGTTTTAGGAAGGAGTAGAGTATCTACATTTTCGTGAGGTTATAATGCCTCCGCTTGGGCTAGCGAAATATTTCTACTCAAGTTGAATCCTTTTCGTCGGCAGCCCATTATGTGTGAGGATCGGGGGCCTTATTAGTCCAGAGTGGATGACAGTGAGGATCAATTTGGAAACCTTTTTAGCCTATGTTAATTACCAAACCATGCGTATAGTGAAACTTAGGAAACTAACCTTAGATAGGGCTATTCCATTTTTGTGGATTATATCTTGAATTAAGACACATGAGGGAATATTTATTTTAATATGATCGCTAACCCTATTTTGTTTTGTTTTCCTTTTGTTTCATGATCATGCATCATCATAAACACTTACATATGTGATGTGCTTATCAATATGCCAATATCAGTAAGAAGATTTTCAATCTTGCTTTAAAACATCATTATGATGTTCTCAACTTCGAAGCTCACCATGTGTGAAGAGACCAATGTGGTATAACTTTATCATTAGAAGCCCAAAGTAGAATGGGAGATTGTTTAAAAAATTTGAACAAGAAATTTTACCTGAAGAAATCAAGTTGGGACTTCAGCAAAATGACATCTCTGAGTTGGTCAAGATTTGGCACTGTGTAACAACTTTTAGAAAAATGACTTTCAAGGAAAAATATGGTCATATTGCTTCACTACTTGAGGTGCCAACGAAAAATTAGTTGATAAAAGCTTTAGTTCAGTTTTGGGATCCTGCATATAGATGTTTCATATTCAATAAAATAGATATGACCCCGACGATCGAAAAGTATACTACATTGTTATGGTTGCATCTTTCCAATCTAGACAAAATCTATTGGTGAGGTCAAAAACTTAGATCTTAAAAGAAACTCGCTTGCATGATAGAGGTCCCCACTTAGAATGTGAACTCGTATATCCAAACAAAAAGCAAAAGTGATTGCATATCGTGCGAAATCTTACGTGATTGTATTATCAAACACTTAGAGGATAAACGAGACATGAGAATGATAGCTTTGGCAATTTATGGCTTGATCATCTTTTCAAAAGTCCTGGGGCACATTGAAGTATCAGTGATTGACTTTCTTGAGCATGTGGACAAGAAAATCAATCTTGATCCTTCTATTCTGGCAAAAAACTTTAGATCATTGAATCATTACCAAAAAAGAGGATGACGCTTCATAAGGTGTGTATAGTTACTTTACATTTGGGCAAAAAATCATCTTCAACATCTTATGGATAAATTTCATCCTACTTATAGTAATAAAAGTAGGCCAATTAAAGAATGCTATAATTTTGAGTGGCCAGAATCAAAGACCAAAGAAGAAGTGGGTATTGATTTTGCAAGATCTCACTAGTGCTCGGGTTATATGGAGAGCTCTATGGATGTCATGAGAAGACATGTTATACAGGTGTAGTGACAAGCCATAGGTTCCATTCTTAGGATCGTGAGGAGGTATAAGCTATGCTCTAGCACTAGCTCGTTGACAATTAGGGTCAAAGCAATTTGTCCCAATGACCCATGGGCTTTAAGAATTGGAATTCTCTTTTGAGGAATTAAGATTTCTGAAAAAGATAAAAGAGATTTTCAGATAGTGGAAGCAAACTCGAAGAGTAGATCATGAGGGATATATAGATAAAGCCACACCTGAATATCTGATATGAAAAAGTCAACGGGTCATAAGCAAAGTTGGTCTTAAAGAAAATAAACCATGCCACCAGAAAGATACCCATTGTGAAAAGATTTTAGAGGATATGAAGATTATGAAGCGTAAATTTGAAGAAGCAAAAAAAATATAAGAGCTTGAAAATAAGAAGCTTCAGTATGAGATTAATGAGTGGAAAGATAAGATTGATAAGAGTAAAGCACAATCTCAAAGGCTTGAAAGAGAATAAGAAAAGATTTCTGAAAGTTGGCATAAGTCCATCACCATAATAACTATAGAGCTTGAAAAATCTAGAAAGAATGTAGAACAAATTTAATCTAATTTATTATCTAAGGAAGAAGAGCTTAGTCAATTTATGGAAGAAAAGAAGGTATTATAAGGTCTTGTAGATGACTTGAAATAGTAAATGCATTATCGATGTGAAGCCATTCAAGTTTTAAGAGAGGAATGAGATCAATTTAAACATAAACCACAGTATTAAAAGAAAGAATACCAGTTGAAAGAATTTCAAGCCACTCGCCTAGTAGAATAGATAAGAGAAGTCAACTTTAAAATAAGAGACATGGCCCAAGAGGCTAAACAAATGAAAGAAGAGGTTTACCCAGTATAGCATAGCCAATGCTTGATCAATTTTTTAGAGAATGCTTATGAGCAGTACAAACATGTAGGGCATTTCTTTTGAAAATTTCAACATTGTAATGAAAGAGGTATTTAATAAGGATAACGTGAAGTTATGATATGGTGATGCAAGTTTAAACTTAAAATCTTTTTACAAATATTGGATATATAATAAACATATCCTTTGCATTCATGCATTCATGTATCATATATGTGTTTTATTTTAATAAAAAATGCATCATGACTAAAAGAAAGAGACTTCAAAATAATAAATCTCAAAGAGTTTCCTTTAACTCAATTAGGTGTAAAGATAGTTAGGCCATTTAAGAAAACATAGATCAAACCACTCATCATTGTTACAACGCTCGCTCATAAGTTAGAATCATGAAAAGTGAGCAAGCATCTAGAATAAAAAAGATAGAAAAAACTCAATTTGATATACAAGAGCAAATGATTTGGTCTCAACAAGAGTTGATAGAACAAATGACTAGGACTCAAGAAGAGACTTGAAAAGAAATGGCTACAATGATGGACATGATGAGAAAAATGACCAAAAGAAAAGGGGTAGCTAAAGAAGTAACTACTAAGAAAGAGCCTCAAGCCCAAAAAATACCAGTGATAGGGAAGATCCATTGTATCCACCAGGGTTTCCTCCACCCTATGCTCAAGCCTATCATCAAACGCATCTACAAATGACACAGCCTGAAAGGCAGCCATATGCTCAGTTTAATTTATCGCCCTTCACGGTTCAACCACGTAGTCAAGGACGTGTTGGTTTAAATATTAGGGCAAGTCATGTTGAGTCCATTATGGTCCCAAATTTAGATGACCTAAGAGAACAGAAAAACCTAAAGAAAGGCACGCCAGAGCAATCTGAGAATACAAAGGCACAGTAGAAGTTAGATCTCTTGGAAAAAAGCTACGAGTTGTTGAATGTGTAAATATTTTTGGCATAATTGATGCTAGTGAACTCAGTTTGGTTTCAGATTTGGTAATCCCACCAAAGTTCAAAGTACCAAAATTTAAAAAATATAATGAAACTAAATGCCCTCAGGCACATATCACTATGTTTTGTAGGAAAATGATTAGGCATATAAACAATGAGAAGTTACTTATCCATTGTTTTCAGGATAGTGTTACTGGATCAGCTGCCAGATGGTATATTCAACTAGACAGGAGTCGTATTCAGTAGTGGAAAGATTTGGCCAAAGAATTTATTACTCAATATAAGCATGTCACAGACATGGCTCTAGATAGACTATCCTTGCAAAACATGGAAAAGAAAACAAATGAAAATTTAAAGTATATGCCCAGAGATGACAAGATGTTGTCGCTCAGGTTCAACCTCCTCTCACCGAGAAAGAAACAACTATTATGGTCATCAATACTCTTCAAGCACCATATTATGACAGGCTCATTGATCCTATCACGAAAAACTTTGTTGATATGGTGATTATAGGAGACATAATAGAAAATACCATTAAAAATAGAAAGATTGATGGAAGTGATGTTTCTGGATCAAAGAAAGAGGACCATCCAAGAAGAAAGATGCAGAAGTGCAAGCTGTCACCACTGAAAAACCAAAATCAAGACCTTTTATCCCATACCACTCATGTCCTATATACTAACCATTTTACCCAACTATTTCTAATATTTCCTAAAACCTATACCATTACCAACCAATGCAAACCCAAACACCTACCTTTCAAGCCAATGTTCGTCTTCGAGCACCTTTACCATGACCTTTCCCTTAGTTAAATATTATAGACTTTAATCGAAGGGAACCTCAAAATATTTAAGAACAACAATGATTTGATCTAATTTTTATGACATACATGAAATTGTTCCCTTAGTTATTCCAAAAACACTTGGTGGCTTGACAACCCATAAAGCATTTGAAACCTCCATATCCAAAATAGTATGATCCTGGAGCTTCTTGTGACTACCATTATAGAATTCAGGGCCATTCTCTGAAAAATTATACAGCTTTCAAACGAAGGGTCCAAAGCCTGATTGATAACAAAATTTTAAATTTCACAACTAAGGTCAGACTAAGTGTGGAGGCCAATTCGTTACCTAATCATGGTGGAGGATTAATAAATAATTTAAATAGTGAGACAACTCATAATATTAAAAGAGAAGTAAGCGAGATTAGAACCTCTATGGATAAATATTTGCTACCCTTGTGAAAGCAAATATAATTCATCCAATACCTGGAAACTCAGATGATGAAAATTTCTTATATAATTCATATCACACTTGTGAAATCAATTATAAAGATAGTTGGTCATTTGCTTCAAGATTGTAAAGTATTTCGATAGGAGTTACAAAAAATGATGGATTCTTTTTGGTTGAATTTTATGAAAAACATGAAGAAAGTTCAGTGAATGTTATGATGAAAGACTTGTCCAAAAATAAGCCTTACCGAATGAATTTTGAGCCTGTTACCATTTTCTATGAAGAAAAACCAAGTGTCAAGGTTAATAAGCCAGTTCATATGAATTTTGAGCCTGTCACGATCTTTTTTGATGAAAAATGAGTGCTAAATTGGTGAACCAGTTTGTACAACTATGCCAAAGGTGACAATTAAGGTCCCTAGCCCATTCTCGTACAAATCAGATAAGGCAATCCCTTGGAAATATGATTGTAATATTATATCACATGGTTTGGATAATGGTTCTCTTCAATATGGCTTATGTGATGTAAGTACAGCAAATATAATTGGCATTGAGAGCATAACTTGAAGTGGACGGTGCTATACCCTAGAAGCATTTGAGAGAGCACGAAAAGAAAAAGCAAAGAAAAGGGAAAAGAGCTTAGAAAAAGAAGATAAAGCACCCAATGATCAAAAGACTCATCCAACTCTAATCCTAGGTCGAGGGTGTAAAAGTTCAGTTACAGAAAAAGATGCTTGTGAGTTTTTGAAACTTATTAATCACAGTGAATATAGTGTGATGGAACAATTAAATCATTTGCCAGCTTGAATTTTTATGCTCTCGTTATTGTTAAATTCTGAGTTTTATAGAAATACTTTGCTCAAAATACTCAACGAGGCTTATGTAGCTCACAATATATCTATAGAAAAATTTGATCGCATAGTGAGAAATATCACAGTGAAAAATTATATATCATTTAGTGATGATAAAATTCCATCTGGTGGTAAAGGTGATGCTAAAGACTTACATATCTCCACAAGATACAAGGATCATATACTGATAAAAGTACTCATTAATAATAGATCTTTTTTGAATGTCATGCCTATGACTACACTATCTAGATTGTCAGTTGACATGTCTTACATGAAGATGAGTCATATGATAGTAAGGGCTTTTGATGGGACTCATCGTGAAGTGATAGGCGATATTGAGCTACTAATCCAAATTGGATTATGTACTTTTGATATAGTTTTTCAAGTCATGGATATTACTCCTTTCTATAGCTGTCTTTTGGGAAGACCATGGATTCACATAGTAGGAGCTGTTCTTTTCACTTTGCATCAGAAGGTAAATTTCATAATTGATGAAAAGATGATCATTATTGCTGGTGAAAAAACTTGTTGGTGACTAAACCCTCTATAGTATTATATGTTGAAGAAGCTGAGGAAGCTCCAAAATGTTCTTTCAGGTCCTTTAAATTTGTTAATGCAACCTATGTGAGTGAAGGATCAAAAGTGCCTATTCCATGTCTATCCAAAGCTTACAAGATGGCATTTAAAGAAATGATAAGGAAAGGACAACAAGTATAGGCTGACTTGCAAGGGATGCAACGACCATGGATGATGCCTAAGAAAGATAATCGGTTTGGGTAGGGTACAAGCCAACTCGAAAAAAAAGAATGAAGTTCATAGAGGAAAAAAAAAAAAAAAGGTTGGCTCATTTTTTGGGGCAAGAAATAGAGATCGAAGGCCTATCTTTTCTTTCCCTTTATGAGACTTTCATCTTAAGCCGGTTATATCTATCTAGATATAGTAGGCAACATAGAAAAAAGAGTTCACACCATCATTGAAAGATATCTTTACTGAATTTTTGATACAAATGGTGGGTGAAGAAAAGAAGAACGAAGATCCAAGCTATCCATGGGTTTATCTTACTCCTCTTGGTGCAGAACTAAAAAATTGACATGTTGAGGAGTTACCTGTTGTTTTTAAATTTTCTCTAAAGTAATGTGTTGAACCTAATCTAAATGTTTTTGTTAAAAGCATTAAATGTCTTCTGTATGTTTGTTTCCTCATTTTCAATTGAATAAATGATAAGTGTAGCACATTTGTCCATTTCTTTTGCTTTTTTCATTTCAATTCCTTGCATTACTATACATCATTCTACATTTCATCCATTTCACTTATTTTCAGGTATTTGAATAATGAATATGAAGATCATCATAACAATATTCAAGGATTTGATTTTGAAAATTCTATTTATATTGGTGAACTTGATGATGAAGAGAATGTGGAAGACTATGTAATATCCTCAGAATTATTGAGATTAACGAAACAAGAAACGAAGCAAATCATGCCTTATTAAGAAGCCACTAAAGTTGTTAATTTGAGGGATGAAAGAGCTAAAAAAAAAGTTAAGATTGGTACTTCGATGTCATCACCAATAAAGCAAGAGTTGATAAAGTTACTACATGAATATATAGATATATTTGCTTGGTCGTATCAAGATATGTCGGGGCTGGATACTAAAATTGTAAGTGCATAAGCTATCGTTGAAGCCTGAGTGCAAACCAATTAAACAGAAGCTAAGAAGGATGAAACCTAAAATGTTGTTGAAAATAAAGGAAGAAGTGAAAAAATAATTTAATGTGGGATTCTTAGAAGTGGCCAAATATCCTGAATGGATGGCGAATATAGTCCCACTACCCAAGAAAGATGACAAAGTGAGAATATGTGTTGATTATTAGGATCTGAATAGAGCAAGTCCAAAAGATAATTTTTCACTACCTCACATTGACACTTTAGTGGACAATACCGCTAGGCACTCTCTATTTTCATTCATGGATGGATTTTCAAGCTATAATCAAATTAAGATAGCACAAGAAAATATGGAAAAAAACTACTTTTATGACAGTATGGGAAACATTTTGCTATAAAGTCATGCCATTTGGTTTGAAAAATGTTGGGGTAACATATCAAAGAGCCATGGTAACTCTATTCCATGATATGATGCACAAAGAAATAGAAATGTATATGAATGACATGATTGGTAAATCTCGTGAAAAAAAATTATGTTATTAATCTCAAAAAGCTATTTGAGTGATTAAGAAAGTTTTAACTCAAGCTAAATCCAACTAAATGCATTTTTGGTCAATCTTAAAAAAATTACTAGGATTTATTGTCAGTAAAAGAGGAATAAAGGTGGATCCAGATAAGATACGTGCCATCCAAGAGCTACCACCTCCACACATGTAAAAAGAAGTAAGGAGATTTTTAGGAAGATTGAATTATATTTCTCGTTTCATTTCTCAACTTACAGCCAAATGTGATTCTATATTTAAGATTCTTTGAAAACACATGTTAGGAGAATAGGATGAAGATTATCAAATAGTGTTTGAAAAAGTTAAAGAATGCTTATCAAACCCACCAGTATTAATGCCAGATGTCCTTGTAAGACCTCTTATCCTATATTTGACAGTGCATGAAAAGTCAATGGGATGTGTTTTAGGGCAACATGATGAAACAGGAAGAAAAGAACATGCCATTTATTACCTGAGCAAAAAGTTTACTGATTACGAGTCAAAATATTCACCATTGAAAAAGATGTGTTGTTCATTAGCTTGGACAACTCATCGACTTAGACAATACATGTTGTATCATACCATTTGGTTTATTATAAAATTAGACCCAATCAAGTACATCTTTGAAAAGCCTTCATTGTCGGGAAGAATAACAAGATGCAAGTGTTACTTTTTGAATATGACATTGTATATATGTCTCAAAAGGCAATAAAACGAAGTGCTAATGCTGAATTTCTTACAGAATGTGCTCATGAAGATTATGTGCCTGTGACATTTAATTTTTCAGATGAAGACTTAATGTTTGTACTGCACATAGATAAAGAAAAACATAATGAAAATATATGAAAGATGTATTTTGATGGTGTATCAAATGCTTTGGAGCATGGTATTGGAGTAGTTTTGATATCTCTAGAAGGGGATTACTACCCAATTACTGCAAAACTAAATTTTGATTACACTAATAATGTGACAGAATATAAAGCATGTGTTCTGAGTCTTTAAGTTACTTTTGAAAGAAAGGCCTATGCTTTAAAAGGTAATGGAGACTCTGCCTTAGTCATATACCAATTGTGAGGAGAATGGGAAACCAGAGACTTAAAATTAATTTTATACCAAAAGTACATATCAAAATTGATCAAAGAATTTGAGAATATTTGGTTTCATCATTTACCTCGAGAAAAGAATCAGATGGTTGATGCATTGGCTACATTGGCAATAATGTTCAAATTAAATGAAAATACTAAAATACAATCCATCAAATTGAGCTTGTGGGAAAAATCAGCTCACTGTTCAAATGTTAAGAAAGGAGTTGATGGAAAACCATGGTATTTTGACATATTACAATATGTTAAATATCAATAGTACCCAGAGCATATATCAGAGAATGATAAGAGAATGTTGAAAAGGTTGGCAATGAGTTTCTTTCTAGATAGAGAAATTTTATATAAGAAAAGTCGAGACCAAATACTATTGAGATATGTGAATGTTGTTGAAGCCAAAAAGTTACTAGAAGAAATTCATGGAGGTGTTTATGAAACTCATGCAAACGGTTACATGATGACTAAGCAAATTATGAGAGCAGGATACTATTGGTTGATAATGAAAAAGATTGCATTGACTATGCTAAAAAATGTCATAAATATCAAATTTAGACAGACAAGATTCAAGTTCCTCTAACGTCCTTGCATGTTATGTTAACACCTTGACCTTTCTCTATATGGGGAATGGATGTGATAGAGCCCATTACACCAAAAGCCTCAAATGGACATCGATTCATTTTAGTAGTAATTGATTACTTCACAAAGTGGGTAGAAGAAGTTTCATATGTCAATGTGACAAGAATGGTGGTTTGCAAGTTCATCAAAAAAGAGATCATATGTTGATATGGCTTTTCAAAAAGGATTATTTCAGATAATGCTCTTAATTTGAATAATAAAATGATGACTGAGGTCTGTGCTCAGTTTAAAATCAAACATCATAAATCAACACCTTATCGTCCAAAGATGAATGAGGTAGTTGAAACAGCCAATAAGAACATAAAGAAAGTTATTGAAAAGATGATAGATGTGTATAAAGATTGATGAAAAGCTATAATTTGCATTATATGCTTATCGAACTTCGATTTGTACATCTACAGGAGCTACACCATTTTCATTGGTATATGGGATGGAGGTAGTGTTACCCATTGAAGTTAAAATTTCTTTCTTGTGTGTTCTCATGAAAGTTGAGTTAGAAGAAGCTAAATGGGTTCATGCTCGATATGAACAATTAAATCTTATTGAAGAAAAGAGATTAGCTGCACTTTGCCATGGCCAACTATATCAAAGAAGAATGATACGAGCTCATGACAAGAAACTTCACCCATGATAATTTTGAAAGAGAGAATTAGTATTGAAAAAAATTCTTCCTAACCAATATGATCTTAAAGGAAAATGAACTCCTAATTGGGAAGGCTCATATGTGGTGAAAAAAGCTTTTTCTGGTGGAGCACTGATCTTGGCAATAATGGATGGAGATGATTTACCAAATTCAATTAATGCTGATGCAGTAAAAAAGTATTATGCTTAAAAAAATAAAAAAAAACAAAATAAGTTGAAAAGATATCTAAGTTGAAAACTTGAAAATGTAGCTTAGATAAAAAAAAGAGAGGATAATGAATGAAGTGGCTCAATTCTCAATATATGCCAGAAGATCTCATTAGTTTTAGGCTAGTTTGGTCTACTGCATTTTTGAAAAGTTGAAGGCACCAATCAAGAGTTTTCATAAAAGAATCCATGATGAATTAGTTCGTGATGATCTGAATATTTGTTATGTGATTACTTATTGTCTTTGTTATATCTTTTTAATAATGCATGAAATACTTCTCCCTTTTACCAATTAAAATACCATTTTATTTATCCTTCATTTTGTCCCTCTTATTAAAAAAAGAGAGAAATGTGCAATGTGTTATAATTGTTTGAAATTCAAAAGATGATGAAGGAATAACAATGACCATAAAAGACACACACATTATTTTGAAAGAGATTTAAAATGATAAGAAAATAGCAAGAAACAAAGGTTAATGAGAAAAGTGGCCTATAGGTCATAAAGTGGTTGACATGGAATATGGGATATGAAGAAAAATCTTTTTCATCGGAACTTAATCAACTACGGGAATGCATAGGATTCAAGAAAAGAAGAAAGAAAATAAATTTTAAAAAATTTTGAGAATTAAAGAAAAATGACAACGAAAAAAGAGAGAAAGAATATGGTCTTTTCATTTGCATAATAAGTGCATTTGCATCATGATCGTCATTTATTACATGGTATTGTAAAAACATGAAAATGTTATTCATGCATTCATGTGACATGACAGATGTATGGGTCTAGGACAATTCAAGACCAATAAAAAAAAGTCAAAAGCAAGAAAGATGTGAACCCTTTGTTTAGAGAAATCTTTCAAATATCATTGCCTCTTAAATTTTTAACATTTAAAGTTCGTTGTCTCTGGTCAAATGAGCTTTTCAACATTTAAAGTTCATTGCCTCTAGTCAGAGGAGCCTTTCAACATTTAAAGTTTGTTGCCTCTTATCAGAGGAGCCTTTTAATTTAAAGTTCATTGCCTCTGATCAAAAGAGCCTTTCAACATTTAAAGTTCGCTATCTCTAGTCAGAAGAGCCTTTCAACATTTAAAGTTTGTTGTCTTTGGTTAAAAGAGCCTTTCAACATTAAAGTTTGTTACCTCTAGTCAGAAGAGCCTTTTGAATTTAAAGTTTGTTACCTCTGGTCAGAGGAGCCTTTCAACATTTAAAGTTTATTGCCTCTAGTCAGAGGAGCCTTTCAACATTTAAAGTTTGTTGTCTTTGGTCAGAGGAGCCTTTTGAATTAAAGTTCGTTGCCTCTGATTAGATGAGCTTTTTAATTTCAAGAGCCTCTGGTCATAGGACTCTATCAAAATTAGGCATAATTTGTAAGACCAAATGGCATAATCTATAAGTCCTTTCAGATCTTTAATTTAAAGTTTGTTGCCTTTGGTTAAAGGAACTTTTGAATTTAAAGTTCGTTGCCTCTGGTCAGAGAAGCTTTTCAACATTTAAAGTTTGTTACCTTTGGTTAAAGGAGCTTTTGAATTTAAAGTTTGTTGCCTCTGATGAAAGGAGCTTTTCAACATTTAAAGTTTGTTACCTTTGGTTAAAGAAGCTTTTGAATTTAATGTTTGTTGTCTTTGATGAGAAGAGCTTTTTAACATCTAAAGTTTGTTGCCTTTGCCTAAAAGAGCCTTTTGAATTTAAAGTTCATTGCCTTTGGTGAGAGGAGCCTTTTAAATTTAAAATTTTCATAACCTCTGTTTAAAAGAGCCTTTCAAATTTTCTTTAAAAAAATTTTTTGTGTTCAATGTTTTGTCTTTTGTATGTATTTTATCCGAACCAAATGGTGTCTTTTTGTCTTTGCTTTATTCATGATTCTCAGAAATAAGCAAAGAGGGACAGTTGTAGATAACAATTTTGACTATTATTATTATTATTAATTAATTAATTAATTAAAAAAAAGTAAAAAAAAATCTTTGATTGCAACTCTAGCAGCTGAAATCAAGCTCCCAGAGTGACAATTTTTCCTTCTAACACTACCTAATTTGGCAGCCTGACATCCGGTGATCAAAAGTCATCGGATAGAATCTAAATTTTTCATAAAAAAATCTAAGGAGATCTAGGATTTCAAGCCCTATAAATAGAGCTAAGTTCTGAGAAAAAGACACAGAGAATAAGGAAAAAAGGAAACACACAATAAAAAAAAAAAAAATCATAGTCCTTTTTGAGGAACTAGCAAAAAACAAAAAAGTTTTTTTCCTGAGAATAAAATTTGAGATTTAGCAAGTTTGAGATTTTTTTTGAAAAATCTAGGCTTAGAAAAGCGTTTAGAAAGTGAAAAGAATCATTTGGAGAATTTTTGAGAATTTTTGAAAATTTTTTTAAGTCGTCGAAAAATGAAAAAGTTTAAATTTTTCAGCGACTGTTGAATTTTTCGGCATCGAAATCTGAAAAAGTTTAAATTTTTCGGTGCCGTTGAAGTTTTCGACCACCGGTGCACGGTGACGACGGTTGGAAACTGGGTTATCACGATGGCCGGTAGGGGTGCTGGGATTTTAGAGAGAGGGGCTCTGAGGTAGAGAGAGAGAGGGGAAAGAAAAAATAAAAAAATTTTGAAATAGGCCTTTTATAGGCCCTCCGAAACGACGTCGTTTTAGGCGTTTGAACTGGACCCGACCCGCGTAAGATCCAGGCGCCGACACGTGGGCCAACCTGACCCGTTTCGTAGGTTTTTCCTTTTCTTTTTCTTTTTATTTTCCATTTTGATTTTGATTTTGATTTTTTTATGTTGATTTTTTAATGCTTTTTTAAATATAACATTATTGTTATTTTATATTATTACTAGTAATAATTTTTATTTTTTAAAAAATAAATAAATAGAATAGAATAAAAATGAAACTGAAATTAAATAAAGACCTAAAAAAATATATAAATAAAAAATTTAATAATAATAACTATTTAAAGAAAATAAATTCTATTACAAGCAAAAAATATTATTAAAATTTCTCCAAAGTGTTGGGATAATTTAAAAAAATAATGTTTGCTAAAACTAAAAAAATATAAAAAATGATAATAAAAAATAAATTGTTTAAATGAATCTTTTAAATACAATATTTAGAGAAAGTTAAACGAGTTTAATTTTCTTTAAGTATTGCAATTAAAAATAATTTTTTGAATTTCACCATGGAGTTGGGATAACCCAAAATTATTTTCACTAAAATAAAAATTGATTTAAACAATGTAAAACAATAATAAATAAAATTAATAATATTTGATATTTTGAATTTTTTAAAAAATATAGAAAATTAAAAAAGTTCAATTTTCTTTAAACAAGAGATTAATATTTAGATTTCATCAGTAAGTCGAGATAATCTAAATTTTTTTTATAAAAAAATATAATTAAAGAATAAATAATAAATTTTTTAAAAATAATCATAATAAAAATTAATTAATAAATTCTTTTAATTATAATAAAAAATGATTTTATTTAGGAACTTGTCAAAAACTTGAAATGATCCTAAAACTTATTCAAAATTCTTAGGATTTCATCGAAGAGTCGGGATAATTTTAAAATTTATTCAAAATTTTAAGAATTCATCAAAAAGTTAGGATGTTCCTAAAATCTTTTTTAAAATAAATAAATAAAATATTTTATGACGAAATTTTGAGAATTTTGTGAATGGTTAATTTTCTCAAAATATTTTATAAATAGTGATTTTCTATAAATTTCACGAAAGCGTTGGAGAATTTATAGAATACGAAATAATAATAATAATGTTAATTTCGTAATAGAGAAAAATGGTTTAAAATAACTTTTAAGAAGTTAAACTTAAATAAAAAAAATCATGATATCAAAATTATAGGATGTCGTATGTTTAATTGGTATCGTTTTTTGAACGGGTGACGTGAGGATGTTAATACCTTCCTTACTCATAACCGTAACTTCCCAGACCTAACTTTGATTTTATAGACTTAAACTTCTTTTAGTAATTCTTAATTAATTTTAAGATTTTTACTAAAAGATGATATTTTGGATAGCTAATCACACCCTATAAAAATATTGATGACAACTCCGAAAATTTTCACAAAATCTAACGATTGAGTTCCCTGAACGAAAAATCATTATGATAACATTTTTTTAAAGTTTATTGTATCTACGAGATATAAAAAATTTCAAACTCTCAATTCAAATAAAAAATTAAAAATTAAAAAAAATGATTGGGTAAAAATCATTTTATAATTAATAAATAGATTTAAATAACCTTTTCTATTTAAACAATTATAATCTGTTATTGTGCAATTGCTATGAAGATATATATTTAAGTTAAACATAATTATTTAGAACATATGTTGATAAACATAAACCTATTCCACAAGCGCAATTACTAAGTTAAACATATTTAATAAGCCCAATGCGGTTGGCCCATGCCATGTCACTTAATAACTAAAAGCTATAAGGTTGTCTCGTTATAACTTTTATTGCAACAAGAAGTATGGTAAGAAAGGGCGTGGAACAAATGAATATAGTACTGAATTTTGTATGTTATAGGATAAAGGATTTATCCTATGCTGCTGTAAAAAATTCTTTCTTGTATGCAAATTGACAAATTATGTAATTTTTGCATTTGTAATTCATTATAACTAAATTATATCACTTCTCGCCTCACTATAAAAAAATACATAAGCAAGAAATTTTAATAGGCCAAGACAAAAGTGACACTTTACCTATAATTTTTTTTAACTTTACAATTAGTCAATTACCACTGAGGAGAATATCTGGAGGTTCAAAGGGCAAGCTAATTCTTTCATTGTAGAGGGTGAATTAGCAAAGTTCAAGGGGCTTTTTTGACATTTGGTCTAAATTGATACACCACCCTAAACTTATTTCTCGGAATTGATCTCAGCATTGCCAAAACAATGTCCCACCTGATAAAAGAATGACCATGCTAATGTGTCTCAATAACATTAGGGACACGCCAACCATGTCGCCATGGGTTGTTTCACGTTAGATCAACCGTCAGTTCATCCAAGTGGTCCTTCCGACCTGACCACTCCCCTTATATAGAGTTATAAATACTCCTTTTTAATTCCATGTGAAGGGACAAAATCTCAGGAAATCCCCATGTAGCATTTTTTTTTTCCTCTTTCTTATCTCTTTTTTTTTTTTTTTTTTTTTGAATGCTGATTCGAGTGTCCGAATATAAATATCATAAACACTTTCGATCTTTTCTTCTAATTGATCTCCATCTTTATGATTTTAAGTATTCACTTTTCATATCAAGCTCAACACAAATAATAATAAAAAATTATATAAGAATCCATAATTTAAAAGTGTGAGAATTGCATAATTTTTTGATGAATCTTATACAATATTAAATTATAAATAAATAATTATATTATAATAATTGTAGTTGATATACTTTCAATACTACTGGCATAATAACAGTAAAAGAAAGGATCCAAAAGGAACCAGGTCCTTCAAATAGCAAAAATCCAAATAATCAAGATTTTATAGGATTTATTCACGGTTTAATTACTATTGTGAAATTAACTAAGGTATTGAAAAATTTCCATAATTAATTTCGTGAATCTTGGACGCTTCTTCTTTGATTATTCAGTTTTCAACATGGCATGACCTCCATGCCTTCTAGAAATACACAATATGGTGGGTCCCCTGGGCTGTGGTTGGTCTTACCTGTAATTAATTAATTGCGTGTTTGAACCCATCACCCGTGCCATTTTCTTGATGTCCATCTCACTTATCTTCAGTTTTTTGTTTTTGTTTTTAAGTTATAATTTGAAAATAAGAGAAAATTGTAGAATTTGATATTTTAATTTTAAATTTATTGAATATTATTTTTTAAAAATAATTATATGAATTGATTGAATTAAATATTATATTTTTTTTGCTAGTTGGGTTTCTTTTTTATAATTAGATGTATGAGATTAGAGAATATATTATCTATAATAATTATAATATAATTAATCAATCATAATTTAAAATTATGTGAAAATTATTTAATTTTTATATGAAACTCACACTTGTAGATAATGAATCATTATATAATTTTTTTATTATAATTAAATAGTTATAATATTATAGTAAAAAAATTATAGGCAAAATACTTCCCGTGAGGTTATAAACTAAAACTGGAGTATGAAATCACATGATAATTATTAACGTTAAGATTAGAAGAAGAGATGATAAAATAATATAAGGAGTTGAAGGATAGAGACTGGCAGGAGGCATAGATCGGAAAAAAAGCTTGTTTCTCCTTACAAGTTATCGGACACCAACAAAGACATGGAATAAAAAAAGAAACAAATATCATCTTTAGATGTATCATACAAACGAAACAAAGAAGTTAAACGCCAAAAGTCAAAACGAATATTTCCCATTGTTGATTTTTCACCTGTACTCTTTCAATGCCCATCCGGCAAAGCAAATATTAATCGTATTAAATCCCACTTGCTTCTTATTAAAGCTAATCAGAAGTCAAAGTAGTAGATATATATTATGTATAGCATGAATTATTGGTTGGCATTTGTCGTATGTAAATTCAAAATAGAAATTCTAGAATCATTAATTATTATTGAATAAGAAAAACAACAAATATTAGTATATCTTAAAAAAATCTAGTTACATAAAAAAATTATTTTTTTAATTTTTTTAATTATTGATTTCAATAAATCTAAAAGATAAGATTAAACTATTTTTTTAAATTTGTCTTTTTTATTTCTTAAATTTATTTAAATTAATAATTAAAAAAGTATAAAATCTTTAATTTTACAACAATATAAATTAATCTTAGCATTTAAAAAAATCAAATATATATATATGTCAAATGACAAGCATAAATTGTAAGATTAATTTCAGATTTGATTAGGTCAGAATTATTCCTTTTTTTTTTATTTTGTTATTAGAAGATATCAAAAATTTTAAAAAAAATAAATAAACTTTCAATATTTTACTAGCAGATAACATGAATTTTGTGCATGTTCCTCCCCGTCTTTACGAGCTCTATATAAGGTGTGATGGCACTGGCCATTAGGAAACACAAAAACTTTATTTGAAAAAAAAAAAAAAAACCATCTGGCCATTTACATTTACCAGTCTAGCTTTACGTACAGCAATGAAGCTTGAGGTTGCGGTGATATCCAATTACATTGTCAAGCCATCCTCTCCTACCCCCGACCGGCTTCGCCGCTACCAACTTTCTTTCCTTGATCAATTGACTCTCACAATTTATAACCCCTTGGTCCTTTTCTACCCGGCAATATGTGATACCCAAGCCAACAAAATCCATACTTCTGACAAGCTCAAGCACTCCATTTCCAATGCCTTAACCTATTTCTACCCTTTAGCAGGACGGATTATGGAAAACCAGTTGTTTGTGGATTGCAATGATGAGGGCATACCCTTTTTGGAAGCCCGAGTTAAGTGCCAACTTTCAGATGTCATAAAAAATCCTGTTCCTTGTGAAATTAACAAATTACTTCCATTTAAACTACATGATGCCAACGAAATTCCCCTAGGAATTCAATTCAACATTTTTGACTGTGGAGGAATAGGGATTGGTGTGTGCATTTCTCACAAAATCGGAGATGCCCTTTCATTTTTCACGTTTGTGAACATGTGGGCTGCCATAGCTCGTGGGGAGAGGAAGTTAGTGGCTCCTGAATTTGTTTCAGCCTCGCTTTTCCCACCACGGGACCTTTCAGGATTTAAACCAAGCATTAGCCAAACAAAAGAACAAATTGTAACAAAAAGGTTTGTGTTTACTGCCTCCAAAATAGAGGAAATCAGAGAAAAATATGCCGATAATTCACGCTTCGGAAATCAAACACGTCCAACTCGCATTGAGGCCTTATCAGCTTTCATCTGGAGCCGTTTTGTTACCGCTACTGAGGTAAGATCAAGACCTGATACGTTGTGCTCAATTGTTCACATGATAAATTTACGTACAAGAATTGACCCGCCTCAGCCAGAATATTCTTTTGGGAATCTTTATAGCTTTGCAATGACATTTCCATCCATGGACGGTACTGGAGAAAGTTGTCATAACCTCGTTACTCAAATGAAAGACTCCATAAAAAAAATCAACAAGGAGTGCGTGAAGAAGATCCAAGATGGATATAATCACTTGGACTCTATCAGAGAGACGGCTGCAATTTATGCCAAAGCAGAGATGCTAACCATCTCTTTCACTAGTTTATGCAGGTTTCCTGCATACGAAGCTGATTTCGGTTGGGGGAAACCCATTTGGGTAGGTTCCGCCGCTCGAGACATCAATAACGTTGTTACTTTCTTGGACACCGCAGCTTGCAATGGAATAGAGGCTTGGGTTAGCCTAAAGGAGGAAGACATGGCAAAATTTGATTCTGACGAGGAATTTCTTGCATATGTCAATGCTCCAAAAAGCTTGTAGTAGTAAAGATGATAACTTCCACTGTTTGTGTCCAAGCTTACAATGTATGCTGTGCTCTGTCTTTGCTAAACCACTGGTTTAAATTAACGTTTGACTGATTCTACATTTTTTAGCTGTCCAACTAGTTTTATTTTCATATCTATTAGTATTTTGGGAGATGGATCAGGATTAATGGGTTAGAAAGAGTTCGAATTGAATATGGAGTTTAGCTTCATTCATTCAATTATCTTTAAGAATTAAGATGTAAGATTCAAATTTTAATATTTGTAATATTTTTTTATCTCTATCATGGCTTGTTGGAAAAAAAAAAATGAATTGCATTCTTTACTAGCTTAAATTTTTATTTTTAAACTTGGTCAATTTTTTTTATCAGTTTTGATACTTTAAAGAACTCAAATTGCAAAAAAAATTACTATTTTGTTACACTAGTGGACAAGACAACTTGCTTTTCGTCTAAATTCTACACATTTAATCTTTAACCTTTTCTCTAATGGTTAAAATTTTTTTTTTAAAATATGTAAAATGAGAATTCGAACAAAAAAACTTCTACACATTTGATAATTGGCATTCACTCATTGTCCATAGAACTATTCAAAAGTCACCCACTTGCCCCGTACCCTTAAGCTCGATCAGGTTTTATTTTGAGCTAAAATTTTTAAATTCAAGTTTGATTTTATTCAAAATTATTATTAGTATTTTAGTAAATAATAAATTTTTATTTTAATTTAATTTAAAATATTATTATAATATTCTTATGTTTATTAATTAAATTCTGATTTCATGATTAGCATGAGCCTAGTGTTCAAAGATCAAACCTGGCTCACGAATTTTTTAAGGTCCCGACTTTATTTTAGATTTGTGTGTGCTTAACTAGAGTAAAACTGAGTTTGGGTAGCAAATTTTAAGTTTAAATTAACTTAATTCAATCCAACAAGATAATTTTATAATTATTTAATTATAATAAAAAATTACATATTGTCAATAAAAATACGAGAAGATGGACAGAATCACTTCGACTACTTGAAAGTCCCACTAAAAGGGGACAATTATCTTTAGTTTCACTGGTTTATGTAGGTTTCCTATATGAAGCTGATTATGGTGCGGAAACTTATTTTGGTAGGTTCTGCTTCCACTAATGGAGTTATTTTCCTGGACACCGGTTCCTGTGATGGAATAGAGGCTTGGGTTAACCTAAAAGAGGAAGACATGGCAAATTTTGATTGTGACGAGGAATTGCTTGCATATATTGCCCCCCAAAACTACTGAAGATGATAAGTTCCTTTAGTTTCAATTAATGTTTGCTTGTAGGGTTTAGCTGTCCAGCGTTCTTTTCCTTCCTATATTTTGGGAGACGGAAGATTAGTCCTGGCATTTCAGATTTCTGGTTTCTTTTGATATGGCCCTCATGGCTTATTGGCTTCAACGCGTATGTGAGGGGCATTTTATAAGATTATCATGGATTTTCTTTTTTTTTCAGAGGATGATTCATCAACAAAGGAAATGTAACTGTCATTTCAATATGACCCGACGTGTGGAGTCAACTTAAAGTTTTGGAGTTCGTCAATTCTGTCAGTTCAATTTTTCTCCTACGGGAATGTTAGTTTGTTAACCCTTAATTGTGTTAGAAAAAAAATTAAATAAGAGAAGAGAAATAATAGAAAATAATTTTAGCTTTAAGGTGTGAAAAATATTTTTTTAAAGACAATTATGCTTTTAAGATGCAACAAAGTCTCAAACTCTCTAATAAGAAGTAGTGAAAATAGTTTTACTGAAAGATTTATTTATAATGAATGAGTAGACATAAATTTCTATTCAGATAGTTATAACTTTTTGTATAATCATGAACTTTATAAATAATAATCTATTTATATTCAAATAGTTATGATCATTTCTCATATGATAATTGTTTCTTTTTAAACATTATTATTTAAAATATGAATAAAATTAATACAAAAATTAATTTTATTTATCAATAATTAAAATTTTCTATCCAATATAGGATGCATCACATTCTAAACTACCAATAATCCCCTACTAGTTTAGTATGTTGGTACTTAATTTTTACCTTTCACCTAAATAAATATTATGAATACAATGAGGTATCTCTTGATTTAAACTTTCAATTAGCATATATATCTTAGAATACAAACAAAGTTGATGGTATCTTCTGATAAAACCTCAACTCCTAGTGTTAGAATTGAAGATATAAAACACATAATACTTATTTATTCTTTTGTCAGAGGTTTATAACTGCTTTTAGTACTATTATGGTTATGTGCTTATCATATTCATACATTTACAAAAGAGACCCCAATTCTTCTTGTTGAAGTGACACCACTTCTATGTTTATATAGGTAAAGTTTTCATTATATCTCCATTGCTTTAGACATTTAAAATTTCATTAAGACTATAAAACCTCATCATCCACACACAATAGATCACACTAGTTTCTAAAATTTGAATAGATTTTATTAGTGTTTAATAGACAAAATAACTTATTTTTACCCATTAAACTTTGTAATTAGAGGTTACTAATTCAAAGTTGGGTTCTCATATCGATATCTAATAATAAGGGTTTAAATCCATTCTACTTGTAGTTTTACTAACTAAATATCTTGGAATTCAATTTTCTTTTATGGTAATTATCTCAACTTGAGATTGATCTCTAATATAATCACTTCAGGCTAATATGTTCAAAATTTTTATTTTGCATATCATTTATATGCTCCAGACATTTTGCTTCATTTTTATCATTTTAAGAAATAATTGGTTTTGATTGTGATCATAACTCTATATTTATTAATTTCAACAATTCTATTTCTATACTTTTATACATTTTTAATACAATTATATTTTTAGTATAATTGGATAAATTCAATGAATAAACCAAACGATTTTAGTCCTTTTAAGATTTTTTAAAGACCTTTTTATAACTTTACTTTAATAAGTGTTTAAACTTATTAGCTTGTATAATTTGCTCATAAAATTATATTATAATCTTACAACACTATAGTGACAATTTTTATTTCTTTTGATTCTTATCACCCCACCACGTGTAATTATGCATTTTTTTTATTAAAGAATATCTCATTCAATTATCAAGATATCATATATACTTAATCAAGTTGTCATTTCATTTATCTTTTCACTATTTGGTATTTTTTTAAAATAAGTGGCCTTCAAATCCACTTTTAGTGAAAGATAACTAGCTGATATTTTAATATTTCAAAAAAAGTTTCAAAACTTTTATATTTTAACTCGATATAAGAGTTTATATCTATAAGTAGATTTCAAATATAATCATATTTCTATACTCTCATTTTAAGATTTTTATGTCAATTTATAAATATTTATATGAATCTATTTCATCATGGATACTATTAATAATTTTTTATTACCATGAACAAAACCATTTTCATCACCCAAATGGATAGCATTCTTTTTGCTATTATAAAAGTTTTTAAATTCACAAGATCTTTGAATCACTCATGGCTTCTAAAGTAAATATACTTTAAAATTTTCATTATATAAAATGATAGATAATAAATCATTTGCACAATCCATGAATTAGACTATAGACATAAAAAAAAATCACCTCAATGTGATCAAGATTGTGGCATCAATTTTAGCTTATGGCTATTCTAAGCCAACCATAGTAATCCACTTCATACCTATAAATCATGTAGATTTAGCTATTAAAGTTATCTCATTTATAGTGATAGCTTTTAATGAAAACCAACTATCTAAAATCTTATCATGAGTTTTCAATGCATATAGTAATTGCCCAATGGCAAATTCCAAGTTCATGATTATTGGAACCTCTAAAATTGATTTCAAAATTTTATGAGAATTTTGTTTCTCCACCATTGTTTAGCCTATATATCTTTGTTATTTACCACTTTTAATTGATCATAACATTTTTGAATATATAATAAATTCAAACTTTACTCATAAGACCAATATGCCTATATATAATAAGAGTCCATAGTATATTTAACTCTAATTTCAAATACTTTCACAATCATTTGGTGACCAATATGTTCATATATAGATCACTATATCAATGCAAGTCATGAAACATGAATCCAAATAATCATTTTCATAAAACAGTATAAACAATAATTATAATATGAGTTTTACTCATATTTCATGTAAAAATTTGTGATGAATTTGCATTGTTTAAATCATTGATTGGCTAACTTTAAGGCTTACGGCTTTCACAAACTAATATTATTATCTATTCCCATATGTTAATATGGTATATAACCAGCCACATCCTTGCCATTGTCATGAAATTATTGAAAACCTTATAAACTTGTTCACTTTTCATTTTAACAGCCTACAAAAGGTCATTTTTTTGGATACAAGAAGTAAAAATACCTCCATTATCTTTAACCAATAATGTGTTAATTAGATGATGGCATTCTATCTCCATAGTCCATATCTTTCTTATATGTATAAGAAAAAAAATTATATCATATTCAGTTTATTTTCATAATATATGGCAAACTGTAACAATGTTCTCCATGCCATCACAAAATGAAATTAAACACATGCATATATTGGTGCCTTTGGAACATTGAATTTGCATGTTCTTTTCTAATTTATAAACATGCCTAATTAGACATTGATGAGCATCCTTCAAAATGCTAGTAACTGATAAATGCTTCAATATTTTTTAATAGCATGCCTTTTCATTTAATCAATATCCCATATGCAAAAAGCAACAATACTTTTTTGTAACCATTGATTAACTCTTTGATAGCTTTTTATAACTTTCACTTTGTGATTGTTCACAATAAAATTTTATTTTGTAAATTCATTTCTAGTGTAATATACCCAGCAGACAAAATACATCACACTGTCCATGTTTTTTATAATAATCATTATTTGGTTTATTATCCACTAATTAATCCATGAAACATCCTATCTTAATAATAATTATTCACATATATTAATTTAATTTTAATTAGTTTTCATGAAAATTAAATGCTAGTCAAAATTTGAACAATAATAAATTTTAAAATATATATATCAACATTTTATTTATAAACGACTAACAAAGATAGAATCATACAAATAGCTTGACTCAACTTATTATCTCAATTTTGGTGCCATAATTTAATAATAAAACTAATCTTGTAGTCAAATCTTATTTTTTGCAGATATTCTCTACTTACATCTAATTTCTCATGGTAAATTCCTTTCTGATTATTTTCATAGAAACTATTGGACAATTTGCCTGTTCTATATATAACCAAGACATGACAATTAAACAATTGGCTATTCCATTAGAACCTAATTTAATTCGTAACTCGATAACAAGTGATAATTCTTTTAGTTGTAAATCAATTCATATCTTTCTTTTTTATGTTTTCAGGCTATTTCCCATCATAGTCTTTATAAGCATCGATTTTTCAAATAAATATAATACTCATTAAACCCAATTTTGGAGTCAATTCAAGTATATGCATAAACTTATGCAATGTAATCAATATTTTACATATTATGTTTTGACTTTACACACTAATGAAATAAATTGTTAGCGTGTTTATCTCATTCATTCAATCTTGTTACCAACAATTATGCAAAAAATAAAATACATACCTCTAATATAGATCTTTATGAACATTTTGATCCATAGAAACATTAATCCTTTGACACATTGAACCTTTTATAATATTGATCTCCAAATCATGTTAATTTTTTTCTTTGTATCTTCCTCATGCGAAATATAAATTTCTCATAATTGCTTTTAAATTGTTAAAAAAAATAAATAAGAGAAGAGAAATAATAGAAAAAAATTTTAGCTTTAAAGCATGAAGAATACTTTTTTAAAGGTAATTATGCCTTTAGGATATAACAAAACCTTAAACTCTCCAATCAAAAGTAGTGAAAATGATTTTACTGAAAAATTTATTTATAATGAATGAACAGACATAAACTTCTATTTAGATGGTTATGACCTTCTATATAATCATGACCTTTATGAATAATAATCTATTTATATTCAAATAGTTATGATCATTTGTCATATGATAATTATTTTTTTTATACATAATTATTTAAAATATAAATAAAATTAATACAAAAATTAATTTTATTCATTAGTAATTAAATCTTTTTATTCAATGTGAGATACACCACATTCTAAACTATCAACAAATTGGACTATTGTCTATCAGATCAAATCAGGTCGGCATTGTCAACCTTAGGCCTGCTACTCAAAGCTTGGGTCACCCATACCCAACACTCTCATCCTATAGGTATAAATAACCCCTCATATCTAGTACATTCATTCAATTTCCTTTTCTCTTTTCTTATGACTTTTCTTTTTCTTTCACTTACTAAGCACTGATTTAAGCATTGAAACAAAAATGACAGAGAAATTAACCTTCCATCTTCACTTTTAACCGACCTTCAAATTTGTGATTTCAAGCTTTTATTCTCGTCAAGACAGCTCGCCCCAAACATTTTGATGCACCAAGTAAGGTTTAGGAAAGATCAGCTCGGCTAGAATAGGATAGAGGTTACTTAAGATGATGAAGTCTCTTCATAGGAAGAGATTATAGATGAGTTGCTTATTGCGTCCAACGCTTAGGAGGTCTTCTTCGAGATGTAATTAATGCTAAATCATGTCTCCTCCTTGAGAAAGCTGGCTTGCATAACATAACGAGAGAAGCGCGTAATTGCGCTAAGTGCGAGCGCGCGCGCTACTCCTTAACCTTGATAGGAAGATGGCTTATTCAATAATTCGTGCATAAGGGTAAGGAACTTTGGATGAACTAATGCGAATGGGTGTAAGCCTCGCTGCTCGGAAACACCCAGTGCTGACCACACTGAGAGACACGAAAGCGCAGGTAACGCCAATTGGCGAAGTGGCGTTAAGCATCCCTAGCGGTAGGCAAAAAAACAAATTGAAGAAAATGTCCGAGCTAAGAGTATGAGGATCCTTCATGAAATGGATGAACTCTTAACGGCGATACATTCCGACTTCCAAAATTCTCCTGTCCCCACAAATATGATTAGTTCGGCTCCTTCAACTGACTTTCTTTCGTCTTCTTCACTCCCTTCTTCCGCAGTCTAGCTTCTCTTCGCAATTGTGATCGACCCACTTCAGCTTCCAAAGGGTTTGGTAAGTGGTTAGAACTCAGTTCAGATTCAAGCTCGAAAGTATTTTAGCTAGCAAACAAACTCATAAACAGGCTATGAACCCATTAAAAGCGCACACTTCTATTCACTTATAGTCAAAATTTTGAACTTGATTGGTAATTTTCAACCGGTTCTGAGAAATGTCATGGACAAAAACAGTAAATAAAAGTTGCAAGTAGGTGTTACTCTTTCCTGCAGAAACAGGGGACAAACTAGAATAGAACAATGAGCAGAGGAGATAACTTAATACTGGAAAAAAAAATTTTTCTTTCAACCTTACGCTTTCAATGTCTTCAAAACAGTAAATACATGATAACCTAAAAATAAACTAATAATTTTAAACATGATATGATAACATTATACGAATAAAATAAAAGTGATATAGTTTAAAATTTTAATAAAAATATAAGTTTATCAAAATAAAAAAAAATTACGTTTTATATTTGATTTGTCCACATGAATATTAATTTGATAATCATATTTTATATGTATTATTCATAAAATAAACAGTCATGAATATATGAATGCTATATCTATCTAGAAATAGCAATAATAATACAAGTAGTTGATCTCCCGACCATAGAAATATATACCTAGAGTTTACATCACGCTAAACAAAGTTATGTTGCTGTCGTACCAACCATAAGATAAGCAGGTTTACCATAGCAAAGAAAGTACAGCAGTTCTCACTTTCAAATATGGACCACAATTCAATGCTCAGAAAAGGACAATCACTTGGCTTTTGATGATGAAACTAGATGAAGATGCTAGGGTTCACGAGAGCCGATCCAATGAGCTCCTTATCACGTTCAAATATAGACATTTCTTGTTCGTCCAGAGTCACCCAAGCTTCAATTCCATCCCCTTGTTTGGTGTCTACCAAAACAACAGTGTTTCTCAATGATAGGCTTACACTACTCACCCATACAGGCCTCCCCCATCCATAATCCATTTCATATAATGGGAATCTACACCAACTTGTGCACCTGTATAGTGCTGCATCCTTGCAGAGTTCTCTCCTCTCCTTGAGAGACTCAGTAATTAATAAAAATCCCTCATCACCTTTGAATTTATTTGCCTTTTCTTTGCAAAATTCTGTCATCCCTCTTCTCATCACACTCACCAACTTGTTTAACTCCATCTCATCGTCTCCAATAAACACTGGCATTGGCCAAATGAGATTTCCTATGGAGTTTTCAGGCAGCGGCGGGACCATTCTCTTGCGCAGGTTCACTGCTTGGAACAAAACGACTGGCCTTGCTGACCCTGATTTGGCCCGAGAAGCTACAACAGAACACTTTACGATGAGTGCTAAGACCACTTCCACACGAGATGGGACAAATAGGCCAGCAGCTTTGACCTTGAGTCTAGCAATTTTTGATCCTTCAAACACGAACCTCTTTGTTATAAAATTACCGGAGGGGATATTTACTGGGGGCAAGAAAGATAGGTCTCTTGGTGGAAGCAAAGATGCTCCAACGAATTCAGGAGACAGTACTGCTTCGCCAGAGTCACGAGAGATTGCTGTCCAGCTTTGGAGGAATGTAACCAGTGAGGAAACATCAGTGATCTTGTGCAATAGACAGATGCTGAGAGCTGTCCCTCCACAATCAAATGTTGTCAGCTGAACAAGCAGAATGCAACCTGAAGCTGCTTCTGATGTCTCAGGATCAGTGGTAGGAAGAAAACCATTCAATGCTTCCATGTCAGGTTGTTTGAGAAAGTCTGAAAGTTTGCAGTCAATACGACCTTCGACAAAATAAGCACCTTCATCGTTGCAATCGATGGAGGCTGCATCTTTGAGCCGTCCTGCCATTGGATAGAAATGAGTAAGTGCCTTCGAGAGTGAACTCTTGAGGATACAAGATCTCTCACTGCTTTTGTACCTGCAGTCCCCATTTTGGAGGTGAGTGCTAGGGCTAGCAGCATAAAAGAAGACTATAAGGCCATAAAAGGTTGGAGAAAGCTGATCCAAAAGGGAGAGCCTGAAGTTTCTATGGTGATTAGGTGTTGGAAAGGATGGCTTAATGGTCTGTCGAGAGGTAATATCGACCTTCATTTTGATCACCCCTGGCTTAGTTCTTGTTGGTCTGTTCGAATCTGTATTTATTTAGAGGATGTAATATGGTAATGGTGATAAATCCTGTTCCGATTTGGAGTTTCGCTCTTAAACTTCCACATAAAGTCAACCATGTTGTCTGCTTAGTCTACGTAAGGCTGATTTAGCGTTACGTCACTTCAAATTAATTATTTCATATCTAATAAATTTTTAATTTTTTATAATTTTATATTCAAATTACGCTTTTTACTAACAGTTAATTAATTTTAAATTTGATGCTTAATATGCTATTAGAATCTAAACTTTCTTTTCGTTGCCCTTTCTTTTGTTACCTTTTTTTAAATTATCACATGAAAAGTTTTTTTTATCTTCGTCTATACATGATGAGAACTTATTAAAATGTATTATCTCACATCTAATAAATTTTTAATTTTTTGTAACCTTATATTGATCAATGTTTAGATTTTTTTATAAAGAAAGTTGTAGGTTTAAAAATTTTAAAAAAAAAATTATAGTTGTTGAAACTTTAAATTTATTAAATATTACTTCGTAAAGTGCATGATTAATTAAATTAAATCTTAAATCCAACGTTATGTTTAAATTTTCAAAAGCTATTCTTAACGATAGATATGATGAAAAATAATTACATTAACCAATAATCCAAGCCAGAGTGAATAATAACTACCATAAAAATTTTCTTATGAAAAGATTTTACTTGCAAACTTTGAAATTAAGGAAAAAAAACCCCTGTTTCATACAATTTCATCATCAGCAAACTTGTTTATCAATTAAATTCATTGCCAAGCAATTTAACAATTAATAATTATGGAATTCCAATAAGATAATTATGAAAAATTGATGCATTGACCAAAGTTTGCTTCATAACAGAGTGTTTAACAACCTACCATTTATTGACTTCTCAATCGGTCATATTTCCACATATTAGAGCGTACTAGCATTATTTCTGCAACATTTGATATAGTGTTAATATCATAATTTCTAATCTTATGTTTAATTACTTAATTACATAATATTACAAAATATTACATAAATACAGCTTTTTGATGTAATTATAATAAGCAGTCTATTCGTATCTTGGAGTGTTCATAATTCAGTTTTAGCTGAATTAATCAATTTAACTAATTTAATTCGATTAATCGATCAGCCACCGAATTAATTTTGGTCGGTTAATGAAAATAATTTTAAAAGAATTTTGATTTTCAGTTAATTCGGTTCAAAAACTGAATTAATCGAATTAACCAAAATTTTAATGAAAATACAACTTTTTGATGTAATTATAATAAGCAGTCTATTCGTATCTTGGGGTTCATAATTCAGTTTTAGTTGAATTAATCAATTTAACTAATTTAATTCGATTAATCGATCAGCCACCGAATTAATTTTGGTCGGTTAATGAAAATAATTTTAAAAGAATTTTGATTTTCAGTTAATTCGGTTCAAAAACTGAATTAATCGAATTAACCAAAATTTTAATAAAAATATAATATAACTTAAATATAAAATAAAAAATACACGAAATGGATCATTTAATTTCATGTTAAAAATTTTAACATAATACTTTAGTATTTGAATATTTTGTTAAATAATTTTATTTAATTTGTTTAAAATATGAAAAATTAAAAATTAAAAATATAATTAACTTAAATATATTCATAAATTCAAATCAATTAATAAAAATAAAATAATTTAATTTAATTAATTTAATTTCAAATAATTCAATTTGAAATAATCAAACTGATTAAATAAACATCCCTGTTTGCAACCATGCATTAAAATTAGGCGGTGGTGCAATATACAAAGACATTATCTTTATCTAATAGTTAATTACGACATTGACTAATTGACTCATTTGCATTGGTGCAATAGCAATAGACATTATCTTATCTAATAGTTGATTATGACATTGACTAATTGACTAATTTGTGTTTTAGTAGGACGGATATTATTTCATTTCCCAATAGTGAAATTTGATATTTGACAAGCAATATAAAATATATATATATATATATATATATATATGTGATTGTTAGCAAGTTGGCTGAGAAAATCAGAGCCTGAACATGGAAGATTAGGAGGAGTTCAACAAGTTTGGCTTAATGATTTCTTGGCTGTGATTTTCACAATATTGGCCATTTTTTTCTACACGCCATTATAGTAGACTTGAAATTGTCAAAAGTGATGGCAGAATGTACACACACATATATATAGTCAATAATATTTGAGGAATCTAGATTAAATTTGACTGCCATAATTAATATGTCCAAAACCAACTAGTATTGACTTTAATATATATATTTATAAAATGTAACATCCAGCACAAGCAGTTGAATGTATAATATTTTTGTCTAAAATCAGTGAATCTCAAAGGGTTAAGCAAAGTTGCGAAATCTCAGTTACTTGTAATCAATAAAAAAAAAAAAACTCAATTGTACCAAAGGAAAAAGAATACTCAATGACTTGAATATTATGTTTTACCGAATTTTATTACAAAATAGAAATATCCATCAAATTTTTATTAAGATTATAAACTTTTATTTGAATTATTTAGATTTTTTATGTTATGAAATATTTTATATTTCATTAAAATCTTGTTGGTAATAAATATTTGTGAGAATGTTATTTTAATAATTTTAACAATTATAACTTATTCACGAATTTCTAAAGTTAATGGATATAATTAGAATGAAATAAAACTTCTCAGTTTTAATTCTTTAAATTAAAAGATCAAAGAAATTTTTTTAAAAGTTAAATGAGCTTATTTGAACATTATATTTAAATTTTAGTAACTTTAGCAACATAAACCATCAATAACGCTTCGTACGCATATTTCAGACATATAAATTGTACACAAAAATATTTTTCTTAGTTTTTTTTTTTTTCAATTTAATTCTTATTAGAAAAACTACCTGGCTATGCCGGGTTTCAAATTTTTTTATTTTGATGAAATAAAAAAATTATATAATTTTTTATTTAATAATAAAAAATAATTATTTTTAGTATTTTGTTGTTGTTTTTAATTTTTTGAAAAATATAATCTTTTAAAAAAATAAAAATGCTTATGCTCAAATTGTGTCATTTAATTATAATTGGATAGGTGTCTTTCTATTTTAAATAAGGGAGATAACTTTAAAAAATTATATAAATTAAATCAAAACTAGATAATACATAAATGATAATCCAACCTACCAATATAATAGTTATCTATTACTAACATTGATTAATGATCAAATTCAAATTTATTTACCCATGAAATCAAAGCCTACCAATATCATCACCCATTCAACTTTATTTTTTAAGAAAAAACTTTTAACATGGTAGGAGAGGCATTATAGTAATGTTGACCAATGATGATAGGATAGCATTTCTCTAATTATAGTTTTAGACATCTTATTTTATCCGAAATTCTTTGTCAATTGAGATCAGTCTAAATTTGATTGTAGAGATTTTTATTCATTTTTATTTCATATTTTTATTTCGTATTTATAATTTTTTTTATTTTATTTTATGGTCTATCTATTGTTTATTTTCTTTTTTTTTTTTATTATCTGATTAATTAAAAAAAAAATTGAAAGATTGAGATTAAGTTCAATGATGATTGTTATCAAAAAGACATAATTAGATGCTAATCGTTAGTTTTGGATGTTAATTAGAATTGAATTGAAAACTCTATCAACATGATTTTATATATCATTGCAATTCATGGTGACAAGGGGAAAGTGATCAAAGAAGCATACACCAACACAAAGAAATCATAAAGCAATTAATCTAGATTCATTAACAGAATATAATTTGCCCAAACCACCCAAACTTGAATTCATCCTTCACCATCGAATGCTTACCACACCATTACCTTGTGGCTAGAAACAGTTCACTGATCTCTGCCATCCCTCATTTAGGCCACCCATTACCATCAACGAGGAAGAAAAACAGTGTCAAGTAATATTCAATTACGCAGCAACATTCAAACAGGGAAGCATCGTGTGAAATCTAAAGTACTTCAAAAACCCATCGATGGAAAAAACTGAGAGATCAAACGGCATGTTGAGAAGTAGCTCGGGGCGGACTTCGAAAATGGTGGACGACTGATGGTGGTGATTGGTGGTCATCAATAGTGGTTGCGATGCTAGAGGTACGTTGAGTTCTGGAATGGCATCATAGTTTCTGGCAACCTTTTAGAGAGAAATCGAGGGAAAAAGTTCAGCACCGACGAGCGACGGTGGCAACAGCCCTTACTGGCCGGCACTATGTTCTTGAGTCCTTGGGGTTTTGAGGAAATCTTTAAACTAGAGAGAAGAGAAAAACGTTGAATAAAGAAAGAAACTTGGAAAGCAAAGGGAAACTTTGATTTTGAAGCTAAAATGCACCGTTTTGAAGAGACAAAATCAATGAAGTTGAATCAAACCCATACCCGAAACCTACGAAACCCAGAATAGACACATTCAGCAAACAGAGGTAGAATGCAAAAGCTAGGGAGAAGGGAAGTTCCTTGGCTATTTTGATAGTGATCAAGTTATTTTCAGGCAGCGGCAGAGGTGGTCTTTGCCGTGGCGACGACTGGTGAAGGTGGCAGCGAACATCGATTGGATTTTGCGCTTCTAGTAGACAACGGTCTCCGACTGCTGGCGACAACGAGAAATAGTGGCAACCAGTTTCTGGGGTTTTGCCCACTTGTAAAGAGAAAGAAAGGATTGGCAGAGAAAAAGGATAAAGCAGAAGAAGAGGGACAGGTTGACCCATTCAAAGCTTAGATCCGGTTTGAGCTTCAATTGAACCAACCCACTCAGCGATCCATTTAGGCCCAGAATTCCTTCTCAAATGGGCTTAGACTCACTTTGATTATGATCTTAACTCAAATTTTGGTATTCCATTTTCTATCCTATTTTGTTTTTAGTTTTAGTATTCATTTGATTTATTTATATTCATTAAGGATATGTTGGTTAATAATTAAAAGATAATTTAAGTAAAAATATTTCAGTTATGCTATTATTTCAAAAAATAAAAAATAAAAAAAAATTATTTTTGAGGAAAAGTTGAAAGTACCAATTTTTCTTAAAATTAAATTATCAAGAAAAATATTTTTAGGAAAAAGTTGAAAACATCAATTTTTCTTAAAATAAAAACTTTCAAACACTTTAAGAAAAAGTTAAAAATATAAATTTTTCTTGTATAAAGCAATGAGTTTTTTTTTCTTATAAAACAAAAAGGGATCTATATCAAAAGTTGAATCATTTTTTTCTTTCTTTTTTTTTTTGAAAAATTTTTAAATGTTAAATAATCCGACGATAAAGCCTCTACAAGTGAAACAATAGTTTTCTTGTATACTCTTGAGGTGAGGGAATTTTTCTTAATTTTTTGCCAAAAGTATTAGAGTCAATTAAGAATAATTTCCAATAATAATTACTTGGTAAAATTTTTAAGGCTTAATAGTAACACGAAATCAAGCTGGTACCATTTTTCGATGGGCATGTGAGGGTGTTATAACCTTCCCCATATGTAATCGACTCGAACCCTGTTCTGGTTAGTAAACCTGAACCTGTTCTTTTAAGGATCCTTAATCAAGCTTAGGAGTTTTTTAAAAGGATAGATTCCTGAAATGGCTAATCACACATAGTAAAAAAGATTTGTGGCAACTCCTCAAGTCAATGTCTAGTGATAGATCCTCAGATCTAGACGTTATGATAGTTTGGTGACTCCGCTAGAGAAAGTTGAGAGTCAAGCCAGCAAATGAATTCGTGTTATCCAAAAAGCCTAATAAAATTGAATTCTTTGTAAGAATTTTTTTTCTTTCATTTATTTATGTTGCAAACTATGTCATTCATATGCATATGCATAACATGAGCTTTATACCCGAGTTTCATCCCTCTAAGAAGGAGTAAAGTACCTATGTTTTTGTGAGGCTATAATACCTCCGCAGTAGCTAGCGAAATACTCTCACTCAAATTGAACATTTTTCACTTGCAACCTTAATGGGTGAGGATCGGGATGCCCTACTAGTCTGTCACGGACAATGATGTAAGGAGCAATTTGAAAACCTTTAGACTTTAGCATTGAACCATATATAGTGAACCTTAAAAGTGCCTAACCCTAAGAAAGAGCCCTTCATACCCAATGATAGATATACCTCGAAACTAGGACATAAGAAGGAATAAGTTGTGTTGATCTAACCATTTTGATTGTTTGACTTTGTGCATTTGAATTATCATACCATGCATCATTTTTATTGTCATATGTAACATTGTGCATCTGCATCATTTTCATATTAGATTTCATCCATGAAAATCTACATTTCATTCATGCATCAACATATCATGCATAAAGCATAGCATAACATTTCTCATCCTAATTGTGGTGCTCAAGGTTTAAGGATAGCTCCACCAAGCAACCTTACTCACCAATACAACATAAGAGCTTGAGCCAGACAAATGGAATAAAAAATTTTCAATCATCTTGAAAGGCTAGAGAAAGCCTAAGAGAAGCTTGAAGGGGAATTAAACAGAATTCTAGAGGCCTTGAACAAGTTAAACAATGAGAAGGTAGAAGAGAAAAATACTAGCCAACAAGACCATCCCTCACAATAAGAGAATGATCCACTGTACCCTTCTGATTTTGGGCCACATCAAGCCCAACCTGTACAAGGTCCACTACCATAGTAGTTTACCTATCCTGTAGGGTATATATACCCTATAATTTCATCAGCTTTAAACTCGAGGCAGTATCAGAGTTATGTGAATCCTGTTTTTACTAAAAAGATAGTATAACCAATACCAGTCCTAATTTGAATGATCTAAAAGAGAAAGAGAAGATGAGGCCTAAAAAAAATGAAACTTTAGAAGCTTCAAAAGTTGAACAGAAGATGAACTTGTTAGAGGAAAGGCTTTGAGCAGTAGAAGGAGTTAGTTTTTATGGTTTAGTGGATGCAGCTGGGCTCTATTTAGTCGTAGATATTGTTATTCCTCCAAAGCTTAAAATGTCAGAGTTTGAAAAATACAATGGTACAAAATGTTCGAAGACTCACATTATCATGTACTATCAGAAAATGGCTGCCCATATTAATAATGAAAAGTTATTAATGCATGTGTTTCAAGATAGCCTCACGAGCTTTACTGCTAGATGGTATGTCCAATTGGATAAGACTCGTATTTGTTCTTGAAGCAATATGGCCCATATCTTCATTAGTCAGTATCGATATATTATAAACTTGACCCCTAATTACCTTTTTTTACAGAATATGAAGAAAAAAGCAACTGAATCATTCAAGAAATATACCCAAAGATAGAGGGATATAGCCTCTCAAGTGCAACCTCCGTTAACTAAAATAAAAATCACAGTATTATTTGTCAATACTTTAAAACCTCTTTATTATGAAAAGATGATTGGGAATGCCACGAAAAATTTTGTCGACATGATAATCTCAAGCGAAATCATTGAGAATGCCATTAAATATAGCAAGTTGAAATGAGAGGAAACCAAAAAGCTGCTAGAGAATAAAGAGATTGAAGCTCAAGCCGTGAGTCTTGATAGACAGTTCAGGGGATATCAACTTTATCCACCACAAGGTTACTATCCGTACTATCCTGCTGTGAATAATATCTCACATTACCCTTACCAACCATATCTACAACCAGCTTATCCACAGTCAGCCTTTCAAGTACTTACATCAGCTTCAAAGGCTAACAACCAAGTAAGGAGTTTAAATAGATCTTGGGATAACCAAGAAAAGGCACATATTGACCCTATCCCCATGACTTATACTGAGTTATTCTCATAACTAATCAAAAATAACTTGGTATCTCCAATTATTCTAGAACCATTGAAGCCACAATATCCAAAGTGGTATGATGCTAATGCAACGTGCAATTATCATAATAGGAATATGGGTCATTCTATTGAAACTTGCCCTGCTTTTAAACATAAAGGTAAAGTTTGATCCAGAAAGGCTTAGTGAGTTTAAATGAATCAGGGGGGCAAAATGTCAATAAAAATCCTTCACTTGATTGCATAGGGGCATGATTTTAGAGAAGGATGTCAAAGTTGGTTGGAAGCTACGTGTCATTTTAGGATTTCTTTTAAAGTAATGTTAGGATTTCTTTTATGCAATAGGGTTTCATTTGTTATCATTTTAATAAAAAGCAAGGATAATGCATTTCATTACATTTTCTCTTTCATTCAATCATTGTTCCATTCTTTATCACCTTTCATAACTTTTCATTCCTATTTTTAAACTCCAAACGATGAATGTTTAAATAATGATGCTAACCATAATTTTAAGATTTAATTTTGAGAACTCATACACATTGATTTGAGGTGATTATTTAAAAAAAAAATAGTTGATGATAGATATGGAATGGATATATCTTGAAGATGCAATCTTTTATGAAGATCCATGAGCTTGTTTTTGTTCAATAGATGATCTTCAAAAAAAGTATTCACATTTAAGATGAAAAATGGTCATCTTTCTTTCACCATTCGAAAAATCATTTATTGCTACCCCTTTGAGCCTATTATAATTTCTTTCCTAAATAACTCTAACCAAGGATCACCCTCTACACTGGAGGGCATTTTTTTGAAAAAAAAAAGACAAAAAAAAAAGAATCGTAAAAGGTCTCAAAGATAGAAAGAAAAGCAAAACAAAGAAAAAAGAGAAAAAAAAAAGAAAATGAATGCCACACATGATTTGGGACGAAATAAGGGGAATCCTTTTGTGAAGAATGAGATCGATGGAAAAGAAAAAAGTAATGAAATAATGTGAAATGGGGTAAAATGCCAAGTTGTATCAAATAATAAATAATCATTTAGTTTCGAACCCTTTAAACACATATTTTGAGCCTATTTTATCCATTTCTTTCATAACCCCTCACTATGACCTGCATTACAACCTTGAAAAGTGTATTTAGATTAAATGTGAATGCTCAAATTGAATGATCATATGTTGGGCAAATGCGTGCTCATGATAGAATAATGGAATCATGCTATATTGCTCTAGAGAGATTGATTGAAGAAGAGATATCACTAATGGATGAAAAAGAAAAAAAAGAGAAAGAGAAAAAAATAAAAAAGGATAAAATGAAAAAAAAAAAAGAAAAAAAAGACTCAAATTAAAATTCGAAAGGGTGATTTGGGTAGAAAAATCTCTGAGTTAGGAGTTGGATAAATAATTCACATAGATTGAAGGTCAATGACATCTAAAAATCTCTCAAAGCTGAAATAAAGTTTGATGAGCTTAAGATGATTTCGACAGTCAATGAAATAAGTTTTTGAAAAAGAATCCTAGATTAATGTTCAGAATTGTTTGAATATTTATTGTTTGGATATACTACTCATCCCAATGACATGCATCCAACTTGTTTCTTTCTCTATTTATTTTTGTACCAAACTCGTCTTCATTGATTACTTTTCTCCTGATTCACCAAGTGCTCTTTTATTCTCGCATCTCCAGAATGAATCAAGAAAATGTATGATTGCATTATCTTTGTCATGAATTGAGATGATGATGAATGAATGATAATGTGCATAAAAGATTCTTGCATTTCTTTGAAAGAAATCCAAGATGATAAGATAAAAATGATAAAGAGATGGCAGAAACTTGAAAAAAATAACACATGGGATGGTCAAATGATGAACATAGGGATGGATTGCTCAACAAAATGAATAAAGGGCAAAATTTTAGAAAGATGATGTGATCCAGAAATGTATATGGTGATGGATTGGTTAACATAACTTATGAGTTGTGATCAAATGATGAAGGATAAAATTTATTTTGGAATGGTTAGTGCTGAGAAGCCTGTGAATGGTGATCAAGTGATGAAAATAATAGGGATCAGTTGACAAACTTGTTCTAAAGTGCTGAAAAGCTAAAATGTAAAAAAGGTGAGATTGTGAGGTCTTGAAGACCATGATACCACATTTTGATTAGAATTTCATGACATGGACATCCGTATTACATGCATTATATTTGTATTATTGTTTGGAGAATATTCGAAACTTTGATTTGGCTATGCTTTGCATTATGCAATAAATATTTGAATCATGGTTGAGAATATGACATTGTGAGAATCTAGATTGTTGTATTTGCATCATTAAGAAAGCACTTGCATCATGGATCATGTCATTCAGTACATACAAAATTTTAACTTTGGTAAAACTTTGAAACCCATCTGCAAAAAAAAATTTAAATTTTAAATGAGAATTTTTAAGAAATCCTCAAATGAAAATCTTTGAGTTTTAAATAAAAAATCCTCAAATGAGAATCTTTAAGACATTTTCAAATGAGAGTCTTTAAGATGTTTTCAACTAAGAATCTTTAAGTCTTAAATGAGAATATTTAAGATGTTGTCAAATGAAAATCTTTGAGGTGTGAAACTCAAAATTTGTCAAATGTGAATCTTCAAACTCAAATAAGAATCTTTGAATCCTCAAATGAGAATCTTTGAGTGTCAAATGAGAATCTTAGAATTTCAAATGAGAATCTTTGAGGTATGAAACCCAAAATTTATCGAATGTGAATCTTCGAACTCATATGAGAATCTTTGAATCCTCAAATAAGAATTTTTTAGTATTCAATAAGAACCTTTAAGATGTTTTCAAATTAGCATCTTTGAATCTTAAATGAGAACTTTTAAGACATTTTCAAATGATAATCTTTAATATGTAAAATCCTAAAGTTTGTCGGATTGAAATCTTTAAACTAAAATGAAAAGTTTTTGGATGTGAATCTCCAAAATCCAAGCAAAAAGCTTTGAACTTAACTTTTGGATGTGAATCTCTAAATTTTTGAGTGAGAACCTTTGAACTTAGATATGAAACTCTAAGATTTCTTAAATGTGAACCTTTGAACTCGAACAAGAAGTTTTGAACTTTTGGATGTGAATCTCTAAAATTTGAATGAGAAATGTTAGATGCAAGTCTTGCAATTTGCAAAAATGAATCTTGCAAATTTGAATTCTTGCGTACTTGAAATCTTACAAGTTTGAATTCTTGTGAAACTGAAGTTTTGATAATCAAATTTCAGTGAATTTTTGTAAAATTAAAAGGTTCTTGCAAATTTGAACCTTTGAATTTCGAACTCAAATTGTGAATCTTTAAGTTTCAATTACAAATTTTATCAAATTTGATCTATGACTCCTCTACACATGATCATCAAGGAGCTTTATTTGTTTTTTCAAAGTCGTTGAGCGTTTGATTAGAAGAGCTTTATTTATTTTTTCAAAGTCGTTGAACCTCTTATTAGAGGATCTTTGTTTATTTCTTTTCAAAGTTGTTAAACATCTTTTTAAAGGAGCTTTAGTTAATTTTAAAAAAAAATGTGTCGAGCTGATTATCTAGATATGAGGGGTGTCTACGTCCTTGCACAATTTCTGTTACATAGGAACTATGCAAAGAGAGGTAGCTGTAGACACCTTATTTTGTCTGAAATTTTTTATCAATTGAGACCAGTCCAAGCTTGATTGTAAAAATTTTTATTCATTTTTATTTCATATTTTTATTTCGTATTTATCATTTTTTTTATTTTATGATCTATCTATTATTTATTTTCTTTTTCTTTCTTTATTATCTGATTAATTAAAAAAAAAAGCTAAAAGATTGAGATTAGGCTCAATGATGATTGTTATCAAAAAGTATAATTAAATGTTAATCTTTAACTTCGGATGCTAATTAAAATTGAATTGAAACTCTATCAGCATGATTTTATATATCATTGCAATTCATGGTGATAAGGGGGAAGTGATCAAAGAAGCATACACTAACACACACACAAATCATAGAGCAATTATTCTAGATTCGTTAATAGAACACAACTAGCCCAAACCTGCCAGACCTGAATTCATCTTTCACCATCGAACGCTTACCACACCATTACCTTGTGGCTAGAAATAATTCACTGATCTCTGCCATCCCCCATTTAGACCACTACCTTGTGGCCAGAAACAATCCATTGATCTCTGCCATCCCCCATTTAGGCCACCCATTACCATCAACGAGAAAGAAAAATAGTCCCAAGTAATATTTAATTACGCAGCAACATTCAAACATGAGAGATCTGTGAAAATCTAAAAGTACTTTCAAAAACCCATTCGACTAAAAAACTAAGGAGATCAAACCGATTTTAGAAGTAGCTTTTGGGCGAACTCCGAAAATGGTGGACAATTGATGGTGGCAATTGGTGGTCACCGATAACGATTGCGACGCTAGAGGTACGTCAAGTTTTAGAAAGGTATCATAGTTTTTGGCAACCTTTTAGAGAGAAATCGAGAGAAGAAGCTTGGCACCGACGTACGACAGCGGCAATAGCCCTTACTGGCCGGTACTATGTTCTTAAGTCCTTAGGTTTCTAGGGAAATCTTTAAACTAGAGAAAAAAGAAAATTGTTGAATAAAGAAAAAGACTTGGAAAGCGAATGGAGACTTTGATTTTGAAGCTAAAGTGCACCGTTTTGAAGAGATGAAATCAATGAAGTTGAATCAAACCCAAATCGAAACCTACGAAACACAGAATTCAGCAAATGGAGGTGGAATGCAGAAGCTAGGGAGAAGGAAGTTCTTTGCCTATTTTGATGGTGATCAAGTTATTTTCAGGCTACGACAGAGGTGGTCTTTCGCGTGGCAACGACTGGTAAAAGCTGCAGCAGACATCGATTAGATTTTGCGCTTTTGGTAGATGACGGTCTTCGACTACTGGCAGCAGCTGGCGATAATGAAGAATAGTGACATCCAGTTTTTTTGGGTTTTTGCCCAGTTGTAAAGAGATATAGATGATTGGCAGAGAAAAGGGTTAAAGGAGAAAAAGAAGGACAAGTTGACCCGTTCAAAGCTTAGACCCGATTTGAGCTTCGCTTGAACCAGCCCATTCAGCAATCCATTCAGGCCTAGAATTCCTTCTCAAATGGGCTTAGACTCACTTTGATTATGATCTTAGCCCAAATTTCGGTATTCCATTTTCTATCCTATTTTGTTTTTAGTTTTAGCATTCATTTGATTTATTTATATTCATTAAGGATATGTTGGTTAATAATTAAAAGGTAATTTGAGTAAAAATATTTTCAGTTATGCTATTATTTAAAAAAAAATAAAATTAAAAAAATATATTTTTGAGGAAAAGTGAAAAGTATCAATTTTTCTTATAATTAAATTATCAAGAAAAATATTTTGAGGAAAAAATTGAAAGTATCAATTTTTCTTAAAAATAAATTTTAAAAAAAAGCATTTTTAAGGAAAAGTTGAAAGTATCAATTTTTCTTGAAAATAAAATTTAAAAAAAAAAGATATTTTGAGGAAAAGTTGAAAGTATCAATTTTTCTTAAAATTAAAATTTCAGAAAAAAAATCATTTTTAAGAAAAAGTTGAAAGTATCAATTTTTCTTAAAATAAAAACCTTCAAACACTTTAAGGAAAAGTTGAAAGTATCAATTTTTCTTGTATAAAAGTAATGAGTTTTTTTTTCTTGTAAAATAAAAATGGATCTATATCAAAAGTCTAATCATTTTTTTTCTTTTCTTTCTTTTTTTGGAAAATTTTTAAATGTTAAATAATCTGACGATAGAGCATCTACAAGTGAAATAGTAATTTTCTTGTATACTATTGAGGTGAAGGGATTTTTTTTTTATTTTTTGTCAAAAGTATTGGAGTTAATTAAGAATAATTTTCAATAATAATTACTTGATAAAATTTTTAAGACTTAATGGATAACACGAAATCAAGCTGGTACCATCTCCCGATGGGCATGTGGGGGTGCTATAACCTTCCCTATATGTAATCGACTCCTGAACCCTATTCTGGTTAATAAACCTGAACATGTTTTTTTAAAGACCCTTAGTCAAGCTTAAGAGTTCCTTAAAAGGACAGATTCCTTAGATGGCCAATCACACCTTATAAAAAAGATTGGTGGCGACTCCTCAAGTCAATGTCTAGTGATAGATCCCCAGATCTAGACGTTATGAAAATGGTTGCATGAGTATTACAGTGACTTTGACCAATTATGATAAAAATATATATTTTAATAATTATGTTAAAAGAGGCATTATGATAATTATGGTAATTTTAGTTAATTATATAAAAAAGGCATTATAATCGACTTGAATTCTTGTCATTTAATTATCAAGCAATTAGAAGGGCTTTATGATCATTTTCAAAGGGATCACTTTCATATAATTTATGATGTTAAAATTTAATACGTAATTATGAAATAATAAAAAGGATATTTTGTAATTACAGTAAGAGGGTATTATAGCAATTTTGATAATTTATAATTTGAGGGGTATTTTGTAATTATGGCTAAAGAGACATTAAAGTAATTTTGGCAAATAATGATATGAGGGTATTTTTGTAATTATGATTGTAAAGGCCTTATATTAACTTTGGTCAATTATAGTAAAATAGGTATTTTAGTAAATACAATAAGAGTGACATTATAATAATTTTAGTTAATCATAGAAATAGGGGTATTACAGTCAATCTGGGTGCATATAATTCAAATGTTGAGTAATTAAAACGGCATTATGATTATTTCTTAAGGGATTAATTTCATATTATTTGTATAGATGCTAAAATTTAATGTGTAATTATAAAGCAATCAAAAGGGTATTTTTTCAATAATACTAAGGCTATTATAATAATTCTGATCAATTATAATATGAGAAGAATTTTCGTAATTATGATAGGAGAGGTATCATATAAATTAATCAAAAGGGCATTTTTTGTAATAAAGGTTAAAAGGTATTATAGTAATTTAAGCCAATTATAATATGAGAGATATTTTTGTAATTATGATAAGAAGGTATTTTCGTAATTATAGTTAAAGGGTATTAAAGTAATTTTGATAAATTATAATATGAGAGATATTTTTGTAATTATGTTTGAAGGGCATTTTCGTAACTATGATTGTAGTGGTATTAGAGTAATATTGGCTAATTATGGTAAAAAAGGTATTTCAATAATTATGTTAAGAGGGATAATATAGTAATTTTAGTTAATCATAGAAAAAAAGGCATCACAGTCAGTATGAATGTATGTAATTCAATTGTCAACTAATTAAAGGGGCATTTTGATCATTTCTAAGGAGATTAATTTCATATTATTATATGGATGTGAAAATTTAATGCATGATTATGAAGCAATCAAAAGGGTATTTTTCGTAATAATGTTTAGAGGGTATTATAATAATTTTGACCAATTAAAATGTAAGGATATTTTGTAATTATAATTAGAGAGACATTATATGAAGCAATGAAAAAAGGCTTTTTTGTAATTATGGTTAGAAGGTATTATAATAATTTTAACTAATTATAATATGAGAGGTATATATACGATATATGTGTCAAGTTTTTGTGTATGAATATAAAAATTATATGATTGTTACGTATATATAATTTTTTCTCACAAATTATATAATAATGACTTAAATCAAACTAAATTAACATTTATAATAGACAGAAGCTTCTTTTCATTTTTAATAAACAAAGCACCTTTGTTAAAATAAATAATTGGTTAATCAACTTTAGTTTGACCAAAAGTTAAGGCAAAACGATAAATATTGTTGTCCTTTTTCATAATCTACAGAATGGTATAATGGGTTTTCAAGCGCCATTTTAAAAAGAAAGTGAATTGAGAAGTTAAATTACGATATAGGTCTTTTTACTACAAAAATCAGAAGTTAATTTTTACAATAATTTAAATAAATTGAATCCATATATTTTTCTATATGTAAAATGTTAATCTAAAATGTAACAAAATTATAAAATTATTGTTAAGTTATTGATGTGATAATTTTTTTAATCATTTTAATTTTCTATAAATATATAAATACTATGGCAAATAATTATTATTTTTCTCTCTCAAACCTAACTTCGCTAGGAATGATATTTTTTATTTTTTAATCATTTATATTCGAATTTATTTAATATTCATAACATTCGAATTCGTTTAAATATATATTTAAGTTTCATATCATTATTTAAATCTAAATTCATTTAAATAAGTATTATAAATTAAATATCCAAATCCATTAAAATATCTGCTTACTTAAATTTTGTGTCAAACTACAACATAAACAAGAATTAAATCTAAAATTTAAGTTTACTTTTAATTAATAACAAATAAAGGTTATTTGCTAAGGTTCAAAATTTTTCATAAACATAAAATTTTATATATGTAAATATGTAATAGATTACGGTTTCAAATATTCATTACTATTTATTAAAATTTAAACAAATTTGAATATTGAATATTTAAAGGTATTATATGTATCTTATCCAAATCTATCACAAATAATAAATCTATTATTCAAATACGTTAATTATCTATTTATAACTATTTCAATCTAACATAAATGAATTAGATAATAATAAATATCTATTTATTTATTATTCTTACCTTTAACTCCAAACATGCAAACCCTTAAAGCCACAGTCCTTATCGTGCCTTCTCTTATAACCCTTTCCTATTTCTTTGTCACTCTTGATTGAAAATCCTAAAGTTACTAGTCCTTCCAACGGATTATCTTCTGATCTCATGGCAATGACTCTTTTCGAAGTCTATCTCCCTCAGAACCATAACATTCAAATCATCGAAGAGTTGGCAAACTCAGGCTTTGTTATGCCAAGCACATTGAATAAAATTATTGCAATCTGCTACAATACTAGAAATTTTTTTAATATTGATGAATTTTTATTAACGAAATTTTTTCATTGGTATTTATCAATGGATTTTTTATGATTTATTGATGAAAATTAAAAAAAAAGTTAAAATTTTTTTATTGACAGAATTTACCAACAAAAAATAATTTGTCAGTTTTTCTTAGACGAAGCTGCCATGGGAAAATGAGGGTTTGGTGCAAGATTTACCAACGAAAAAAATCCGTCGATAAAATTTGTAGCGATAGATTATTATTGGATTTTTTTCATCAATAAAAAAATGAAATTAGGAGGGAAAAGTTTTAATTAGTGATGGATTCCATTAGTAATTCGCCTCTAAAAGTCAGATTTACTAATATATTCCGTCGATAATTCATTATTAAAAATTAAAAAAATTTTGAATTATTAATAAAAAATTTGTCGATAATCCGTTGCTAAAAATCAATTAAATATAAAAATTCCCTTCTCTTTTTCTTTTCTTCCCTGAATGAAATCCCCAAATTAGTTTCTCTCTCATCCCCTCTCTCCTCTCTTCTCTTCTTTTCTCTCAACCTCCCTCTCCTCGCCGTGGCCCGTGAAGAGCTCTTGAGCTTGTGACCACCTGCTCGTGAAGAGTCTTTAGCTTTTGCCAAGTTGGTGATGAAATTTTGAGAGACCTGTGTTTGTTATCAATGTATCTTTTCAAGTTTCAATTTCTTTACCTTGTGCTTTGTTTAGTTTTTGTGTAATCAATTATGATATTACCTATCCATAGATTTAATATTTGCAAGAATGAATTTATAAATATTCTTTAAATTCAAACGAAAATGAACATAATCAATAATGTATAAAAATGAATTTGACTCAAATTATTAGGATTAGGCCGAAATGTTTATATAAACTTGTTAAGATTAGGTAAATTTTTATTTAATGTATTATTTTTGTCAAATTTTAAAAATATAATAGTAATTACAAATTTTCCTAATAAAATATCTCTTTAATAACAAGTGCTTGTAGACTTTTTTTAATATTTTCTTTTTTCTTTTTCTTTTTCTTTCTTTTTCTTTTTACGTAAAATTTCATATTACATAATAAAAAATAACTCTCTCAATCTCGTTATAAATCTTACATATTTCTCATTAACCTCATTGCTCATAATTTAATTGTATCATTCTATCGTTCAACCATTAAAGAATTATTCTTATTAAATGAGGATGGATAAATCTTACATATATATTGTTTTTTTCTTATATGATAAATATAATTTCAAACTAGAATATGATTCTTAATCAAACTATATATATAAACCACATGCTTGCCTTAAACAATTCTATATAACCAACTCAATTCAAGACAAAACCTCCCACCTTCCAAGTTTGAAACAATTAATAATTTTTGTATTATTAATAGGTAGTGATAATACTTTTCATGCCTTTATTCGTTTCAAACTAGAGGTCATGCATGATCAGTTTAAAAAACAATTGTTTTTACTACTCAAACCTCAAATTTTTTATGCACACGTGATGTGACTTACAGTTCATTTGGGCTCCCACCACACTGACATGTGCATTTTATTATTGGACTCTCCAACTGGATCCCAAATGAACTCTTAGTATTTGATAACTAAGATATATATATATATATATATATATATATATATACATATTACACGATACAGTTACAATCTATTGTCATGTATTTGCTCTAAGACATATTTCAAGCCAAATCTCTTTCACACTATTGATTTTTTTGTCTTTTGTTTTTAACTTGGATAAAAATGAAAACATCATAGAGTCTTTGTTATCTAACCACCCTCGACTTCAATTTCCACCAGGCACCCTTGACTTCAACTCCCACGGTTGCAGATCTTGAGTCTGCTATTTCAAATTGCATGGGCTACAGAGCAGAGGCAATATTAGTAATAAGGTAAAATTGCCTAGACAAAGTATTATTGTCAGCATTTGACAAAAGCTTTCTCTGTATTAGGGTGAAGGTTTTATGGTTGGGGTGCAAATAAATCCTGTAGCTAGCTTGCCATCAGGATTTTCAGTAAATCTAACTTTATTTTTAATTTTCTTTCAAATGTTTTTATTTTGATTTAAAAAAAAGTTGACCATATATTAGAGATATATTTGTTGCGGGCATTTAATGATCTAAAGGGTATCATGGTTTTTTTTTCATTAGGAGCTCCGGACAAATAGCTAGAGGCAATTTGGACATTTATGCTGACCTAATTTAACACATTCAGTGTCACGTCGCTCAACCACATTATTATTGTCCCCCATTAGCTCCCTGTCTCTCATCTATAAATATAGACATCCAGGCATTATCATCCTAAGTTTCATCTTGTCTTAATCCTTTACTTTTCTCTTCTTCCAACCTCTTTTATTTTGATCTCTGACTTACGTGTTAGAATGCAAATGCATGGAACACTCTCTGCCTTTGTATCTAACTGTTCTATTCTAGTTTTCTGCTCTTACAAAAATACCCCCACGTCAGAGTTTGACACAAACATTTGATGCATCATGTAAGGGGTTTTTTGTTCATCAACCGAGCACAAGACAATGACACCTAGGAAGAGAACTTTAGAAGAATGAAAAAGATCGTCCCGACTAGAACAGAAACATACAATAGCCAGCACTTGGACTAACCTGCCTCACAATAGGCTAGTCTAACCATGGAGCAATTTTAGGCTCTGATTGAGCAAATACAAGCTCTTAAATAGATGTTATAGACCAAACCCCACCATAGTGCTTAAAAGTACTCGACCTAGTTATCCCTGGTCGATACGCTGTGGAAAGGCAACCAAGCTACAAATATGTGGAAGTGTCTTTGACCTCCAAAAAAGAAAAGCATAATACCCTAGCTCACCACTACCCCAATCATAGCTCAACACACACCATGACTCAAAAATCAAAACAAACAAATCCTAAACCCTAGCCAAACAAAGACTTAGAAGCTCAAATGCAAACTATGGAGAAAGAGCAAAAGGTAAAGGCGGTGGCATTTGAGGATAAGCTCAAATTTGGAGACTTCACCCTTCATCAAAAATATTGATAGAAGCTATGCCTCTAAAGGAGTTCAAAATGCCAACCTTAGAAACTTACTATTGTACTTCTAACCCCTTTGATCATCTGGAATTTTATAAAACTAACATGATGATGCAAGGTAGGATGAAGCTATGATGTGTAAGGGTTTTGCTACTACCCTTAATGGTGCAGCTCGATTATGGTATAGTACTCTAAAATAAAGGTCAATCATAACATTTAAAGAGCTTAACCACTTCTTCATCTGAAACTTTATAAAACTAACATGATAATGTAGGGTAGGATGAAGCTATGATGTGTAAGGGTTTTGTTACTACCCTTAATGGTACAACTCGATTCTGATATAGTAGTATAAAATAGAGGTCAATCATAACATTTAAAGAGCTTAGCCACTTCTTTCTATCTCGATTCGTGAGTAGCCGAAGAAAACAATATTGAGCTTGATGTTAATTCACCAAAGTCATAATGAATCTTTGAAAAATTATGTCACGTGTTTTATGCGAAAGTTTTACAAGTGAAAGACCTAGAGCAAACGATCATTGTAGCCATTCTAACAAGTGGACTCAATGACAGATAGTACCACTTAAAGTTGACCTTGTCATTAGAGCCACCTAAGACTCTGACCGACAGCCTACTTATAGTTGAAAAATACATAAATACTAAAGCTACAATGAGAAATAGTCAAGGTGAAAGAAGCTCATCCATCCTCTTTGGTCGTAAAAAAGGTAAGAATTTCTATAACCCTCCCCCAACAAGAGAGACAACATAGAGTTAGAGTCGTAGTAGAGAAAGAAACTATATTATACCGAATACCTCTCGAAAGTGGATTATGATGTAAATTAAGAGGAATCAAGAGCTCAAATAACCGAAGCCACTGAGGCAAAATACCATAAAGGATCTGACCAAAAGATGTGTCTTTCATAGGGATATAGGCCACAACACCAAACATTGTGTCGACTTAAAAAATAAGGCTCATTTATTTTGTGAAAAATGATTTTCAAAAAATGATTTCGGCATTTTAGGTGTTTGTTTAGTAGAAAACTAGCTGGTCTATAGAAAATGAGGTCATTTTTTTGAAAATTGTCTTAAGAATTTAAAAAGAGGAAGATATTTTTTGAAAAAGAATTGTCTATGAGTAGAATTTTTTATCAATACTTTTGAGAATAATTTTACTTATAATAATATTACATTAATAAATAAATAATATTATATTATAATATTTTAATACATGTTATTATAAATAAATATTATAATAATATATTAATATTAATAAATAATATTATATTAATAAATAAATAATATTAAATTAATAAATAATATATTAATATATTAATAAATAATATAAAGAATAATAAATTGTTTTATTTTAAGTGTTTTTTATATTTACAAAATATTTTAATATTAAATATTATTATTAAAATATAATTATTTTTTAATATTAATAATTTAATAATACAAATTTTAATATATTTTAATAATAAATAACTTTTTAATATTTTAATGGTTATATTAATATTATTTGAAAAAAAAAAGATTTTTTTAGAAAACAACCAAGCAATGAAAAATATTTTTCATTAACTCATCCAAACAACAGAAAATCTCTTTCAATTTAAAAAATAAAAACATTTTTCAAAAATCATTTTTCAAAAGTCATTTTTTGTGAAACAAATAGGCCTAAGATTGAAGCTCTGATCAGAAGAAATCAATTGAAAAAGTTTATGGACCAACGAAAACAAGGGCAGACCAGATCGAACTATAGATGGGACCAAAGATAGCCCATAAAGGATGAAAAGTTAGGCCAAAGAAAAATAAGAGAGGAGAAGCCTGAAGAGATTAGTAAAGACAGAAAGAAGGTTGAACTGACAATAACAAGCAGATTACTAAAATGATTAATGTGATTACTGGTGGGAGCTAAACATCAACCAAAAGAAAATCTAACCCAAGTACAATCATGGCCATTAGCTTTTCAATGAAGGAAGAAAAAGATTGGAAAAACGAACTAATTTCATTCAGTTCAAAAAATCTAGAAGGAATCCAACATTCCCATGATGATACCATAGTAATCAAAGCTGTGGTGTATAATTACGTGGTCAAAAGGATCTTGTTCGATAATGGAAGTTCGACCAATGTCATGCACTAAACCACTATGAAGAAAATGAGAATTAAAACAGATCGATTGCAATCGATCACACAACCCTAGTAGGATTCGAGAATGAGCAGGTATCAGTGAAAGGGACTATCAAACTAGCAATCTCTTTAAAGACATAACTAAAGATAATCACGTCCGCTATAGAGTTCATGGTTATAGAAGTCCCATCTACTTACAATAGATATTAGGTTAATCTAGCCAATCTATTATATAGCTCATAAGTTTAGCTTCCTATCTAAAAGTAAAGTTTCCAACACCTCATGGGATTAAAAATGTGAAAAGAGACTAGTCCAACATGACAGTTTACGTCACAATAATGAAAGAGAGGCCTGGGAAGCAGATTGGCAATTTAGTCAAGATCAAGAATATTAAATAAGAAAGATAAGCAACATAAACTGAGAAAAAGTCATAATGTAAGATCGACCTGATAAAAGCGTACTCTTAAGCCATGCTGAGCTCTTAAGCTCCAATAAAAGATATATTTTTTGTTTCATTTTTTAAACTTTTGAATAGATTTTGAAGATGACCAAGCTCTTAAGCTGACACAAATATTTACATGTCATTTGGATCGAGCTAATACGTCGGCCAAAACAAAGATTGAAATGAGAAATACATACATACTATTTAACCATATATTTTGATTACTTATCAATAACATGCTAATCGTCACATCAGGATTGTCTTCACAAAAAGTAGTTTGGACCTGATTGAATAGAAAGAAATAATTGACCAAAAGCCTAACTCAATGAAAACTAACTTGAATTGGCAGAAGACCTTGTATCTATATCGTTTTGGGATAACATTCCTGAAAATCATATGCAGATCAAAACTAAACTTGAGCATAAAAAATAACCAATTCAACTTTTGAGAAATAACGCTGACATTTTCACTTGGATACCATCCAATATGCTTGGAATCAATATTGATGTAACGATCCACAGGTTGCATACCAACCATGACATGAAACTAATTCGATAGAAAAAAAAGACCTTTGTCTCGGAAAGACAAAAGGCTATCGAATAAGAGGTCAATAGATTATTATAAGTGGGCTTCATCAAGGAAGTTTGTTACCCTAAACGAATAGCCAATGTACCAACCATGACGTGAAACCAATTCAACAAAAAAAAAGGACTTTTGCCTCAGAAAGACAAAAGGCTATCGAATATGAGGTCAATAGATTATTATAGGTGGGCTTCATCAAGGAAGTTTGCTACCCTAAATGAATAGCCAATGTGGTCATGGTCAAAAAACATAATAAAAAATAGAGTATATGTGTTAACTTTATCAACTTTAATAAAGTATACCTAAAAAATAGTTTTTCTCTCCCTAGCATAAATCGACTAGTCGATGATAGTTTCGAGCATGGCCTCATCAGCTTTATGGATGCCTACTTTAGCTATAATCAAATTAAAATGCTAAAGAAAGATGAGGAAAAAATGGCTTTCATCACCAAGAAGGGTCTTTATTATTACAAAATGATGCTCTTTGGCTTAAAAGACATAAGGATAACCTATTAAAAACTAGTTAACAAGGTCTTTAAAAATCAAATTAGTCATAACATGAAAGTATATATGGATGATTTGATAGTCAAAAGTAAGAGCTTGGCTGAGCATTTGAAAGACCTTGGGAAAACCTTTGACACCTTGAGAAAATATAACATAAGGCTTAACCTGAACAAATGCGCATTTGGAGTCACGTCATTTAAACTCTTCAACTATATGATAAAAAAAAAAGGTAAAAAGAACCTAAAAAAGGTTTAAGTAATCTTGAATATAAAAGTACCAATCTCGATAAAAGAAACGCAGAGGCTAATTGAAAGAATAGCTGCTCTAAGCATGTTCATGTCTAGGTCGACAGAACGATATTTGCCATTTTTTAAAATTCTTAGAAACATTTTTATTTTAGGTAGACCCCTTAATGTCAGAAAGCATTTGATGAACTCAAAGAGTTTTTATCCTCTCCACTTATCTTTTCTAAGCTGATGTATGATGAGACCTTGTACTAGTAATCAGCTACCATAAACCAAGCCATTAACTTAGTCTGGGTCTATGAAGAAGAAAGAAGGCAAAGATCGGTATACTTTATGAGTAAAATATTGATAGAGTCAAAGATAAACTACAGCAAGATAGAAAAATTAGCCTATATGATTGTCACATTGGCCAAAAAACTAAGGTCATATTTTTAAGCTCACACGATCCACGTATTAACTGATCAGGTCTTATAGAAGCCAAAACTGTCAAGAAGAATAATTAAGTAAGCCAAAAAATTCAATGAATTTGACCTGCACATACTCCCTAAATCGACCCTGAAATCTCAAGTGTTGGCAGACTTCATTATAGAGCTCACATCAGCCTATCCTAATAAAAAGCCTGAGAAGAATGAGAAAGTTACAAGAAAAAAAAAGTGAAGACATTTTGTTGATGGATCAGCCACAAGTCACAGAGACAGAGTCGGCCTCCATTTAATCAACTTGAAAGGCCTACAGTATTAATACACCCTAAAGTTTGTATTCAAGGTATTCAATAATAAGGTAGAATATGAAGCACTAATAGTCAATTTAAGATTAATAGCCCAGCTAAATGTTCAGTATATAATCATGTATAGTGATTCTCAATTATTGGTCGATCAATAAATGGTGAGTTCAGAGCCTAGAAAAAAAGAATCCAAATATATTTAGATAAAGCACTGGCCTTCATCATCGATTTTTAAAAAGTCAAGGTAAAGAAATATTAAGGTTCAAAAATTCACTAGTAGACTTCCTATCCAAACTAGCTTCAGGAATAATGATAGAAAGTTCAAACCAAGTTCTGATGAAAGAACTGATATAAAAAAACAACTGAAAAAAATGGTAGGAAAAATTAAGGAAAAAAAACTTCAATGACCCCGACCGGGACATACCTAACTGCGAGAGGTTGCCCAACGATAGGGTTCATGCTAAAGCATGATGAAAAAGGCTCATCGGTACGTAATGATCAATGAAAAACTATATAAAAGATCTTTTAGCCTACCTTATCTGAAACATGTGGATGACAAAATAGCAAACTACATTTTGAGGGAAATTCATAAAAGAATTTATGGGAACCACCTCAAACCTTGGCTATTTGCCTACAAAGTACTCAGGCAGGGCTATTACTAGCTTACCATCAGAAGAGATATGATAAATGCTAAAGGTTTGCCTACGTACAACATTTTTTGTTGATCAAGCTTATCCTATTATCGCCATTAGGCCTTCATGCAATGGAAAACGAATGTTTTTGAACTATTCACCTCAATCACATGCCAAAAGAGATTCATTTTAGTAGCAGTAGACTACTTTACAAAGTGGCTTAAAGTCAAGGCCCTAGCTATCAAAAAAGAGGCCCAAGTTAAGAAATTTGTGTAAAAGAACATAGTCTACAAGTTCGACTTACCTTAGTCCATAATAACAGATAATGGCAAGCAATTCAAAAATTTGATATTCAAATAATGGTGTTCAAACCTCCACATTGACCTAAGATTTATGTCGATTATCCATGCTTAGTCGAATGAATAAGGCAAGGTCACAAATAAGACAATATTAAAAGCCTTGAAAAAAAGATTGGATGAGGTAAAGAGAAAATAAGTCGATGAACTCCTAGAGGTATTATAGGCCTAAAGGATAAGCATTAAGGTTCTTACAAAAGAAATCTTTTTCCATCTAACATTTGGAACAGAAGCCATGGTACTCATCAAGATGGGTTTTCCAAACTTGAAAATCGAGCTAGGGTCAAGAGAAGAAAATGAAAAAGCCCTAAAAGTCGACCTAGATCTAGTTAAAGAATAGAGAGACATGATTTTAACATGAATAACAACTTACCAGTAGAAGATATCCAACTATTACAACAAAAAGGTTTGATGTAAAAGTATTATGAAGGGTGACTTGGTACTTAAAAAAGTTGAAGCCTCAAAAGTTGATGAACCAGGTGACAAGCTAGCTTTGACTTGGAAAGAACCATATGTGGTTAAAGAAGTCATCTATGATGCAACTTACAAATTATAAGACATGAACAACAATTACTTGCTAATGACATGAAATACGAACAATTTGAAAGTTATTATCAATAGCTTGCATTAAATCAAGCTCATACTTGTAATCCAAAAGTCAATAAAATCATAATGATCATGTTCACTTGATGACAATCATGTCTATTGTCCAATTCAAAAATAATGTTTTTTACTTGATATGTCTGACTTGAAACCTAAAGTGAAAACATGATAACATTTGTCTTAATCCTTAGACTCAGGAATAAACCAACCTAATGGAATCCAATCTAAAACTTTAGATGAATTCTAAGCTCAGTTGAACTAAGCTGAAACTTAGAAATTTTCAGTCAAATAAACTATTCTAAATTGCTTGAGCTAATTCCACAGTACTTAAGTCACGAAATTATCTTGTAAGCTCAAACTTCAAAAATTTAAACTAAATAAAACTGAAACTTGAAACAAAATATTATAAAATTTTCATTTAATGATCAAGTCAATACAAAAGGAATCGTCAATGACAGAAGTTGTATAGAGTGATTTTTGTAACAAAAATTTGACTTAGTGATTTTTATAACAAAAATTCGACCTCATACTTTAACAAAAATTTACAAAAGTTAATAAAAAAAATTCTAAACATCAACAACAGTAACAAGGGCATCAGTATCCCCAACAACATAACATCAATTTTTCTCTTTTCAACTGCACTCTCTTCAACCTCGATGCCTAAAGCTACTTCTAGTTAGTGTCCAATGCTCTGTGTTCATCATCTCTTCTTTATCCTCTTTATTGGACTAATTTGAAGGATGCCTTGATAGTATATTATTCAAGTTAATATCAGAGAGACCAATGTTAAGGTCAACAAATTTGAATTGTACCTTATCTTTCGTCAGCTCGAAAGCATCAAGCATATTCTTCCTATAAAATTTCACTTGAAGATTGAAGAATTCACTAGAGACTTTGAACTCCTCAATGGCTTTCTTTTTTAGCTCTTTTTTATTTCTTCCTCTCTAACTTTAAGTGCAGACCTTAGTCTAGCTATCTTAGCCTGAGTATCATTGAGTTTCAATTAAACTTTTTCACTCATGGACTCTGTTGAGGCCTTTTTGATATGGATGCTCTCTAGTCATTAGCTCATCGATTTTTTTTTTTTTTGCTTAACCTCTTTCTTGTGCGATGCACTGAGGTTGGACCTTACGCTGCCTAAGGCATCTAAGCTTTTCTGGTTCTCTTTACTCATGATAGCTACATCTTTGTCAACTTTGAGCAGGTAGGCCATAGCTAGATAGGTATGGTAGAGAGCTTGACTAGTGTTATAGGCTAAAGTGGAAGCCTTTGATAAATTGCATAAGATAAACTCAAACTTAGCAAAATAAAAACCAAAAAGTAATGAAAGAGCTGAGCTAAAGTTAAACAATATTCACCATTATGATGAACTACGACCTTGTAGAACTTTCTAGCCACGTTAAAGTTTTCTATTAGGTCATCAGTCAAAATGTACTCTAAGCTTATACAGACCTTATTTAAGCTAGGCTTTAACACTTTGGACTTAAGATTTTCTAGGGTAAAAGAAGAGGCTTCGATCTTTGACTTCTTCATAAAAGAGGGAGCTATTAAGGATAACTCCCTATATGTTACGACCTTGTGTTTTTTGAAAGCTGGAAAATGCTGAGCCAAGGAGCTCAGTGGCTTACCCACTAACAGATTGATGGCAGGCCTTGAGCTAAATTTTCTTGCTTTGGCTTAAGTTCATGTTGAAAGAGAGAAAAGTTAAAATTCTTGTTGGAAGACATTTCTGTAAAACTGAGCTAAGAGTTAGATAAAAAATTAAAAGAAACAAAGATTCTACGAGGTTAACTCACACCTACCTCAGTACTTCATCTCATTTATTACTTCGAAAGAAGTCAGTTCGTAAGCATCTATGATGAGCTCCACCTATAGGTGTACTCCATTATATTGTCTCAATTTGATAAGTCTAGAACAAAAATAGTAACAGAAACATCTATAAAATTACCAAGCTTATTTATTATCTCTCAAGTCTTAACCCTGACCTCGATTTCAACCTCGATCTCATCATTTTTTTATTTTTGGAGGTAAAAAAAGAATGGCTTCCAACTTTTTATGGAGCTCAAGCAATCAGCAAATAGCTTTTTATTGGTGTTAGCTCAAAGACTTGGAATAAACCAAGATGGGGGTGAATTGGTTTTAATAAAATTTTTAAAAATAATATTCAATAAGCACAAGTTTAGCAAAACAAATTATCTAAGCAAATAAGCACAATAATTGAAAGTAAACAAGAGATAGGGTTAGAGAATTTGACACCAAGATTTATAAAGGTTCGATATTTCTTTAGGCACCTACGTCTCCCTTAACCTCTCTTGCCAAGAAGTTTAATCCACTATGTGTTGAATATTACAACCAAGCTTCTCAAAGCTTTACAAACTCAACATTACACACTTTTAATGGTTATCCTCCCCATTAAGCTTATAAACTCATAATACAAAATTTTTAAAGTGTTTTGTAAACTCTAAAAACCTCTCAAAAGTTGGGTATTTGCTAATTTGAAGGACACAATAGTATAGACAAAAATAGAGAAAAACTAATATGAATTCTACACTTTTCTGACTTGGAATAGCTTTGAATGCTTGAGCAAATTGGTAGGTGAATAGAAATAAGTTTTTTTAGCTCTTGTTACACTTGATCTGTAGTGGAATGCTTTATTTATAGGTAGAAAGAAGTTAAGAGTTGTTGGATTGCATTTAATACTTCAAACCTACAAAATGTTTAGACAAAAATAACCATTGTGAGTTTTTAACCTTCAGGGGATCGATCCCTTCCTTTAGGGGATCGATTGATTCAGGCTTGAGAAGGCATGATTTCGAGCTTGAAAACTCTTACCCGATCGATCAGGTAATCTACCGATCGATCCATTCTTTAAACGATCAATCCTCTATGTGAGGGATCAATCCTTTTTCTAGATTTTCAGACTTGGAGAGCATTCTGTTTGAGCAACCGATCGATCCTTTTAAGAGAGGGATCGATTCCTTACCTTAGGTGATCGATCCCCTAGGTGGGGGATCAATCCCTTTTCTGAAAATTTGAATGATGAAAACTTTCTGTATGAAAAAGTGATCGATCTTTTGAATGAGGGGATCGATCTGGTCAACTTAAAACCCCAACCAATCGATCCCGACAAAGAGAAGATTGATTGGTTTTTGCCAAAACTTAAAGAATTTTGATTCTAGAAGAAAACAGGATCGAACCCTTTTGCTAGAGGATCGATCTGGTAAGGAGAAGATCAATCCCTTCCATCAAAACATGCACTAATCAGATTTTGTTTCAAGAAATTGACTTGTTTTGGTTCTTAAATAGATTTTGGAAAGATAGAAGGGTGGAAAAATGTTCAATTTAAGCTTAGAAAAGATTGATTCAAGTTAGACAAATTTTTGTTTTGTCAAATCAAAATTCTTAATCAATTCAAGGCCAACAATTGGGTCAAGCTGTAACATAGTACCACCTACTATCACCGAGGTACTTTTTTTAGAAAAAAATTCTCTAAGTAGAGAGAGGTCAAGAAGAATATCTAAGTGCTGACAAAGGACTATAAAACTTATTATGTACCATATAAAGTTAAGGGTGAGTTTAGTGATAATTAAATTATAAGAATTAAAAATTGAAACAAATAAAGAATGAAGTGGGAACTTCATATTGGCTATAAATAAATCCTAATATAGCTAGAGTCAATTAGACTTTAGTTTATCAATGACCCAATATTAAAAGTTCAGTAGTAATATGCTATACCCCTCTCTAAAAAAGTGAAAGTTCATCACCAGAGCACAGATGTAATGAGATTAACACATATTAAGGAAGTCCTCGAGATTAGCCATATCTTTTAGTTCCCTCATCATGTCCTTAGGGATCATACCGATCAAGATCACAAGGAGTATATATGAGAACCTCAGCCAGTTTATCTTACACCAAAAGACTTTTTTTTTTGCCATCACCTTCTTCAATAGGGGTATTCTTTTTTTTTCCATTCCTCATCGAAACCCTCCTTATCATCAAAGTCTTCACTGTCAAAAGATTTTGACTCCTAAGCAAGAGTAAGATTCTAAGATGAAATAGTGGTTGAAAGCACCACAACCTTAAAAAAAGATAGGGGAAGAAGAAACCCCACATCTCTTCAAGAAAATAGATAATGTCAACAAGAGTTGATCGAAAAAGAATAAAAAAAACAATGAGAGCATTTATGGTAAAAAAGTAGAAGAAAGAGAAAGTTGATGAGACTAGACATCAAAAGAAGGAACAAACAAAGATAAAGAAAGGTTAGCCATAAAAAATAGATTGACCTAAGAGATATAAAAAGAAGGTGGATTCTTTAAATCAAAGTCTATCTAAGCACATAGCTCTATCGTAATCAAGACCCACTATTCGCTTGCCAAACATTCTCATTATTCCATTGTTACCTTTTCTTGGACATAAGATTGAGCCAATAAGTGTCCTTCTGATAGTCCTGACCTTTAATAATTGGTGAAACTTGGTTGTCGTAGTCTTGCCAGAGCTAACCTTCTAGGTTTTACTTTAAAACTCTTAATTTTCTCAAAACTAAAACTATAAGACATGATGGAAAGAGAACGTATCGAGGAAAATGGAGACAATGAATGAAAAAAAGATAATGGTAAGGTTGAAAAAAAAATCTTTTGAAATTAAAATATTTAGATTGAATAGAGAGCAAGAAAGCATAAAGGTAAAAAAGTAAAAGCCCCAATAGCCTTTTATATGTCACACTTCAGATCAGATTAACAACCCAAATTGCATCATGTGTCAAAATGACATTGAAAGATGTCTTTTTGCCTTCTTCACTCAAAATTTTGCCATTTGAACTACCTCTTTCCTCATTTAATGCAACCTCAATTGTTTAACCCAGTCAAATTGACTAGACTAGACAACTTTCTAGGTTAGATCAGACAGACCATACGGCTCTTCAAGTCAAACTAACCTAGTGAACTGACGATTGGTTCACCATCAAAATTCAAAACAATGATTCAAATTCAAACTTATAGAGAAAATGTTTAAGTCCCACATTGACCAGATAAACTCCCATCTTAATATCGAATCATCCTGAATAAAATGATACTTTGGTAACTATCAATCAACCATGCACTCAAACTAAAACACATGTTTAAGATCAGACTAACACCAGATCGACCCATGTCGTAACACCTTAAGCTGCAGTAAAAAGCCAACTGTCCCTTGATGCTAACCTCCATATCGACGTCAACTATAGGAGATCGAATTCTACATGGTTTCTATTAACCTGGTTGACCTGTATGAAATTATATAACTACACACCTAACAGTCTGATACTTCAACTACTTGGTGAAGAGATAGAATGTTAGGGGCATTTAGTGATCCAAAAGGTATGGTGATCTTTTTTCTCATTAAGAGTTCAAATAGCTAGGGGGTAATTTGGACATTTATGTCAGCTTGACATGTCAAGTCAGCTTGACACGCTCAATGCCACATCAATGCGGTCACGTCATTATTATCTTATATTAGTCCCCTGCCTTTCATTTATAAATATAGACATCCAAGCATTATCATCCCAAGTTTCATTTTGTCTTAATCCCTTACTTTTCTCTCCTTTCGATCTCTTTCATTGTAATATTTAACATGTGTGTTAGGGTACAAACGCAGGAAACACTTTCTGTTTTTGTATCTAACTACTTTTTTTTTTGTTTTTTGCTTATACAAGAACACCCCCATATTGAAACTCGGCACAAACAACCTTTATAACAAGAAAAGCTTTGGTTTGTCCTTGAACATGTTGAAGGTAAAAATGTAGAAGCCTTGCTTGAGGTATGTGATAGTTTATTGGAGATCTGTAATCACTATACCTGTTTATTTCTCTAACATACCTTTTTTCAACCCTATTTTCACAGGGTTTGCTTGAGGCTCGTGAAAAGTTTCGACCATTGTTGTTGAAGTCTAGTGGTTATTTGAAAGATCTATTGTTTTTAGACATTGCCCTTCACTTTATTATCAGGACAACTATTGAAAGAGGTTATGAGGAGCTAAACAATGTTGGACTAGAGGTAAATCCTATCATATTTACCATATCTTATGTCCCATACATTTAATATTTCTATGTAGTGCTTTTTACTGGTTGGTATCTCTATCATATGGCATGATGGTTAATTGTAGTTCCATCTATTAAGTGTATGAATTCCTAATTAGGCTTCTTTGTGCATTTTGCAGAAAATCATGTATTTCATCACTCTCTTTTTAGAAAACCTTGCACTTTCATCAAATGTTTCTTCATGGACATATTTAATTATTTGGCTTGATGTATTATACAGAATTTATAATATTTATGTATTTTTATTTAATTAAACTTCATAAATAATTTAGCAAAATATTATTATATTCTTTTATAAACAAAATGAAGTATTTTGTTTATTTATTTTTTCTATATATATTTTAATATTCATGTAATTACTTTAAAAATAAATTTAAAGAAACTAAAATAAAATGAAAAAACTATAAATAAAATGCAATTAAATATGATTAAAAAATAAATATTTTTGACAAAAATAATTATTATTACCAACGAAATTTTAATTATTACCGACAAAAGTTTTTGCAAAATTGTCAATTAATTTTGAAAAAAAATTATTAAAATAATATATCGATGGTTTACCAACAAAATTTAGTGATGAATTACCTACGAATTCGAATCCGAAGTGAAGAAAACTAAAAGAGGGTTAAAGGTAGACTTGCTCATGAGTCGGGAGGTCCATCCAAATCCAAAAGCCTGTCTGAAATTTTGAAAAGGCTTTGACATAAATATTAAGTTCGTTAAATGGGCCTGAACAAATAAATAAGACCTGATAAAAAAAAAAAAAGGATTGGCTTGGGTTTCATCATTTAAGCCCAGCTTGAAAATTAAAAAAATTTTTTATCATAATGTGACAAAGCTCATCTGCTTTATTTTTTATAATGGATAATGCACATTTACTTTATTACTTATAATATGATAAAACTTATTTTTTATATAAAATAATGATCTAATTTTAAATTATATTCAACAAAATTAAATTAGATTCGAATCTAAATAACTTATAAATTTAATTAAAATTAATTAAATTAGTAATTTACAAAAAAATAAAAAAAAATTTATAATTTTAAATATCAATATTTTAGATAAGCGTAAACTTTATTATTACATATAAAAAAAAACTTAAATAAAAAATAAGATTTGAAAAATCAAATCAAATTGAATTTAAACTTACTTAAAATACTATAATACTATATCAGATTTAGCTCAAATGTAATTCGACCTAACCCACGAGCAGATCTGGTTAAAGAGGAAAGCACGACATAAAAGATGGCGGATGATGGCTTTAACTGTAGCGGTCAATAGCTGTAACAATGGCTAAACTTTTCCATGCTTGGTTCGGGCTAAGGATCAGGGTTGAGGTAGTAAAAAAGGAAGAAAAAAAAAATGCATTTACATACTGCTTAAAGAAAGTCATGTTGGTAGTTCATGTGAAAAAAAAATTATCACCTTAGCAACTTAATTATGATTTTGTAATTTGATTGGTGTGTTGCCTGCACTTCGTTGCAAATATTTTATTTGTAAGACAACTTAAAGATATAATATATTTAATATTATATTATAAGATACATGATTATTTAATATTATATTTATTTGAAACGTAAGATGATTTTTATTTTTTATTTATTTGACAAGTAAAATAAGTTTTATTTTTATGTTTTTTTCAATTAAATTAAATAAATATATTTAAAATAATTATTAGTTATTTAAGTTTCTATTATATTTTAAATCTAATATTGATCTGATTTATAATTAACAAATTAAAAAAAATCCGAAAAGATAAATATTTTAGATTTGAAAAAAGTGAAGATTCAAATAATAGATTAACCTCGAAATAAAAATTTCAAACTTTAAAATCTCCAAAAGATATTTTTATCTTATAAATTTTCACTTCTTTTTAAACTTCTTTAAAATTTGAAATTATAATATCGTTTATTATTTTTAAATTTGAAATATATTTATTAATTTAAATTAACTAAAATTTATTTTAAAATTCACTCTTTTAAAATTATATAAAAAATATACTAAAAAATCCTATGCATTGCGCAGATTAAAAAAGTTAATTTTAGTTAATATAACATAAAACATAAGTTATATAAAAACACATATAAAGTTATAAGTCAAACAAAAAAATAAATTTAGATATTAATTACAAAAAACTTAGATTAGCATTTTCTCTTTGTCATCGAATTTTTAGATTTTAACCTTTTTTTAGTGCATTCATTTTTAATAACAAAAATTCAAGATTAAAAAAATCATTAGAATTACACAAATATATATAAAAAAAATTGACATTAGAAGTAGTTGAAAAAAATAAAATATCTATTAAACGGGCATTAACTACAAAGTCCACAATTACATTGAACTGTCACCTGCCAAGGAAAATAAATAATCATATTAGATTTAATGCCAACTGAAGGTGTCCATGTGATTAGAGAAGGCAAAAAAACTCGTATCCGACGGTTTCGATCTGACTTTTTAAAATCGATTTTTTTTTTTCAAAAAATCGAGTATCAGGTATCGGGTCAGGGTCAAGTTGGGTGGTATGAAGAAAAAGTCGGGGTCGGGTTTTAGGTAAACCGATCCTATCCGATCCGATATATATATAAAATAATTTTTTAATTATTTATTTAATTTTATAATTATTTATATATATTTAATTTTATATTTATATTAAAAATAATATTTTATTAATTTCAAGTCGAATCGGATCGGATATGATTTTATACAATGACAAATCAAATTGAATTCGGATATAAAAAAAAAAAAAATTATCGAATCAAATCGGATTCGGAACGAGCAAAAACCCCCCCAACCCATTATCATCCCTACATGTGACAGATGAGGCCCCCCAATAATATTAGAGGTGTTCAAGTAAAAAAAAAAAAAAGTACTTTTTTCTTTAAGAAAAAATGTTGTTTCTTTCTTGAACAACAAGATAAAATAACAAACAATTAGAATACAACACTTTAACTAAATTAAAATATAAGCAAAAGATTTCTATACCAAACCATTAAAATGTACAATACAAGATTCAAATTCAACTGGAGCAATCTAAAAATAGTAATTATAATGGTTTCATTATCTTAAACTATAGCTTTATACCGTATGCGATGAGTCAATTACTGGGGCTTTAAATGACACTTGGGTTCACAGAAACAAACGCAAGCAGTTCTTCGTTGCGTTCAAAGAAAGCCATTTCAGCTTCAGTCAAGCTCAGCCATGCTTCTATTCCCTCACTGTCGCTTGAGTCCATCAATATAAAATAATTTGGCGGCGTGACACCGCCGAGGCTAACCCATCTGGGCTTTCCCCATCCAAAATCAGTTCCATATGGCTGGAATCTGCACCAACTGGTGCAGCAATAGTAGTCAACATTTTCTCTTTCGTACAACTTCTCATATGTTTTGGAATCCTCAAGGATTGAAGAAATTGTAAAGCTTCCTGCAGAATTTTCACAGAATTCTCTAATTCCATTCCTTAATTGTTGAACCAAGCCCTGCAATTCGGTTTCACAATCTGGCGTCTGTGCAATAAACCCATATACAAGATTCCCAATACAGTTTTCAGGCAGGGGAGGCTTCATCCTTTTACGCAAGTTCACAGCTTGAGCCAACACAGATGGCTTTGTGAATCCACCACGATTTGATGTTGATGCAGCCATTGCACATTTCCAAATAAGTGCTGTCACAGCTTCAACACGAGTAGGCTGTGGCACGTCTGTACTAGCAGCTTGAGCCTTGAGCGTCAAAATCTTTGAAGCATCGAATACTAATCTCCTCGTTGCAAACTTTTGTCCCTTGAATTCCATTTCCAACACTTTTGACGGTAAATCCATATGTGGGAACAACGATGAAGCAGTTACAAGCTCCGAACGGACCACTTCGCTAGAGCCCTGAGCCATGGCGGCCCAACTCTCTATGAAAATGCTCAAGGTGGATAAATCAGCGACCTTGTGTGAAATGTTTACGCCAATTGCCATGCCCCCACACTGAAAGAAGTTGACCTTAACAAGCAATATGCGTCCCGTTGCTGCTTCTGGGGATTCCAAACGCATAGGCAGAAGTTTCTTCAGCAACTCGCCATCCGGTTGCTTGAAAATGTCCTGGAGAAGGCAGTTAACTCGAGCTTCGATGAAGTCAACCCCTTCATCATTACATTCAATCCAGCTACTTCTCATCCTCCCTGCAAAAGGGTAGAAGCGACCTAGAGTTTTGGATAAGGATTTCTTGAGTCGCTGGGATATTTCTTTAGCCTTGGAAAAATCAGCAGCAGCAGCATCAGTATCGTTAAGATACCAAAAAATTACCGGTATGTAAATTGTAGGAGCAATCTGCTCAAGAAGTGACAGCTTGAAAATTTTCTGGTTAAGGGGAGTTGGTGAAGAAGGTTTAATGGTTTCTTCATGGATGGTTTCAACTATGAATTCCATAGCCATCTTTGCTCGTGCTTATTCAGTCATTCACATGGATATTTGTACCTGATGATAAGATTTATACAGCCAGTAGCCCATGGAAAACGAATACACTAATCATATTCTACAAATTATGATTTTTTTTCTTTTTTTTATTTAGGACACTATCCATTTGTATATTTTCAAGTTGCACAAAGGATGTCAGCTTGACAGCAGAAATTGCTAAACGACCACAGATTACAATTACATTGATGGGAAAGCAAGAAAAAGATTTAGTACAACGTCAATTACCATGGAAGCTTGATTTATGTATTACATTATAAAATGATTTTTTTTTCTTTTTAGCTATTCAAAATGTCTTTATGCTTTAGGTCCATTTTGATTCGATGGCCAGAATGGAATCTAAACAAAAAGGTACCTCCAAATGCATCGCCGGGTGCATTTGGATGTGCCCAGCTTCCAACTCATTATCCTTTCAGTTTTCAATTGGAGATGGAGGGACCCAGTGATCCATTGCATTCTAAAGCGGTGGATTCTAAAGCAGTCCATTATTCTACTTAGAAAAGTCAATTATTTTAGCCTAAAATTAAAAAATAAGAAAATTTTCGATTATTAATTATCTTTGATGAGATAGTTGATTATTAATCTAATTTTATTGTATTTATATTTAAATATATATCATTTTTAATTTTAATTTTATCGATATAACATTTAATTTCATTAATATAATAATTAATTTTAATATTATCATTATGTTCAATCTCATCTGACCAATTTCATTATCTATTTAAATGAAATCTTAAATTATAACTTTTACTAAGAGAGTTAAAATAAAATATTATCTGAATTTGAGAATGACGTTAAATTTTTTTTGGGAAATTATGTGTTTAGCTTCAAGAAAAAAATATTTTCATATTTTTAAAAATAATATTTATTTTTTTCATTTTCTTTTTCAATTGAAAATGTATGGTAAATAAAAATATAATATAATTTTTAAAATAAAAATATTGAAAATGTACTTGGTATTCCTATTTTTCAATTCCCTGACAATGATGGAAAAGTTATATGAAAAATATCCATGTCAAAGATGGAGACGGCTGCCTGTAAACGAATTGAATATGAGCAAATAAATATATATTTGTATTCGTTTGTTTATTTTAAAAATTATTTGTATTTAATTTATGTTTGATTTGTATTTATTAAAAAATTATTTTATTTATTTATATTTATTTGTTGAAATAATAAGTTATTAATGTTCGTTCAATTAAATTAAACAAACTCGTTCATAAATATTAAATAAATATATTTATAAATATATATAAATAATTATATTCATAAATAATAAATAAATTATAATCAAATAAATTTAAATAAATAAATCTTTAACGAATATAAAAGAACATAAATAAATATAAACGAATCTTAAAATAAGATTAAGATAAAAGATAAAAATATAATTTTATTAATATTATTATAAACAAATAACAAATAAATAATAAACAATCGAATTTTAAATAAATAATAAATAAATTTATTTTTAAATATAAATGAACGAATAAATAATTATTTATATTAGATTCATTTAGTAAATGAATATATAAATGATATTTAAAATTATTTATTAAACTTAATAAATAAATATAAATGAATAAAAATTATACATATTCCTGAATCATTAAAAACTCTGGTTGCTTATACCTTAAGAATAATGCAGCAGTTGCCGATGCCCAAAGATGCCAAAAAACGAATGCAGGAAGCATAGTGGTCAAACGGAGCAGTTGCGTTTGACTTGTTAAAACCACAAGCCTGTCAGCTGTCAATTGGCCTTGCGAAGCCAAACAAACAACACAGTACAACATGAAAGTAGGGTTAAGCAATCAATTTAAGACCCAAGTAACTACTTGATAATCCTTTTTAACCCTTTTTTTTTCCTCTGAAGAGTGATATAATGCTGCTAACTTAGTTCCTCAACACAAAATTAACGTGCAATTTAACATCTAATCTATCACTTTTTATTATTTGATATTTATAAAAAATTCATAATTAAATATTTGAAATTAAATTTCATCAAATATTTTACTTCATAAGTTAATTTTGTTAATAATAAATTGATATGATAAAAATAATAATAATATCATAACACATATTAATTATCTTTTAGATCAATTGACATATTATTAAAGTTAATATTTATTTTTTGGATAAGTTGATATATCATCAAAATTAACTTTTGAAAGTTACGAATTCAAAAAAATTTAAATGCGTAATATTTTTTTTAACCATATATATAATAAAGTATCAAAATTTAAAGATATATTAAGAACTTCAAAAATAATATCATAACATGTGACACCTTTTTATTGATAGAATTTGCTATGTTAGTGTTTCGTCTATCGGTATCATTGAATGATGAAAAATAATTGTCGAAAATAAAATTTAAATACCTAATCACGAATTTTTTCTATAAATATCAAATCATTAAAAGCAATATAATTTAAGAGTCAAATTACATATTAACCCTTTTTTTAACTAAGATTAACACGATGTTGACTACCAGCCTGACCTTTTTTTCCTATTTTCCTCCACCATTGAATGAGTGTTTATGGATATGTAATTTGATGCTAACCAAGAAGAATACTTTAACAAAAATGTTTATTAAGTTTCACTAACGGCTGGCACCTACATACAGCAATCTCGGATTCCTTTTTGGTAGTAGACAAGGCTGGTACTTCCGTCCCAGGAGGAAATCTGATACTGCTCAAATCTCTCTATCTCTTACCAGATGAGCCATTATTGGTGTTTGCTTTGTGGGCAATGAGCACTGCTTTACTGCCATAAGCTTTCTTTTCAGCAAGTTCTTCCAAGCGTTTCCATGTAGTTTCGCGTCTCGCTGCAATCTCATCTTCCTTTGATTCATCTTCCTGAAACATAAGCAAGCATTCATTGAACAGCTCTGGATCAAGATCATAGAAGATTTTGCGGACATTTAGAGTCAAGCTTTGTACAGCCTGATTCCAGTGATTTCTAGCATTTTTCTCCAAGGCAGGTAAAATAATGGGCAGTATAACCTTGCGGTTTTGAACAATTAAGTTCTCAATGTGATCATTGTTCCACAAAAACAAAGCTCGCTCAGCTACCTGAGAAGCAAAAGTAGAAAAAATCAACAGTTGCATAATGACGTTCAGGGATCAAGGAAAAATTCATCAGTTCCATGAAGGTCACAATGGATAGAACCTATCATCTCGCAAGGTAATATCACCCCAAAATATATAAATAAAAAAAAAAGATTTCAAAATCTTCATAGCGAACAAAATTCTGGATGCAGAAATATTATAAAATAAAGTTGTTCAAAGCTTTGAGTTCAGCCGTATAGAGGAAAAACCAATGGCAGGTGATATAGTCTCAATATATTACAGATCGCATTATCCATAATATCTGTTATAAAACAAGCCAAAAACAGCATCAATTGAATTGCATATTCAAGAAAGCTCAGCTTGAGGAGGGATGGAAAACATAAAAGTCTCCTTTGGTCAAAAGCCATGATTAACTAAAGAGCTGAGATAATAAAAGAAAAAAAGAAGTAAGAAAAGGTCCCATGTATGTAACCATAATAAGATATGCAGTAGCTCCATTGCTGCACCCTCACTTTATTGCAGCAACAAACATTAAAATAAGAGTAGGACCAACAATTATGCCTAAATACAAAACAATTTTCAATCAACGGAAGAAAAAGGTGCTTTAGTTATAAATATTTTACCTACCTGAGCAATTTCAACTTGCCAATATAACCATTAAACACTAAAGCACTCAAAAACAGAAAAAAAAAAAAAAAAAAAAAAAAAGAAAACAGACACGAAATTAATTCGAATTAGCGATAAGATTTTGCTTTCAAAACCATTTTAAAGTCCATAAAACTTGTAATAGTGTTGCGAAAACCACACTACAATTCCTTTTCATACCCCTACACTTATTCGATAATTGCATTAGGGGAACCTCATGAAAATACAATTGAAAATAGCATTTCATAGAGCCTTGAGATTAGCTAATTCCAAATTTCTAGGAATCACTAAACCATTTCTGAGTCTACAATCAGGTACCCTGTCTAAACAGTATATTTCCATAATACAAACTCAACACCAATGAGAATGAAACTAAATGTACAAAATGGAATCAATATTTAATAAGCTCAACTTTGTGACCTACTTTGTGCTGCTCTAACATCAATAGACAAATTCAAACCAACCATTAGAGATCTATCACACAATGAATCACCCATATTATCCCTTAAAATTCACTTATCTTTGCATTACACATTTTAGGAAAAAATGAGAGCATTTCAAGCAAATGGTCAAGAACCCAAGTTGGTCAATATTAAAAATATAGTAGGCAATAGACTTGAATTTGAATCAAAAACAGCTTTCCATGGTACAGATTCATGAGTTCAAATAATCCTATAAAATCTGCAATATGTGAGAACAGAAACAACAGACATTGATGAGTGAGGGGAGGGGGGGGATTAAATGCAGTGGCAGTATGGATTAAAAACAATAAGAAAAATGTCTAATGAATGCCACAAAAATAAATCCAAAATGAATCCACATTATGGGATGTATGATGCATTCAATATTAAGTAAAGACAATGAGTTCTCCAAGTCGAAGATATGAAATAAACAAGTTTAAATTATCATCCTTGTCAAATTAAAAGACATTTAAAAAAGAAGCCTTTTGCACCTAAACAGAATAAGAAACTAAAGGCAAAGCAGAACACAACTTTCCAAAACTTCTCACCTGAAAGTGCAAACTGTTCAAACAACGAGCAATTTGGCGAAATAAAGGCACCATGCAGCGCTGGAATTCTGGTGGCTGAGTTGCCTCTAAAACTTCCTCCAATTCATTTAGGAACATGACTTCCTTTGAACTATTTGTGATGGGCCAGTACTTTAATAACCCCCTAATGACAGTATCAGCAAGCTTGCAGTCTTTCTCCACAAACTGCGTAATGCAGTAAGATAACTGCTGATGATACATTGCCAAGCATTTCGGTTTATGCAATGGGATTAGTGCCCGAACAAGGAACACTTTATGTTCTTCTTTCAGTGGCAGAGCAAACCCATTAATTATGCTGCCCAAAATTTCTAGAAGTTCAGCAATCCCATTATGTTTCTCAGTCTCAAAAATAAAATGGAAAAAAATGTTGTTTATAGCTTTCCTAATGAATGGTCGATGCACCATAAATTTGCCATAGGTGCGATGAAGAATTGTTTTCAAATATTCCCTTTCTCTAGGATCTTCAGAATCAAATAAGTCAAGCAATTTGATTATGAAGGATTGATCAACATATCTTTTGGCCAATTTTGCATCAGTCTCAGGTGAGGCTACAAACCTCAAAAGAAACTCATATACAATTTGCAAGTGTGGCCAAGCAGGATCCATTGAAGGTTCCTCTTCATCCAAATCAAGGCCCTCTACAACATTATTCTCACGTGGTTGGGAAGTAAGGCTCCTAAACAAGTTTGCAGATACCATTTTAACAACTTCTAGCAGAACAGCATCGGCAAATCTCCCATTTGCAGAAGTCACATACTCCACAAGCTCTAACAACATCTGTCGCTTGATCTCCTTTTCTTTAAGGTTCTTGGTGGGGTCATTGAAATCAAATACGACACAACACAAGTTAAGCTTTTTTATGAATAAGTTCGGCTTCTCTGAAGCTGGAACATCCTTGAAAGCAGGCAATGCTTCATATGAAGATAACACATGGTTCCCATTGGGCTTCAAATTTGCTCCTTTACATCCAACATCTGCCGTAGAATTAGGTGCTGGAAAAGATGAGAAACTTAAATTTCCTGGCTTGCCGGTTCCTAAATCACTGCTCCTCGCACCACCAGAAACATTAGAATAAGTAGCATGGTTTCCACCATTTTCACGACTATCAGATGTCCTCGATGACTTGCGGGGAAGCTTACTTAGAATCTGTTTGAGCATGATTCACCCTCCTTAATACCACAATGCTGATTTCCACAAATATACTAGGAAGAGTCAACTGCTAATCACTAATCAGAATTCATCAACTACCAAAACCCACATTCTATATCACCTATAGAGAAAATTCAAAATCATAAGACTCAGCTCAAACTAACTTGCTATAAAAACCAAAAATTTGTGCCCACAGGGAAACCAAAATTCGCTACCATAAGAAAAACCAAAAATAAACTGCTAAAACAAAAGAACTAGCCAAAATTCCAGATTTTTCTAATATCAACCATCCAAAACAGAAACCCTTTTTTAGCTTCAAGCCCCTTGTCTGAAATCAGGCCAACCCTTTTCTCTACAACAGTACCCAATTGCAAAAATTCAAACTTTCAGGCTTAAAAAGCAAAACCCAGAAGTACAAACTCACTCAAAACAAAAGATCAGCACCAGCTTCTCTGTTCTTCTACCAAGGAAAGTAGAAAAAAAAAAAAAGAAATCCAGTAAATCTCAGCACCAGATTCGAATTTATCCACAAGATGAATTGAAACAATCATGTATTAAAAGAAAAAGAAAGAAAGAAAGAAAGAACACATGCAAGAAAACACAGTGTTAAAATTTGAGAATTAAAATAAAAGGAGAGAAGGGGAGGCTGCTGCAACTACTTACAGAGAAAAGAATTACAAAATATTTCAATCTTGGTTTGCTCGTTGTTCTTTGTTGACTATATTTTTTTTTCTTTATTAATTTTCTCGTGATTTCAGTTATTCTTTCTCGATAACTAGTCCATCTATCTCTGAATTTTTCAATTTTCTACTCTTTTCCTGGGACTTCTTTCGTACTCAAAAAGTTAAATCGAAAACAGAAACCTGAAAATCCAAAACCAGTGTCTGCTAACGACGTCGTTCTCGATAGAAATTTTATTTTTTTCTTGTATTTATTTTCTTTTTACTTATTATTATATAATAATTTTTGAAACAGATCTGGAAAAAAATTTTGAAACGAGTTTTGCGGGTGAATGTACAATGTTTGTGCAATTGATTATAAATCAGGACTTCTTATATTTTTATTATATCTATTTTATATCAAATATTTATAAAACATAACATTATCGAATTATAATTTACATTATTACATTAATTAAAATATATATTTTTTAAACTCATACATAAATTTTTATTAAAATTTTAAATTATATATTATAATATATTTTTTATATTGTTTCATGTCATGTCTAGTTTAATCTGACTTTTAAGGTTTTCACCGACCGACTGGATAATGACCTTCTGACTTGATGGCACGAAAAAAACCTACATTATCTGCACTCACGGACCAAATCCACTCATTATTGAATTCAGCTTAATGGTTCATTAAAGCCTCTGATGATCAACCATTAGTACAGCTCCTAATGAATTTTAATTAAATCTGTTAATTTATATATTTTTATCATATAAAATATTAAAATTTATATATTTTTATTTTATTTTATATAAAAATTATATATTATAATTCATATCAATACAAAAATATAAAATTTTATTTTTTATTTTATTAAATTTATAAATTATTATTATTATAATTTTAAATTATATTAATTTTATATTTTATTTTTGTATAATATTCATATCTCGATACTTTTAAGGTAGCACGTTTACTTTCAACCCTCTTTTCAAAAGTGATCAACTCAATTAATGTAAGTGAGAACCAATATACATGGGCAGGCTTTCCAGATGTCCGTACAAGTACAACGAAGAGCCTAGTCCTAACAGGGGCCTATTTATGTGCTGCTTCAGGCCCATGTAGTTTATAACAGGCTTTTAGTGTTTCTTCAAAGGCTTTTCTGTCTATGGGGCTCGAGGCCCATTTGAATGGAGCCATTGTCCAAGGAGGAGAAACCAGAGAACCGAAAAACAGGAACGAGACCATGAAAGCCCTCAAAATTTCTTTTAATCAATTTTTGCGTTTGGTAGGCGAGAAAAAGAGAAAAAAAATCTGATTTCTCCATTGGAGGAAATCCATGGCTCCGAAGCCCAAAGAGAAGCCAAAAGGGGCTCCATCGCCGTCGCAGCCTCCTCCCCCTATCGAAGACCTTTTCACTTCACTCAACAGACACATCCAACGATCCGAATTAACACAAGTCGTCAAAGTTGCAAATCAAGGTTTGTTTCATTCATAATTTTATTTTCTTTTCAAAATCGATCACATCTAATGAATTTAAAATTATTAATTTACTTTTGAATGTACGCAGTTTTGTCCGTCGCGCCAGGAGATGAAGATGCCATTCGATGCAAAGTCGTGGCGTTGATAAAGTGCGATAAGATTGGTGAGGCTCTCTCAACAATGCAGTCTGCTCAGAAGGTTTCTTCTGATTTCAGTTTTTACAAGGTCGGTCAATTCCCCTATTTTTATCTGATCTTAGTTTCAATTTTATGCGATTATTGAGTGGCTCGCTTTCACCGCACTATGTAAATTGATCGTATTAATTTAATTGAAGGACGCTAGGGATTTGAACTTACTAAGGTATGACCTTGGATGCAAAAGTAAATAATATTATTGAGCAATTAAAACGGAATTATCAAATATTTGTAAATAGCAAGAAAGCAAGAATTCACTTTTATATATGGAACAGTTATGTGTCAATGTATATTTCATTTTAGGTATTTGTACATTTTTAATCATAATTAGAAATTCACGAGACAGCAGAAATTAAATGGCAAAAACTATAACCAGACAGTGGTTATGTTAATTTTATTTACTTTGATTGATATATCATTTAGTAGATTTGGGAAGTTCGCAAGTCGTCATGATTCTCTGTAAAGGGTTTTTATTTTTTGGAACTTATATGCAAGTGTTTTTTTTAGTTATTTTCAGTCTTATCTTATTAATTCGTCATCTCTTTTTTCTTTTTAATGATTCACACGTGTATGCAAATATACAGTTTGACCTCTTTATTCATGTTTCACTCTGCAACACATGTTTGCTTTCTTGATATTTAATTTATTTGATCAATAATAGATCACCACATTTTGGCTGCATTGATGTTCCAAAACTAATAACTTATTTCTATTAATAGTCTTTTTTATCTTGCTATCTTTAAATAGGCATATTGCCTATACAGACAAAACAAGTTGAATGAAGCTTTGGAGTTTTTGGAGAAGCAAGATAAGACTCAACCAAGCATGTTGTTAGAATCTCAGATCCTGTATCGTCTAGGAAAAATGGATGCTTGTGTTGATATCTGCCGGAATCTTCAAAGAGCAAAGATTGATTCCTTGGAAATAAATTTGGTTGCTGGTTTGATTTCGGCTGGGAGAGCTTTTGAAGTACAAGGAACTTTGGACGCTTTTAAGGTTAAGGCAACTAGCAGTTTTGAGTTGGCTTATAATATTGCTTGTTCTTTAATTGAAGGAAATAAGCATAAGGATGCTGAACAACTCTTGCTCACAGCCCGAAGGTATTGCAGTATTTTTTGTCCCGATTAACGTTGTCTGTTCTAGTGCTCTGGCTTTTCAGAGAACTGATATAACTTATTGCTTTGCTTATTCACTTGGATATTAAGATGTATCCAAATAGTTGTGGACCGTAAATTTACTGACATCAAATGCTGATAAATGTGCCTTTTCTTATTTTTGTCTTTTTTTTTTTTTGTTAGAATTGGTCAGGAAACACTGACAGAAGAGAGCCTTGCTGATGATGATATAGAGATTGAACTAGCTCCAATTGCTGTCCAATTAGCTTATGTTCAGCAGGTAAAACAACAGCATGATGCAAGCATTTTCCATATTATTTCCCTTGTTTCTATTCTTCCTACAAAGGGAGGTAACACAGCAGCCACTAATGTGAGTCAGTTTGTTTTATCAGCTCCTTGGTCACACACAGGAGGCAGTTGGAGCTTATACAGATATCATAAACCGAAGTCTGGCAGATGAACCATCACTTGCGGTGGCAGTGAACAACCTTATTGCAGTGAAAGGGCCAAAAGATATATCTGATGGCTTAAGGAAACTTGATCGGCTTAAAGAGAAAGACTCACAGAAGTTTCAGCTTGCACATTCAATTGACTTGAAGCTTTCACCAAAACAAAAAGAGACAATATATGTGAATCGTGTTCTTCTACTTCTTCATGCAAATAAGATGGATCAGGTTTTCTGTTTTGGGGTTTTGCATTTCTCACTTTTGATCTGCTTTGTTTCTTCAACTCTCTTTTTTGAGAACAAAGACAGCCAACTAATCAATTTGGAAGTTTTTCTTATTTCTTCTATTTGTTGATGAAATTCTACAGGCTCGGGAACTTGTTGCTGTTTTACCTGAGCTGTTTCCTGACAGTTTGATGCCAGTACTGCTCCAAGCTGCACTCTTGGTGAGAGAAAACAAGGCAGGGAAAGCTGAAGAAATGTTGGGTCAGTTTGCTGAGAAATTCCCTGAAAAGTCAAAGATCATTCTCTTAGCAAGGGCACAGGTTGCTGCTGCTGCTGGTCACCCTCAAATTGCGGCTGAATCCCTTGCTAAGGTGCCTGATATCCAGCACATGCCTGCCACTGTTGCCACCCTTGTTGCTCTCAAAGAGCGTGCTGGGGATATAAATGGTGCAGTCACTGTACTTGACTCCACAATCAAATGGTGGAAAACTGCCATGACTGAGGATGACCAGCTTAGTATTATTATGCAAGAGGCTGCTTCCTTCAAGCTCAGGCACAGCAAGGAGGAGGATGCTGCCCATCTATACGAGGAGCTTGTAAAAAGTCATGGAAGTATAGAGGCATTGGTTGGGCTGATAACTACAGTTGCTCATGTGAATGTTGATAAGGCCGAAGCTTATGAGAAGCAACTGAAGCCATTACCAGGTTTGAAGGGGGTTGATGTGGATGGTTTGGAGAGAACTTCTGGGGCAAAACATGTAGAAGGTGCTTCTCATGGTGGGCTTTCTGAAGCTCAAGAGGATGGTAAGACTAAGGATAAACCAAAGAAAAAGAGGAAGAGAAAGCCAAGGTATCCCAAAGGGTTTGACCCGGCAAATCCAGGTCCCCCACCAGATCCAGAAAGATGGCTTCCGAAGAGGGAAAGGTCAAGTTACAGGCCTAAGAGAAAGGATAAGAGAGCAGCTCAGGTGAGAGGCTCTCAGGGTGCAGTAGTTAGAGACAAGACTGAAGCTAGTGCCTCAGCTACCAATTCTAATGGTTCTAACATGAAATCAAACCAAGCTGCTAGTTTGAAAGGAGTTTCACAGAATGCCGAGCCATCCAGACCTCAATCTAAGTCATCAAGAAAGAAGTCAAGAAATTAATCAGGAGAAAACAACATTTTTGTGGTAAGAAAGTTGGAAATTGTTTCACACGAGCATTATGTGTTCTTCATTGATCTTGATAGACTAGAGTTTAACTAATTTGTGATGTTGGCTTCATATAAAACCTATCAAGTCTTGAGGATTTTTTTGGAGGGAGAGTTAGTGTTTCATAATTTCATTGGATTTTGTTATACTCCATTGTATCTGTATCACTGGCTATTTTCGTGAAAGTTAGCTGAGCACCGTTTGCTCTTGAAAATAACTAGAACATATCCTTGGCTTGGAGACCTTCTCTGGTCTCTGAGGAATCGGGTGCTTTGACTTGAGGAAGAGGGAAAAGCGGCCGGGAACAACTGCTTCTGCCGTTGGCGAAAGGAGCTTGGACATGTCAATTGTTCTAAGCTTTGAGTTCAAGAATGTTTTTGAGGTTTCCTCCCTTGCGCAGGGGGTTATTCATGGCTGCAAGTTCCGGAGGATTCCTATTACAGTCTTCGAAAATCAATAAGCCAAAGCGGATCGAAGGTGGTTAGGGATTAAAAAAAGAATTCAGAAGAAAGAAGAGAAATATTATTTAAATATATAAAAGTCAAAGCTTTTGGTAAAAATGAAAAATATCTTATGTGGATGGCTTAAAATGTTCATGTGAACGATTTTAAAAATCATGACATTTAATAAATGCAATTTATTTTATTTAATATACTTTTAATTTAAAAATAATTCAAAAAAATGATTATATTCATGTTTTTATTAACTTTAAATTATTTTTAATTCAATTCATATTAAAGTATTAAAATTTTAAAAAAATTTTAATTTGATAAATTAAATCAATTAATATATAATTAATAAATTAATAAATATTAGAATTACAATTATAAAATAATTTATTTTTCAATCAATTATCTGATATATTTATATTTGATTAAATATAGTATCCATTTGTGTAATTAATGTATTTCATGTGTAAATTATATAAAGCAAATTTAATTCAAAAAATTAAATTGATTATATTTATGTTTTTATTATTGATTTTAAATTACTCTTAATTCAATTCATATTAAAAGTATTAAAAATTTAAAATTTTCTTAATTTGACAAATTAAATCAATTAATATATAATTAATAAATTAATAAATACTACAATTACAACTATAAAATAGTTGATTCTCTAATAAATTTTTTGATACATTTATATTTGATTAAATATAGTATCCATTTGAGTAAATGATTTATTTCATGATTTATTTCATGTGTAAATATATAAAGCAAATATATCAAATTAATTCTCCATAATTAAATAAATAGAATAAAACGTTTTATTAATTTATATTTGATTGATACATTTATATTTCATTAAATATGATTTCATTTAATTTCATTTTATAAATATATTAACACATGTTGATTTCCTTTTGTTTTTATTTGTAACTTTTTATAATTTTATTATTTGATATATAATGCACGTTGATTTAATTAAAATTTAATTTTTTATTGCTATTATTAAATACAATAAATTTAATTTGTTTTATAATTCAAAATTAAGGGATTTTTAAATGATAATAGCATAATAAAATATTTCGATATCGATCAACTTGCCATTATTAGATCATTATTCACTAGCAAATTTCATAATTTAAAATTATCTTATTAATTGACTTTATTTATGTTTTTATTATTAATTTTAAATCACTCTCGATTCAAATCATATTAAAAGTATTAAAATTTTAAATTTTCTTAATTTGACAAATTAAATCAATCAATATATAATTAATAATTTAATAAATACTACAATTATAATTATAAAATAATTGATTCTCTAATCAATTATTTGATACATTTATATTTGATTAAATATAGTATTAATTTGAGTAATTGATGTATTTTATGTGTAAATATAGAAAGTAAATATACCAAATTAATTCTCCATAATTAAATTAATTGAATAAAAATATTTTATTAATTTATATTGATTTTATTTGATAAAATATTAATGTACGCAGATTTCATTTGATTTCATTGTTAAAATATTAATGCACATTTGATTTTATTTGATAAAATATTAATGTACATGGATTCATTTGATTTCATTTGTAACGTTTTATAATTTTAAAATATAGATATTAATGCACATTGATTTAATTAAATTTAATTTGTTTTATTGCCATTATTAAATATAATAAATTTAATTTTTTTATTATTTTAAATTAAAGAATCTCTAAATGTTAATAGTTGAATAAAATACTTTAATATCAATCAACTTATCATTGTTGGACCATTATTTACTTACAATTTTTATTATTTCAATATTAACTTTTATAATTTAAAATTATTTTATTAATTAACCTACTCACACATTTTGTGTAAGTAGCTTTAAGTTAAACATAATACATCTTTAACCACTTTTTATTTATTTTATATATTTTGATTACTATTTAACTCTACTTTAATTTTCTTTTTCAAATGTTGTTGGAAAATTAAAATGCATAACTCTAATTAATGATCAAGCTTTGAATAAGTTCAGGCAAAAGAAAAGAATAATAGAGCTTCAAGATGAAATGTTTGTTTTTTAATCTTCCCTTTCATTATATTATCAATTTCTTATGTTTATATTAATATTTTATATTATTTTATCCTTTTAAGTTAAATAAGATATTAATATTATTATTTTTTTAGTGATAAAAAATTAGAGATAGCTCTTTAGGTGACATTATTAATCAAATTAATGATAATGTCTTGAACTCAATGCAACATTTTATAGTGTTGGTTGTTACTTCTAATTCAATCAAAAAGTTAAAAGTACTTTCAAAATTATTTTATATTTTTTATTAAATTTCATAAATATCTATAACTTTCTTTTTTCAAATTTATTGACATTTGTAATGTATCTTTAACGAGTGAAACAACGATTTACATCAATCTAGATATCCTTGAAGTCTCAATAATTTTATAAAGGTATAATAGCTTAGATAATTTTTTTTTTAAATTAATGCTTTTATGATAAATTAATATTTTATTTTACTCTTTTTGGTATTTAGCTTGTCTAAGAAAGATTTTGATGTAAAACTTTATCGTACATCGCATAAAAAACTACTTTCAGAGGAGGTTTTAGTGTTTAGAAATAGAAAGCCTTTGTTAGAGATTAAAGCAATAATCACAAAGTTAATGTGCAAAAAATATTAGAGAATTAATTACTGTATTTTTGTTTTAATAATAATATATAAAAAAAATTTTATGAAAAAAATTGTGTGTGCTATTGATTTTAAATATAAAAATTTTTATTTTTTGATATCGAAAATATTATTAATTTTTATTTAAAAATTATTTGGATTCAATAAATTATAATTTAAGTTTTTTTTTAAAACATGATCATTACATAAATATATTAAATATGTAATTAATTTATTTTATTATATTAAAATATATAAATTTAAATAAAAATAATTATATAAGTTATGAGTTATTAATAACTTTTATAACTTATATTATCGTTTAAAAAAATTTATATTTTTATAAAATTTATTAATATATGAATATATTTTTGCGTAACGCACATATTTAAAACTAATTTAGATTCAAAGCGAGGGTTGTGTGAAAAAGGGGTTTGGAATCGAATCCAACAATAAGTCCAAGTCTACGCGGTTGGGTAGTGGGTCCGGGTGCGGATATCCCAATCTCTGACCCGCCGTACAACCTTCTAAGACACATACCCTTCTCCACCAACACTAAGCTTTCTCTTCAACCGCTCGATTAAATCTAACGGTCAAAAACACCCATTCTTTTTCAAGGAATCGAGAGTGAGCGTGAGATTAGGGGGGGGAAGGCAAAGAGCGTGGCATTTAATTAAATTAAATTTCTCAAAATTTTTATTACAACCGACACGTGTCCATTACCGCTTCATTTTACTCGCCTAAAATAGGAGCCAAATTTCACCGATTTTACCGTTAACCAATTTCCGCCCCGTTCTCCTAGAAAATACATTTCCCTTTGTCTCTCTCTCTTCATTTCTAATTTTCTATTTTCTCTCGCGTTTTCTCGCTCTCGACAGGAAAAAAGAAAGAGTACCTCTTCCTCGGTATCTGTGTTGGTCCTTTTGGATCAAGTTAACCAGTTTCCTGCCCACCCCCAAATCAATAAAAAAGGAAAGGAAAAAAATCGTCAATTTTTAGGCCTAAATTCGAAGAGGTTTTTATTTCGAAGCCAAGGGAGACTTTTTCGTATATTCTCTGTCGATTGCGTTTCGTGTGAGTGTAGCTAGGGAGTCTTTATTGGTGGTAATCTTGATCTTAATGTGGATTTGATTACCGCTCTATCCAGGTTTTCTTCTTTGATCTATCCTTTTTTTTCTTTGATATATTTGATTTGTCGCAAACCCTAGTTTTGGTTAGGTTGGTTTTGGGGATTTGAAACCAAAAAAAAAATTTTAATTTGAGATTAGCAAATTTAATTGATTCCTTTTTTTTTTTTTTGTGCATACAAAAGTTAGATTTAGTTGATGTTTAGGTTTTTTAATACGAGAAAAACTCTGAAATTTTTTGATGCGTTATTTTAGTTTGACATCCAAAATCGAGGGTTTCTTCTTGTTATATTAGATCCTCCATAAGATTATTACGTTTTCATTTTTTTCTTTAATTTTCAATTTCATTTTTCTTTCTTTTTAGTTCTTCTCATATCAATCCAAAACAACAAAAAAAGAGAGAAAAGGAAAAAAAAAAAAAAAAGGAAGAAGACAAATTTTTAGGGTTTGCATTTAAAAAAGATCGTAGGGTTTTTGGTTAAATCCGTTGTATAATTTGAGGATAGAAAGAATCTGAGAATTAGTTATAAAACAATGGCCTTGAATTTTTCCCATCGGCCGATCTTTCCTGCTCATTTGACTGAAGAGAACCTGGTTTCGCCTATGAGAATCGGGAATGGGTTCCTTGTTGAAGGTATCCCAGAGAAGAATGGAGATGGATTTTCGAAATCTTGGCATTCCAATTGTGAAATGGATAATTGCTTTGATTATGGAAGGGATTATAGTGGTGATGGATGTGGTTCTCAGGAGTCTGTTTCTAAGGATATTCTTGATCTTTTGCCATCGGATCCTTTTGGAATGGATATCTCCACTACTTTCACAGCAATTACTGGTTGGCTGGAGGATTTGGAAGCTGATTATGGCTGCCATATGAGAGATGATGTGGGGACTGGTGATGGCAGTTATCAGCTGTTTGCAGGATTGAATTTTATTTGGAACAATGCCATGAGGTTTCAAACGTTCCCTGGAAGCATGGGGCTTGAATGTAAAGGTAGTGTATCTGGTGGATTTGGTGGGTTTTCTCAGGCGAATGAAGGAGGGGATGTGTCTGGTAATGCTGGTGGACCGGCTTGTAATGTAGAGGACGTTTTGTGTTTCAGCAGTGATGATATGGTTTCTGTTGATCAGGAATATGAAGAATTTCAGAATTGTGAGGTTTGTTCTGAAGGAGGTGAAGGAGCTCCTCATGAAGCTCTGATTTTGGCCCTTGGTTACCTGGGTGTGCGGGATCTTTTTGCCCTTGAAAAGGTTTGCACATCTCTGCGATCTACAGTTCAGAATGATCCCCTTTTATGGCAGAGTATTCACATAGATCAGCCGCTAAATGAGAAGCTTACTGATGATATTCTTTTGCAAATAACTATTAGGGCTCAAGGTAGCTTGCAATGCTTGAGCCTGGTAGATTGCCAAAGGATTACTGATGAGGGCCTTAAGCGTGTGGTTGAAAATAATCCAAAGTTAATCAAGGTTAGTTTGTTGCTTTGAAACATTGATTCTCATGTGGGTTTCTGAGTCCTTGTTTGTATGGATATTGTGTTAGAGGTGTAATGGGTTAGTTTGCCTGCATGTTTTCTGCTCAAGCAACATATATGTGTAGGTCTAATGCATTTATTCGTGATGCTTATGCTGTTGCATAAACCAACATGAATATAATCAACTGATCTGGTCAAAGTTACTGTGATGTTTTTTGGATTAAATGTTTTAGCTTCTTTTTGTTTAACACTTTGTTGCCTAACTATACGTTAGAATCCGAGTTTTGCATTTTAATGCAATGATATATGTAGGAAATTTATTTTGAGGGTTTTTCTAATGCTTGGAAAACGTAAAGTTTTGAAGAAACAAATCTGGTGATATGGGAGTACTAGCATGTAAGCATATTTCAAACTTAATTGGGCCATTTCGTAATTGAATCTGTTTACTTTGGGACAGTGATTTTTAGTTTTAGTTGCTATGAGTATGAAATATTTTGGTTTAGTTCAATATTCTTTTCTACATCTTTATATTTAGATTAATATTTTTGCCTTTCTATTGAAAGCTACTAAATATTTTCCTACTCCTTGTAGCTGAGTGTACCTGGATGTACAAGACTAACTATCGAGGGTATTTTGAATAGCCTAAAGGCTTTGAAATCTATTGGTACACAAGGGGTGAAGTATTTGAGGGTTGGTGGGCTCTATGGTGTGACACAACAGCATTTTGAAGAGCTGAAGTTCTTGTTGGGCGTGGACAACAAGATTCAGCAGATTGTGCACAAGCTTCATTTTTTTCAAAGGGGAAATGTGTATATCTCTTGTGAAGATGATCGTGCCATTGATATTGAAATGTGCCCAAGATGCCAGAACATGAGGCTTGTTTATGATTGTCCTGCAGAGGGTTGCCAGCAGAAGGAGCATGCTGCCCAGTTATGCAGAGCTTGCATTCTTTGCGTAGCACGGTGTTTTCAGTGTGGTCGGTGCATTAATGACAGTGAGTATGAGGAAACATTTTGTCTGGAGAAGCTTTGTTCAGATTGTTGTAAGCTACAACTCTCAAAGTGCCAGGAGAGGTAGAATAGGATGATTGATCCATCTATTCTACCTGCTCTCCAACAAACTGGCAACCTTCATCTCCATGGCTAGACTGAAATATTTACTCATTTTCTGGTTTCTAATTGTGGCTAAGATGTTGCATTTGTGAATTAGAGGGAGCCAGGCAGCAATGTAAAAGACTATGCCATATTGGGTCCTCCGAGCCAAGGATTCATGATTTTTAGAGGAGAAAAAGACAATAAAATCTTTCGTTGCATGTATTGTCCAGGACAAATAATCATGTTTTGGTGGTTTCTATTGTTAGCATTGGCCCTTGGTATACATCTTTGTGTTTGCTTGTGGATGGTCTATGCTGAAGTTGGGTATGGCATGACCTTGTGTTGTCAGTAGTAACGTGGAAATGTGAGATGTCAACTTGAACGGACTCCCTAAGCGAGCTCATCAATTTGTTACTGTAGATTGAGAAATTTTTTTGGCCTTTCTGTTGCCAGTTTTGTTGTGATCAACATTCTTGCTGTGCTGCTGCACTTTGCAAGGCAGGACCACCTGGAAGTATATTATTCTACGTGGTTCTCTGTGGAGTCTGTTTATGGAACCTCTCTTCTCTGAGCCGGGAAATCTTAGCAGGTGCATCCAATATCTGTTATATTGATCCCTGCTTTTTTCCTAACAGTTGGAATTTATCTTTATTGGAATTATCAATGATACAATGGTACTTGTTCTTCCATGCTTATGAGTAAGACTTTCTCTTTTCATTGTTTGATGTAAAATTATAGATGGTTGCTTCCCATAAACGTGCAGTGTGTTGGGCATCACAGAATAGTATGCTGACTAATGTAAGATACGAAGTTGAATGTTGTGAAATAAAGTTTAAATTTGACATCAGTCTGTTTTTTTTTTTTTTAAATAACTTTAGATGGTTTAATTTGGATGAATTCTACCGTGAATTCGATTTGCATTCTCTTCAATGCTAGATGGTTCGACTCTTGTTTCCGATGTGGGAGACACTTGAAACAAATTGAAGTATCTAGTGTGTTCGAGAGAAGTCAAAGCTGCGAATTTGTTTTATCATTTCCAGAATCATGCTAACATTAAGATTGCCGCTTGCTAAGTCCCATCAACCATGTAGGTAGGTATAGGTTGCAATGTTTTGTGAGGTAAATATTTGCAGACAGAGAAGTTATCCTCAACACAAACCTCTGGGGATGCTTCTTCTACCTGGAAAGGTACTTCGGATCCAGTATCCACGTAGCTTAACCAATTGCTTGATGTTTCCTTATTAGTACATTTAAAAAAATCAATTGATCAGTTGAGTTATTATACGAGGGTTTTTCTTTTTCCCTTTCTTTTAACGCAAGTCTGGTTCAAACACATATTTGGCTTGATATAACCCAAGTTTGATTTCTATTGATTCGAGTTGAGCCTCGAAATTAATCTGACTTGATAATATTGAATGATACAGTTAAGTTTGACGGCCAAATTAATGATCTCAGAATTATCATATGCTTGACTTTGCTTAAAACATTCTACAAATAATTTGCCCTCCTTGAATAATGATGTACCAAATTCAATCATTTGAAAGACGAAAAGGAGCAAAAATTTTCTTTTCTTTTTATTCCTTAGACGAATTTTATCAGTCAATAAAGAAGGGAGTTGGGAAGAATTAACTGTAAATAGAATGTATGGTAAAACAAAGACAATAAAAATGAGGTTGGGAGGATCAATGGTGGAGCACAGCCGTCCGCACGTGCTTCTCATCTGCAGTCAACTTTTTGCTCAGATTTCTTGCGTAGTTCTTTCATCCATTTGAAACTTGACAATGACTTGCCAAACTTGCTTTTGCTCGAACTATCCCGTTTCTTCTTCTTGTCGTCCAATGCTCGCGGTGAAGGATCAGGGTTGTTGTAGTCCCATTGATCAGCCCAGGACCCAGAATCCATCTCTCCTTTCTTTCTCTTTTCTCCTGTATTGCTTGAATGCTTTTAGATCAGCATTGTTAATTTTTTGCCTCTTGTTTGACCGGAGCAGACAAGCATATACAGACAAGTTTGGTAAAAGTTAGTTATTTTAAGGTGACCGGCCTTAGTATTTTCTCTTTAACTGACATTTTGCTTTCCTAAACCAGATGTTCGATAACAGCCATTTCTCGTTCATTTGGCTGGAGGTTCACATATATTGCTTTCATTTTCGTATTTCGGATGAACTACTGTGAGAAATTTATCTTCTATCATTGACTCCTAAAAGCAATGACAGGTCCAGCCATGACTTCTAAGTAGAGCAAAAGAGAAGGGAAAACTTTTGACAGAGAATTAACTGTAACAGATTTAATTATAACTCACCTCATAGCACCCTTGTTTTGCTAGAAGGCCATCTGGGGATGCACCAAGCCAATCAAACTGCTCCTTCGAATGGATAGCAAATCCTGATGAGCTAGCCTCACGACTTTTTATACTCCTGTACTGTTCAATAGCTGCTGCTTCATTGAGCACACTCCACTCCATAGCACACCTTTTAGGAGATTCCAGAACCTGCATTTCTGACGCAAATACTTTTTCATTCCAGAGCTCAGAACGGCGTTTTCCTTTCCAAAAACCCAAAGCAGTGCTGAAGGTGCTTGTGGTTAATTTGTTCCTCCGAAGAGCAAACCATTCATCTGAGCTTGAGGTGCAACAAATGGGGTAAGGTTGACAGCCAGCACTACTGATGACGGGGAACGAACAATAAATGGGGTGTTTGAAGAGACGTGTTACAATTCTGGAGGAAAGGGTTTTTTTTTTTTTTTTTATATCCATTTCTCCACCTTCTACTCATGGACAAGGGAACCACTGTTTTGCAATGAATGTCACAAAATCTAGTCATGTTGGAATTGCTCATTGTGAAGATGGAACTAGGCTGTCCAGAGCTGCTTTATTCTGATACAAGATCCAACAAAAGCCATGCAAATTTTAGATGGATTCCAGTTTAGGACCAAAAGAGACAAAAAAAAAAGATATATTTCCTACATCAAATTCTGTTTATCATAAAAGTAGAAATAAATTAAAAGCATAAAAAATCTACAGAAAAAAATTATTCCAAAAAAATATAGAATAAGTTGGTTACAAATCCATACATTTCACAAATAATAGCTAAATCAACCAAATCTGGGTGTAGAAGAAGAAATTTTTTATCCTATCACAAATTTCCACATGTCCAGAAATTTTATTTAATTAATTAATTAAAAAATTTGCAAGTGATAAATTATTTATTGACATGTGGAATAATGATATCATTAATTAATTTTATAATTAATTAAATATGTCTTTTGGCAATTGAAGATAAATACATTTGATTTGGTCAATTAAATTTTATCTGTAAGTCATCCAATTTATCTCTTAATTAAATTAAAATAATTTAGAGATAAATATAGATTTTGATCAATCAAATTTTAAGAATTTACGTGGCATTCAATCAAATTCCACCCATGAATTATCAAATTTTATCTTTAATTAAATTAGGGTTATTTAAAAATAAGATCAAAGAGGTTATTTTTTTGGAACTCTCTCACCCAATATCACCTAACATTATAAATAGATAGTTCCTCATAATCATTGGAAGATAATTCTGGGAAAGGAATAAGATTAGAAGAGAATTATCTGGGAGAAAGAAGGCCAAGAGCAAAAAGCTCCCACAGCTTCAAAAATGAAGATCAAGAAGACAATTCTCGAAAAATGAAGATCTGAAGATCAAGAAGAATGAAGATTTGAAGACCAAGAAGACTGATGGAGGAGAGAAGATTTGAAGAATCAAAATCTCCAAAACTTTCACAAGTTCAAGATGGAAGACATGAAAAACAAAGTCCAGAATTGCAACAGACAAATCCAAGAAAAAAAATCTGAAAATCAAAGCCTCAAGATCTGAGAATCCCGAGAAAGGAATCAAGATCTAAAAATCCTTAAATTGAGAGCAAATCCCAAGTCTCTACTACTCTTAATGAAGTCCATATTCCTTCAATTCAAGAACATGTCTCATCCAGCTTTGAAGTGAAGCTCATATTTCTTTAAGTCTCTATGATCCTTCAATGAAACCCCTATTCTTTCAATTCAAGAATAAATCTCTAAGACCCTTGAAGCAAAGCTCATACTTATTTAATTCAAGATCAAGTCTTTTAAATCCTTGAAGTGAATTTTTATTGAAGAAAATAATCAGAAGATTTTTTTTATAATAAAAATTATCAGAGATTGTAATTTACAATTCTAAAAAAGAAATTTATTATTTGTAATTTATAAATCTAATAAAGAAATTTATTATTTGTTTCAAATTTTTTTGTCAGATTTTCAAACACGAAATTTATATGTACACTAGATTTTCACAAACATTAGTAAGCAGCTTTCTTCTCTTCCATCGGACAATGAAAATAGGCATTAAGAAAACAGAAAAGATTACTCCACCTCTACCAAAAAACTCACATAGAACCTATAAAAACCATAACTTTAAATAAAAAATTGGCCAAAAGTGTTTGATCATGTAACTGAAAGAGAACTTGAGAAAGTAAAAGCATTTGATGTCTATCAACAACTACTTCTACTTGTCTTCTAATTTCTCATCTCTTTTAAGTTTGTATTTTTTTTAAATTACAAATAAAAAAATTACAATTATAATCAACTATTATATCCATATATAAAATATTAAATAAAATATAACTAAACTCTTCATTTTTAAATACTATAAACTTTAAGATGATGTTTGGTTCGTAAGAATCTACAAATTTTCTCTTGAAGTTTTGATGGTGGGTATTTAATTTTTATATTTGATTCAAGATAATCCAATTAGAAGAGAAAGTGATAGATTCTTAATAATACATAAAATCTCATAATCAAAATCTCACATATTCTATGGTATTCTAGGATTCCAAAAGAAAAGTTATCTTATTTTCAAATTTGATCTGAATAAAAAATTAAAAAAAATTTATATTATGTTTGGCATGAAAAAATGTCTTAAATAATCTTTTTTTATTTTTATAAATAAATTATTTAAGACATTTCTATACAGAAAATGCTTTGAATAATTCTTTTCTATTTTAGGGTTTAGGGTTTATAGTCAATATTTTTATAAAAAAATTATTTAATACATACAAAAAATGTCTTAAATAATATTTTTATAAAGAAGCCTTAAATAATCTTTTTATATTTTTATAAATGGATTATTTAAAGTGTTTACTTAAATAATTCTTTTATATTTTAGGGTTTAGGGTTAATATTTTTATAAAATGATTATTTAAAGCGTTGGTGTTCTATACAGAAAATAACTTAAATAATCTTTTTATATTTTAGGATTTAAGATTAATATTTTTATAAAATGATTATTTAAGGTTTCTGTACAAAAATGTTTTAAATAAGCTTTTTATATTTTAAAAAATAATTATTAAGTTGTTCATAATATAAAAAAATAAAGAATTATTTAAGGCGTTTTTTGTACAAAAACGTCTTAAATGATCATTTTTCAAATAAATTAAAAGAACATTTTAAAATTTTTTCATGATATATATTACCATCATATATGTCAAAGAGATTATGATAGTTATATAGAAAATACCTTAAATCATTATTTTTTATGCACATAAATAGATTATTTAAAGCATTTTTAATACAAAACACCTTAAATGATCACTTTATAAATAAATTTAACAAATATTTTAAAATTTTTCTATGATATAGATTATCGTTATATGTCAAAAAAATTATGATAATTATATAATAATTAAGATACGTATATTCTCTCAATCAAACAAGTGAATCTAGATATAAAATATCTTGAAAATAAAAAAATTCTTAAATATTATATTTTTTAAAAAAATAATACTATCTTAAAATCTAAGATTTCGTAAATCAAATATTCCTTCATTTTTATACGCAAAACCACCTACTTGAGTTACATATAATACTATAGTATTTAATATTTTAATATTTGGTAACACATTAGTGTTACTTACTTGACTTCAAGGTATCAATTTGAGTACTTCAATCCATCCATCAAGCAAATATATATATATATATATATATATATATATATAAAGGTACTTTTAATTTAATTGTATCCATTATCCAATATGAAACGTAATTCTCTCTTTTATAATATTTCCCCCAAATGCAAACAAACAGAGAAGAGAAGTCCACTTCCAACTCCTACCTCGTTCTCCGCTAATCATTCATACACTACCTCGAGCTTTTACTTGACGCTCTCTTCTGCTAAATCCCCATGATTTCATTTCTCCTTCTCCTTGTCAAGACGCTCACTCTTTTCAACTCCTAAAAGCATAAATCTGCATACCAACCAAATTAATCCTCAAAGAAAAAGACAAAGAAGAAAAACCCATTTCTCATTCAGATTCAAAACTGCCATGTACTTATCGGAAAAGCCCCGTCCAATAGCCTTATACAAAGAGGAAGGTCCTGCCACTGCCCGTGACATGATCATCGAGGTCACCACCAATGGGGATTTGCCACCTCACCACCACCCTCTTCCTCTCCAACAACAGCAACAGCAAATGATTTTGGGTGAAAGCAGCGGCGAAGACCCAGAAATCAAAGCCCCCAAGAAACGAGCCGAGACATGGGTCCAAGACGAAACCCGTAGCCTGATCGGCTTTCGAAGAGAAATGGACGGCCTTTTCAATACTTCCAAATCGAACAAGCACTTGTGGGACCAGATATCGGCTAAGATGAGAGAAAAAGGGTTCGATCGATCGCCGACTATGTGCACGGACAAGTGGAGGAACTTGTTGAAGGAGTTTAAGAAAGCTAAGCATCAAGATAGAGGGAGTGGGTCAGCTAAGATGTCTTATTATAAGGAAATTGAAGAGATTTTAAGCGAGAGGACGAAGAATGCTTATAAGAGTCCAACTCCTCCTCCTAAGGTTGATTCATTTATGCATTTCTCTGATAAGGGTATGTGCTTTTTTTAGGCCTTTTCTTTTGGCATTTAAAAAGGGAAATTTCATTCAATTGTTAATTGGTGATGATGGGTAATTTTTGCAAAGGCTTTTTTGTATTTAAAAATCTGTTTTTGGGTGATATGTGGCTTTAATGGATTTTCAAGGTAAATACTGACTTCTCAGCTGTAGACCATCTGAATTTTTTTGCCTTAAAGCTGCTATAATTTTTGAGGTTGAATTTGTTGAAGTTACTTTCTAAAGTGACTTAAGCGGCCATTATGAATTGCTATTGGAAAAGAAAAAGAAAAGGAAAAAAAATTACTTTTGATTCTTTAAGTGTAGAAGTTTCTTTGATTTGAAATGACTCTGACTGATCGGCTTCCTTTTTTGTTGATGGTTGTGATGAGTGCTTTACAAGAAGGTTTGTTTGTATTCATGTATCCTTATGAAGTTGGTACTCACAAAACTACTGCTTTTAAGTGATATATTTATTGTGGAGTTTAGAAGGGTAAATATTTAACATGTATTATTTCTGCTTGTGGAGCAAGGTGTCATGTCTAAAGAACAAATGAGTGATTCCAAATATGATATGGAGTTCAAGGTACTTAAAGCATGAATCATGCTCAGCAGAACATGTTCTGCAAAGCAAACCTCAAGATATGGCATAAAGGCAGTAGGCTTCTATGGTTTCCTTAAAGTTTAGAATAGAACCTGTACTACGAGCAGGGAATTAGTATGTCCATATATTAAGAATTCAAATCTTATTTTGGTAGAGATAATTATCAATAACGGTCTATTGATTTCCTTTCTGTTGTCTTATTTTGTTGGGTCCATTTCCCAATAGCTTGATTCTATGTTTACATGGTTTCCCCTGGTTTTGTCTTGGACATCATAACTTGCTGTTGCATATCAGTTCATGAAAGCAGTATATAAGTTTTAGCCTCCTGCTTTTGGAGATTTCAATCTGTGTGTGTGTGTGTGTGTGTGTGTGTGTAGGCTACCTGACTGATAGTTGTATTGTTTGTATATTAATTGCAACATATTTTAAGTTTTCCTTTCTATTATCATGATTGTAATGATCTGCACCAATATGGTTTGACTCTTGCAGGTTTTGAGGATACTGGCATATCATTTGGTCCTGCTGAAGGTATGTTGTTATAATTCGAGTTTTCTGTCTTCTGGTTTATCTTGATTTCTCTGTTCACCCCTTTAAGCTTGCAGTAATTTTTTGTCAAGTTAATTTGGGTAAACCTTAGAATTTATTGGATGCAATGGCATTAATCTTATCAACCCTATACCTCATCAACATCTTGCCTAGATTTAGGAGCTTTGTGAGTCATACTCAGAAGTATCTTGAACACAAGTCCTATTTGCAGAGCACCAGGTTATATGCATGGTTTCCATAAGACCAATGTTGTTACCTGTGATATTAATCAGACAATCTTTAGGTACTCTCACCTGCCATTTATTTCGTTAGCTAAACATGATGCATTTTTTTGAACTTAAAACTCCACTTTTTTATCAAGTAATCTCTCTTTTCAGCATTGTTAACATCTTTCATGATGCCAAGATACCTCCATGGACATCCTTGCTTGTTTCTTTCCCTTCATTCTCAATCTCTTGCAGTGAATTCTGACCTTTTAATTGTAGTGAGAGTGTCATCAGCCTTGAAGTGAGCCCAACATCCCACCTGCTTCCAACCAGGATAAGTTATCCTGAGAGTGAAACAGTCTTGTGCTGGTACCCATGTTAATTATCTAAGCTGTCTTACTCTAATACTATCCTTATTTCATGGAACACACAAATAGTATAAATGGAAATTGTTCTTCCTAACAATGTCCTTGCCTAGGGCCCCATTAGGATCTCTAGCAGTCAATAGTATATTTCATTATATCTGCCCTTATCTTTCCATTTAAGGATTTTGTTACATCTGCACAGGACTATAAGTGGTTTTTGTGCCCCAAAAGCTTATGCCTTTGTAAACCCTTAGATGCATCCAACATAAATGTTTTTGCTGGTGGCATAAACACTGAAATGTAGTTTATTGAATGTTGAAAAAGTGAATATCTATCACTGGGGTTCATAAGCCTGCTATCTATATTTATGTGGTTATACAAGGTTATGCCTTCTATTAATTTTTAATCTTAATTGGATTTTTATTTTACTGGGAATATTTAGAATGGGAAGCTAAACAATGAAAAGCACATTGATTTTGCAAGTTGATGCACTTCCACACTGGCTCATCACTTCAGTTAAAAGGAAAAATTATGTACTCTGCAGAATTGGCAGAATTGCTGGCTGATCTGTAGTAAACAACTTTGTACTGAAGCATTTCTTTCATCTGTTCGCAATAGCATGTCTAAAGTTATGCATCTCCTTCTGTTTGTTTTTTCTGGTGTACAGCTAGTGGTAGGCCCGCACTTAATCTTGAAAGACGTTTAGATCATGATGGTCATCCTCTTGCTATCACCCCAGCTGATGCAGTTGCAGCCAGTGGAGTTCCTCCGTGGAATTGGCGAGAGACCCCTGGAAATGGTAAGTTCAGTAAATTATAATTTTTGCTGAACCGATTTTACGAAAAGATATGATGGTTTTGCATGTAGCCCAATGTTCAGGTGTTTGGATAGTACATCACGGGCACATTTTCCTCCATACTTGCTCAAATGAACGTTATTGTGGCAAACACTCTTGATTTGGAGCATTGGTTTCCAAATCTTGTTTGAGATGAAAATTTTCAGTCCTATGAAAATCTTTATATGGACTTCTCATTTTCTTTCACTATTTTTGGTAGTTGGCGACTGTCAGTCATATGGAGGAAGGGTTATAACTGTCAAGTTTGGGGACTACACCAGAAGGATTGGTATCGATGGTACAGCAGATGCCATAAGAGAGGCAATTAAATCTGCTTTTAGATTGAGAACTAAGCGTGCATTTTGGTTGGAGGATGAAGACCATATAGTTCGTAGCCTTGACAGGGAAATGCCTTTAGGGAATTATACACTCCACCTTGATGAAGGTAAGATTGGATGCATGCAGTTTCTACAACCATTCTGACAAAAATTTCTCAGGTAATTGATTTCATAAAAATATAATAGATGAAAGATACAGGTCTGATCTGAATGATGTAATAAACTTCTATCATCTACAAAGCATGGGAAAAGGGTACAGCCTATGGATGTCTAACTCACCCAAGCTCTGCACAATGTGAGAGCCTTGTGCATTGGGCCACCCTTTAACATCGTGATCTGTTGTCTATTGATCTAAAAGCGATATATCCTGCAGTTAGTACTTAGTAATGCAGAGTTGCGTTCACCGAAAATATTACAGAGCACAACCTCCAACAACTCTAAGCCAACATCTTAGTTTTGCTATCAAACATACTTCAGGCATATTACCGATAGAAGAAAATAACATGAAAAGTACTTTTTTTTTTGTGTAATTTTGAACTCCTGCATTCAGGTTTGGCTATAAAACTGTGCCTCTACGACGAGTCAGATCATATACCAGTCCACACGGAGGAGAAGATTTTTTACACGGAAGATGATTATCGTGATTATCTAGCCCGTCGTGGCTACACAGGTCTCAGGGAGATTGATGAATACAGAAACATTGATAATATGGACGACCTTCGACCTAATGCTATATATCGAGGTGTGAGCTGAAAGCTGGTGCATCTTGCTTGCCCAAATGCAGTGCTCTCAAGAGGCTATAAAGTTGCCTTGTCTTGACACAAGTGTGCATGTGGGATATTCTAATATTTGCTCTGGTGCATTCTGAAGATTGCGATTATGTTGTTCACATTAACGCTTGCCAATCAATCCTGAACCCTACTCAGCTGTTAATAATAGCCGGTTGTATAATGTTACTTCGCAGGCTTTGGGCTCCGGCCTCCAGTATAGTTACTGTCAATGTGGCGAGGACGTCCCCTTTGTTTGTAAAATATGCATTTCAGATATTATTTCTGGCTAGGTTTTCGATGGGGTCAATTACAGCATTTTGATTGCAGTCAGCGATTTGACATGAACTCCAGTTTTGAAATTTTATTTTGCTTTTGGTTCTTTTAAATAATATTGCATATTTGCGTGAAACCGTAGTCTCAAGCGCATGATACTACAGCTCCATGCCTCGACAACAATGCAACAAAATACTTAGCTTTTCATGGTTTGTATACATGCTTAAAATCATACAACCGTGGGAGAAAGAATTTGGCACTGTACTGAAATTCTTGTGCACCAGGTTAATAATACACTTGAAGGATTACTCCAGCATTGGACAACCAAACTGCAAACACTGAATTTTTCTTTATCATCCTTCATAGCAATCTTGGAAAATTTATTGTTTTTTTTGGTTCAAGGGAGGGTATAGTCTTTACAAGGGGAAAAGAGAAAGGAGATCTTAGCTTGAAATCAAGACTTCTATATCCTCGTAAAGCTTCCTTAAACACTAGACTAAGAGGTGGAGAACAACATTTGTGAATAGAAGATTCACATATTATATTGCAGTAGGAAAAAAGAAGGAAAAAAGGTTCAATAACTCTACTGCTCGTCCCATTCATCATTCTTGAATGATACAAGAGTGTCAACCTTGTGTATCTGCATAACCCCAACAGACGGAATCAAAACAAAATTTTGCCCTCAATTCTCTAAACGTAACTTGATTTGCTTTTGCAACATTACCTTGGTATCAAAGGAATGCAACTTAACCATTTGAGGATTTGCAATCAACTTGGGGTCACTCTCAATCCAAGTAAATGGTACTGCAATATCTTTATCAGTGTATGCCAATACATCAAACACACCTGGAAGAACAAGCAATACAAGTGGGAGAGAGTGGAAGACATGTTTTGAGAAGAAGATGAACAAATGCTTTTAATCAGATATCTCTCTTACATGGTTCATCAAGGCATGGCAAGTACGTAATACTCGAGGCAATCTGTCTCATGATTGCCTGTATTTCTCGCATGATTTCCTTGTCACTCTTTTCCCTTGACACACTGCAATCAAAAACACAAAGGAGGAACCAATGACAATCAATCTCTGAGATTCAACACAAAAACCGGACCGTTAAGAACATCTGTCAAGTAAAAATGATCATCAAATATTACCCTTTCTCAACAACCTCAGTGTCAGTCTCAATGCTAAAATTCCACCTCTCCAAGACCTCATTGGTTGCCTTGCTCATGATAACCAACACAACCCTCTGTAGCTTCCCAGCTTCCAGCCATTCTTTCCCAACAATTTCAGAATCAAATTAAGTCACCAACAATTTCATTTTCACAATGTCAGAAATGATTAATATGGATTTAAATGGCAAAGATTTACCAGAAAGTTGAGCTGTTAGGTTGGTAATGAAGGATTTAACACCTTCATCTTGAGTAAGCAACATTGGAAGCCCATATTTTTTCACTTTCACAAAACTTTCTTCTGGATAAACTCCTCGATTGTACAGAATGCTAAACAAAACAATTTTTTTTATGAAAAATCAATAAGAAAACAAGGAAAAGAAACCCAGAAATAATCATCCACTCATCTTTACCTATTCGCCGCATATCCTGAAAGAAAACAAAAAGAATAAATCAGACAAAATTTCTCAAAAACCGCACAAATCCCATAAAAGGTAAAAGAAAAAAAAATTATGCTGCGAAATCACATACCAAAAAACTCGCTTACGATTGCCGCTGAGCCTCGAAGAGTGATTATATCTTTGGCAACTGTTCTTGACGCCATTGGACTTCTTTTACAACCAAATTTTCTATTGTATTCGAAGGGAAGGCTAACCAAAAACAAAAGAAACAAAAGAATTGTAATTGGTAAAAAATCAGGGGAAATTGAAAGTGGAATTGGGGATTAAGGAAGTAGAAAATCAGGGTTTGGATTAGATGAAGAGGAATATGGGGTGATGAGTTTTCAAGAAATATGGGTAGAAAAGAATGAATCGAAAGGACAAAAAAAAGCAGAGTAACGGCTAGTTTCTTGATGTCCGTCTTGGAGCCAACGGTAACTTTTAAATTGCGCCTTTAACGGTAAGAAAGTGGGTCCGCTTTTCTTTTTTTTTAAGTACGAAATGTGCGGCCACGTAGGATAAGTAGAAAGGGGAGGAGGGCTACTTTTGGAGCTTTTTCCCTTACTGAGGCACTTCAAGATATTATTTCACTGACCGAAGTACTTAAAATTTTTTCCAAACAGCAGGTTATGTTGAACAGTAGGATTCCATATTAGTATAATAATTCTAAGTCATCTTCTTTCTCCATCTTCCCCATCTCCTTTTTCTTCCTAAATCTGTAACTATCGTATTTCCATCTCAATTTTTTTCCAACAAAAAAAATTCTTGGTTAAGTTTTCATGAATGAATAAAAAGAATTCATATTCTTTTTTCAATTTCTTTTTTTTACAAAAAATAAAAACCCATGATTGTCGTCATGAAGATCCATCAACTTTAACTAAGCTAGTAAACATGGGATATGGCAGTGATTATTTTTTCTTAATACTTGATGCTACTAAAATTTGAACTCTAATTAATAAAATTAAGAGTCAAATAATTTATTAATAATCACGTGATTTATTTTTTTTATTTCCCTTTTCTCATGAATAATTTAGAACTTGAATTGTGCCTTACCGACATAACTTTCAATTGAATTCATGAGCAGGGTGTTAGAATTATGATAATTTTGAAACCCAAATCTAAAACAATCAAGTTAATGGAAGTATAATTAAATAATTAATCAATAATATAAAAAATAATGATTTAATAAGATTCAATCCAATTAACCTATATTTACAGATAAAAAAAAAATCAACTAAGTGTAAAAAATTATAAACATAAACAAATCAATCAATCACTCACTCTTAAATAATATTTGTCATAACATCTAGATCTGTAGACTTATTGTTAGATATAATTTAAAAAGTCATCACTAATTTTTTTGTATAGGTGCGATTAGTCAATTAACTGAATCTTTACCATTTTAAAGAGAATTTTTAAATTTAACTCAAGTATCTTTAAAAGGTAGATTCAATATCCACGAAATCAAAACTAAGTCTTGAAGTACGATTATATATAAGAAAAATTATAATACCATCACAAGGCCCATCAAAGGTTGGTGTTAACTTGATTTCATATTATCCATTAAGTCTTAAAAATTTTATTAGATAGTTAATTTTGAGAATTATTCTTAATAGATTCTAATACTTTTGATAGAAAATTAAAAAAATTTTCTCACTTCTGAAGTATACAAAAAAATTATTATTTCTGTTGTAAAGGTTTTATAGTCATATTAATTAACATTTATTTAATGAAATTGTAGAAAAATTTAAATTCCAAGGAAAAAAGTTTTCCTAAAAATTTTTTATTTTATTTTAGAAAAAATTAATGCTTTATTTAAGAAAAATTGATATTTTAACTTTTTCTCAAAATATTTTTTCAAATATTTTTTTATTTAAGAAAAATTGATACTTCAACTTTTCCTCAAAATAATTTTTGAAATATTTTTTATTTAAGAAAAATTAATATTTTAACTTTTCCATAAAACATTTTTTTGAAATAATTTTTTATTTAAGAAAAATTGTTACTTCAACTTTTCCTTAAAACATTTTTACTTCAACTTTTCCTCAAAACATTTTTTTCAATATTTTTTTTATTTAAGGAAAATTGAAACTTCAACTTTTCCTTAAAACATTTTTCTGAAATAATTTTTTTATTTGTGAAAAATTGATACTTCAATTTTTTCTCAAAACATATTTTTGAAATATTTTTTAGTAAGAAAAATTGTTATTTTAACTTTTCTTTACAATATTTTTTTTAAATATTTTAATTTATTTTTTCTAAAAAAATTCACTCAAAAATAATAATAATAAAAATAACAAGAAGAAAAAAAATACCGAAAACATCATGGCTCGACTTGACAGCTTGCAAGGTGCGATTGCATGCACAGAGACGACTCATATGTTTGGTGGCTAGGCTTAGTGGCTTAACAAGGGAAATGGGTCACACACGAATTGGATCTTCCATGGACAAACACACATATCCTTGAAACGGGTAAAAAAGAAACCAGATTTTTCTTACCCAAAAATGTTGTCATTTTACAGATAATATAAAAGCCAAAAAAATTATCATTCTTCCATCATTTTTTTTCATTTTTGCTTCTCTTTCTTCCTTTTGATTCTTTCATTCTCTCTCTAAAAATTTTTCAAAAAATAAAAAAAATCAAGAACATCAGTAAGTTTCCAGACTCTAACGCTAAAGCTTCAATAGGCTGCCATTTGTCGTCACTGTAAACTGTCCATAAATGATCAAAAAACCATAAAATTTCCTAAAATCAATCCTTTCAGCCTTTTTTTTTTTCATTTATAAAATTAGTTTCATTCAAAAACGTCCAAAATGGCCTAGATATGTTAAAGCTAGTGTAATTTCCACCACATTTGCAATCTTTTCCACCAAGCCTAATGGTCGTCGTGAACCGCTTACACTACCATTATCAACAGAGGCACATCTACCATTCTTTTACTTTCTGCCTTTTTACCGAATCTTACTACAACTCCAAAATCCAAAATTCAACCATAATCTTCCTCTTCTTTTCTTTAAACCAAACACCAAAATAACATAAAAAAACTTAAAGTAAAATGAACACTACTAATAGGGCTATCTTTATAAATTTTTATTCTTTGATTTTGTGTTGTTGCTAATTTTGCTTCTGGGCATTGTGGTTGGCTTGTTATCTGACTGTGTCTGCCCTATAAATGGAATATGTATTTTGGAAAATACAAGATATTTCTGTGTTGGATTTCTATTGATTATGTTGGGCTTCGAATTTTCTGGGTTAAAAGTTTTCTGTGTTTGAGTTTGTAATTAAAGATTGGATCTATTTTTTATTTGCAGGGTCCATGGCTTCAAGTTGTGTCTATTGGCTGAGCTTGTGGTAGGTGTGGGTTATTTAGTAAGGGTGTAGTAATGATGGACTTTTGTGACAGTGTTTATGTATAAGTTGTGTTTCTGCTGTGTGTAGGTGTGTGTTTCTAAAGGTTTAGGGATTAAGTAGTTAGAATTGTTTACGGAATTACGGTCTGGATTGGTGGTGCATTTTCTGAAAGTCAAATAGAGGGAGGTTAGTGATGATAATGACGATAAATGGTTTTTGATACTGAGTATGGTTAAGTTACCATGGTTAAAGTTGGGGATTGAGAAATGCCTTTTCTATGTAATTATTGGTGCTTAAATAAGCACCAAGTCTCCATAGAATTCAAGATCAAAATGCCATTTGGTTGATTTTTCATCCTTTATCTTCTTTAATTTCAATTTTAATCTCAACAAACTTATCTTTTAATTCCAATTCAAATTCAAACATAATAATCTATCTCCTGAAATAAAAGTAAAACAAACAATTAAAAAATAGTAAAAGGGCTGATTTTGGGTTTAAAATCCAAAGCAAGCCTAAAACTCAAATGATAAATTCAAAACCAAATGGGCTAAGCCTAAAGCCCAACTCAAACTAACTCAAGACTCGAGAATAGTTCAAATAATCCAAAATAAAATAGGGTGTTTACAATTGCTTTTCTTTGCATAGTTTTTGTGAAACAAAAATTATACAAAAACATAGACACTCAAAATGTCCGAGCCTGGTTTCACAAGGACTATAAAATCTTGAAACTTTAAAAATTCACAATTTGAAGTATTCAAGCACTTCACAAATTAACAATTCGCAATGCAAGTTGAAACTCAAAGATTCACAATTTAAGTTCCAAGAATCATAATTTTGAAATTCAAAGACTCGGAAGGTTTAAAGATTCGTCAAAATTTAGATTCACAAAACTTTCAGGTTTGCAAAAATTTCAACTTCGTAAGAATTTCAGATTCTTAAAAATTTAAAATTCATAAGAATTCATATTTTCAATTTCGTAAGAATTTTTCAACTTCGCATGATTTTTAAAATTCACAAGAATTTAAAGATTTGCCAGAATTTTTTTAATTTGCAAGAATTTTCAAATTTGAGAGATTCACCTCCAAATTTTAGTTTAGGGATTCACATCAAAATTTCAAATCTCACATCGAACATTCAAAGATTCATATTCAAAATTTTTAGAGATTCACACCCAAAACTCTAAAAGTTTCAAGGCTCACATCCAAAATTCAAATATTCACATTAAAAAAACTTTAGTGTTTCACATCTAATATTGTAAAGATTCTCATTCGAAAAACTTTTAGGGATTCACAACCAAAATTTTAAAAATTCTCATTTGAAAAAACTTTAGTGTTTCACATTCAATATTTTAAATGTTTTCATTCAAAAATTTTAGGGTTTCATCCAAAACTTCAAAGATTCTGATTTAAAAACTTTGAGAATTCGCATTAAAAAATTTTCAAGATTCTTATTTAAAATTCAAAGATTCTTTTTTAAAAATTTTTAGAGATTATGCCTAGAAGTCTTACAAATCATTCTCAACATTGAAAATACTCCTTCAAAAGGTTTCATAACTTTAAATTTTGGAATGTGTTCCTCGTAAAAAATTATCATCATGAAAATTTTCTCATTTGAGGATCAAAAGTTCAAAATTTTCCAACCAAAGTCAAAATTTTGTATGATAATGATGTAAATACTTTCTCAATGATGCAAATGCAATAATCTAGATTCTTACCATAATGTAGATGCCATACTCTAAACCATGATTCAAATGTGCATTATATGATACAAATACATGACCAAATCATGATACAAATGCAATTATCAAAACAAAGATTTAAATATTCATCGAATTATATACATGTATTGTTCAAACAACAACATAATGCAAATGTCACTAAAATCAATACTATGAAATTCTAATTGGTTGTGGTAATAAGATTCTCAAGACTCTACCATCTCATATTTTCTTTTTATCTTCCCAACACTAACAATTTCAGAATCAATTCACAAATTTCATCAACTAATCCATGTTATTTTCAGCATTTGGTCACAATTCACAAATTATATTGGCTAACACCTCATCATATTCACCACTTGGGTACCATATTTGCCTTTTCAAATTTTCTTTTCAAGCTCCTTTCATTTTTTTTCTTTTTTTTTGCCCCTATCATTTTGGATTTCTTTTCAAATGAATGCATAAATCTCTTTCCTCTTAGAATTCTTTTTCTGTAAGTTAAACTTACTTATCAAGTATCTCTTTTCTTTTAGAATTATTTTTCTATAAGTTTTCTTTTTCATTAAGCAATATTTAGTCAATTTCAAACAAATTTGTTATGGGATTTGAGTCACTATTCCTAATAATCTTCACCTTGACTCAAATTCAGTCAATCATTAGTTTTCATGCTATACATACTTGGCTCTACCTGCAATGGAAGTTTCACAATCATCTTCTCTTTTGTATCTTTACACTTCATGCAAATCAATCTTCAATCCTTAAAATATGAACTCAAACTCTTCTCTTGAATCAAGCTCTTTTACGCTCATCTCTTTCTATGCCTCAAACCATGCTTTGATACCACTTATTGGAATCAGCACAGTTCTGATACTACTTGTTAGGTAAAAAATTCTAATCCAATCATACCAGTGAAAGCATAATCAAATAATTAATCAATTACACAAGAAACAATAATTTAACGTAGTTTGGTCCAATTAACCTACGCCCACAAATGATAAACAAGATCCGCTAGTTGTAGAAAATTACAAACATATATCAAATTAATCTCACTTAACAATTAATACCCTAGACCCTTTCAATCTTCTCTAGTCTTATAGAATATTCTTAACCCAAACAAATATATACCTATGTGCACCCATGCACTATACTTATGTGGACCTTTTCAGTCTCTTTTAATCCACTCACAAACATATAAATATACACACTTGTAAGACATCAATCTCCAATACTTTCATGGGGTATCTATCTCATAAAAACCCTATAACTCTCTTACATTTTTTTCTCATACCAACCTTATAAAGATTTCACATATTTATAAGCATATAAACTTGCCTATTAAAACTATCTTTCCTCTTAAAATTCTTATTCTGTAAGTCAAACTTGTCGATCAAGAATCCATTTTCTCTTAGAACTCTTCTTTTGCAAGTCTTCTTATTTATCAAGCAATATCTAACCAATTTCAAATAAATCTGTTATAAAATTTGAGTCATTATTCCCAACACTTATGACAAACCTTCAACAAGGGTTGTCTTGCAAACATAGCTAGCGAGGCAGGATCAATGGCTTCTTGATGCCTTAAGTATAAAATTTTAGTAATTGCAAAATAAATTATATTCCACTTGATATAATTGCTAGGTTAGTTGATACTGAAATCTGGTAAATTGTGCGTAGCTGAAGATAGAGAGAATTGGAGTGCTGGACAAAGGCAGCTTGTTTGCCTAAGGTGCTCCTCAAGAAAATGAGGATATTGGTGAGCATTACAAGTTAGAACCACTAGCTAATCCTTGACAATTCCTTTCAATTGCATATGCTCCCACCAGGCAGGGTCAAAACTTTAAACCATAGCGGACATTGCTGCTAATTATCATTCTACAAGCAGGAAAGTTTACATTAGCCTTTAGTAAAGATATATCTAGGTATGACCAGGGAAACTCAAATATAAGAAAACAGCTGCTGTGGCAGACCATATATGTTAGTTGAGTAACATATCTTCCTTTCATGTCTCACATAAATTGATCTAAACTTTCTTCAATGAACAAAGCTAATTTTCGTCCTAATGTTTTGCCTCGACAATGTACATAGATATAGCGTGCGGTGTCTCTATTTGTGTTTTCCTTATTGCAGAGTTGGTAGGAACAAGTTTTGCAAGCTAAAACTGCTAAATGTAGCACCCGTGTTCCAACATCATGGAAGAGACCGGATTTTCAGACCCTTACCACCGCTGACATACCGAGAAATCATTGACTTCATTGACTTTACTGAGTCAGAGGCCCTAAGCTAAGGAGCCCTCCAAAAACAGGTGCTTGCCGCTGTTTGCAACGACCACACGGAATTCTTTTGTAAAAGGCGAAAGAACAATTCCCTTTGCTGGTATTGCGGCTGCGTGGTTAATCAATCGTTCGCTTGTTGCATTTTATGGAAGTTCTCACGCTATTAGCTCTCTTAACTTCTCGAACCAAAGTTTTAGTGCGTGGACTCCTTTGGTGTTAATAACATATGCACTACAAAACATTTTTTTATTAATTTTAAAACAAAATTAAGAAAATAAAATATAAGGTAAATAATTTTTTAAAAGAAATAGATAAAGCAAATAAAATTTTTCATTTTATTTTATATTTAAACTCTTTTAATACATTGGTTCTTTTTTTTTTTTTTGGAGTTTGATTTTGTATTAAAATAGATTTCCTTTTAAAATTTAGTTTTTATATTATTAAAAAGGAAAACCAAGAGGGGAAGAGATAGATTAAAAAATCAGAAATTTGTTTTTAAACAATCAGAAAACAAAGGTAAAAAGAAAAAAAAAAAAAGAGAAAAATAATGATCAGCATTTTTTGGGCATTGCAGTCTTTCCATATATCAATGCACCCAAGACACCAAAAAATTTTAAAGCTAATTATTCGTAATTTTAACTGATTCCTTGATTAGGCATCATCTTCCTCGTGAATTGTGTCCCCGGTTGCCTGCTGAAACATAACACCAGTAATGGGGTAATAATTTACCTTCAAGATTTTAATGTTCATCAGACTACAAGCGTTTGTTTTCAATCTTTTGAATCATTCATATTTCATACTTCTCCTATTCATATGTTGATGCTACAAAAGTTGCAGAGTTAAAGGCATTCACATTTCCTCCAAGATATTGGACTAGGATCAAGGGTAAACATAAAGTAGCTTCCTGGGTGAATGGCTAACCTTGATTGGCTCATCTGAACCAGGATAATTAGTCAAGAACTGGAAGAGGTCCAGTCCAGGATGGTAAAAGAGGACGATATCATTTGGTTCAGCTGAGACTTATAGATCTGCCATTTACGCCGAATACAACCCGCTATTTTCGCTACACTCACTGCTCCTTGAATAATAAGAGATAGCAAGGAAATTTTTAGCCATTTATCCAGTCACTTCTTTTGCATTCAGCAAACCTGAAGTTTAAATTTCAACATTTAAAACCTTTGCTCCTATCCCTAGACTACGACCTCTAAAAAAAATTCTAGCCGTAAATCCTGCTGTGTATAAGGCTATCAAAGCAAAATATGTTAAAAAACGGAGAAATGAATTCTGACAATTTTATTATTCAAGAAGGATATCTCAACAACTTGTCAATCACAATACAATTGTCTCATGCCCTTTCTTCAGAGAAACAATATCATTGTCCAACTTTCTCCAATTCAATATATCTCATAGCCAAAAAAACATTCTTAACCTACAATGTGGACGAATTCAGCATTTGCTTTAATTTGGATCAGAGTAGAAGTTATTGATGGATGGCATAACCTGAGGCTGCCTCTTCCGGACAAACTTCCTGAGAGTCTACGTACTGCATATCTCTCACCTACTTCAAAGCTCTCAAGAATTCCAGCAGCCCTGTTCTTTTTGGTTACCCTGGATCAGATTCAAAAACGTCACATTGATCTCAATTCGTGCATTTAACTTGAATCTTACATCTAACTTGAGCTAAAAAGAACTACCAACAAATTACTGAATAATGAAATAGAAAATGATGCAAATCTGTTGAGAACAAAGATATATATACACCTAACTTCATGATTCGTGGAGATATTCCTCACCAAGTAAATATTGATTTGATTTGATTTTTCAGAATTGTAAAAGGAAGAAACAGATATTGATATTCGATTCTAAGCTGAGCCTTTACATCAAATGAATAAGGTAAAAAGTACCAGACTTTGGGAGTTTTGACGCTAAGTTGGGGCAGCAAGGTCGCATTCGAATTCTGACATCAAATTAGCATATCAGCATGAACATTACAACAACAAAAAAAAAAAGTTGGGCAGCTTTATAATTTTCCAATAGGAGATTATCAGATTATAGCATGAAGAAGATCATCACGGAAGTGTTTGTTTACAGAGAAGCAATGATATGAGCGTTGCTGGAATGGTATAAATAAAATAAGTCGATGGGGCCAGCCAGGAAAAAGTTTTCTGGTGGTGGGGGTTTTCCAATAGGGCTTCAAATGGAACAATGACAATCTACTGCTACTTCTAGATTACTTGTATGTACTAGCTAATCATAATTAAATGCCAATGATTCCCGCCCCAACAAAATTGAGGCACAACCAGTTAACCTCAGGACAGAGATCCCCAAAGAAATCGAACCCTTACATTCTAGTTGTTTACGAAGGAAAAACCCCTAAACAAAAAGTAAAAGAATATAGAAGTATCCATGCTCCTCATTGTCCATTTAATAAGATTTCCTTGACAAAAAACATTAATAAACCTCGTAAGTGTTTTTCTCCCTGTTGGATCTATCGTTTTCAAGGAACCCTCTTAGCAACAAACAAAAAAAAAAAAAAATCAAATTGTCTGTCTTCATCTACTTAATTTAAAATAAGAACAGCATTTTTAAAAGAAAGAAAAAGGTTTATACTATCATAACAAAAGAGACGAGAAAACATGCTATCATGCTTTGAATTCTGGTTGTTGTAAAAAAATAACCTCCAGAGTCAATTTTTTACTACTGTTAGTACTATCATAAATTAAATATGAATCAATGCTCAAAAACAAATAAGGAATAAACAAATCAAAAAGGAATCAGTTTTGACTTTTGATGCTTTACGCCACATAAAATTATAGCACAAATTGATTATCACGCTAGTCTAATACATCGAAAGTTTCCAATTTATTTGTTAAAAAAAATTTTGTAGTTTAAAAATGAAAGAAAAAATTGTAAGGGTTAAATTTGTATTTTAAATTTATTAAATATTGTTATTTAAAAATAATTATATTAATCAATTAAATTAAATTTTTAAATTCATTTTTATGACCATCTCGTTTGCTTTTTATTTAATGACATCAAACTAAAATCCTCAAGTTTAACTTTCAATAAAAAAATGAAAGTATTTTATTTCTTATTTTTATTATAATTTTATAATTATTCAATCATAACAAAATTAACAAAATTTATTATTTATAAGTGTAAGTTTCATATGAAATTTTAATAGAATTTATATAATTTTAAATTAAAATTAATTAATTATATTACAATAATTATAAATAATATATTTTCTAAAAATTTAGTTTAAAAACTTTAATATTAATTAACACCCTTTAAGATTTAATCACTATTGATTCATTTTCTGCAAAACACCTTAATAATTATTTTAGTATTTCTTAATTAATATACTTCAATAAAATAAAGTGAACATCACGAATTGGGTCAGAGATGGCCGACTCAGCCCTGAAGTTTCGCGCACGCGGAGAATTCAAGTCAAAAACAATCAGTGGCTTAAATAAATTGCCATATGGTTTAATTACTTATTTTGATTGACCTTTATCTGTATTAATATTAATATAATGAAATTATTAGTATTATTTAATCTTTTGGTTTTTGGTGGGTGGTTAGGTCATGTTTCTCAGGTTAAGCCTGCTCAATGTAACAAAGTGATGTCAAACTGCACGCTCTAAAACGTTGACTTGAAAACAAAGTGCGCTCCTAATCATTTTTCATCATCCGGTGTTGTGCTGGGAAAAATTTTGAAAATTTGAAATTTAAAATTTAAAATTTAAAATTTATTTTGAATTTATTTTTTTGATTTATTTTTGTTATTGATTTATTATGTAAGAATTAAAACATAATAATATTTAATTATAATTATAACTTTTAATAATTCTTACGTTACATATAATTTCATTAATAAAAAATTAAATAGAAAGATAGAAATAGATAAGAATAAAATTTTTTTTAATTTAATGATTAAATTATAGAATAGACAAATAGATATAAATTTTTCGTTCTTACTTATTTCTATCTTTTTATAAAGTAAAACCTTAATTTTATTTTGTACTAAAATTGGAGGATATACTTATATGTATTGAAATGAAAAACATTACGAGCAATTGTATACTTTTGTGAGACATGTTCATTGAATTAATAATTTTTCTTTCACACGCAATGAAATTTAGGTGGAGGTGAGGAAATTCAAACCTTATAACTTAATCATTTTAAAGAAGAAAAAGCGGCAGTAGATGGAAAGGCGACGCGATTGATCGAAATTTAGATTTAGGGTTGTCATAGAATAGGTTTGGATTTGAAGGAAGCATATTTAAATTAATGAGAGTAGAAAAAGAAATATTAGGATTTTATATTATATGTGGAGAAATTATATTGAAAATAAAGTTTTTTAATTTCATAAATAAAATTAAAAAGATGACATATTTTATTTATTTTTAATTTTTAATTTTTTAAATATATCTTATAAAATATTTCTTATTATATTAATTTTATTTATAAAATTAAAAAAATTTAACAACGTGGTGTATATACATATGCAACGTCAACATTACTATGTGTGTTTGTTTATTAATATGGTCATGCCATATAATTACTAACATTATATATAATTAGCTTGCTACTCGTATAATATATAAATTATCTTTATTTATTCAAATATGTAAAAAATAAATTTAAATCATTTAATCATTTACATATTTTAAAAATATATAATATATATTATAATTAAGATATCAAAACATAATAAATTGATTATAATTTTTTAAAATTAAAAAATATATATAATAAGAGATATTTATGTTTATAAATTAAAAAAAAAGAAAGGCTAAAGGATTATAAAAAAAAAGTCACCAAAATAAAAATATCCATTTGAAAATTTTAAATTTAAAAAGAGATATAAAATAAGATTAATTTTTTAAAGTTTTATCTTTTTATTACAATTTATTAAGATTTTTTATTTAAAAAATTATAGAGAATTAATCATATATATTTTAGATAAAATTTTATTTTTGAAAATTTTGATATTTAAATTTAAATAATGTTTAATAGATATTGTCTATGTGTAAAAAAAAAATTCATCTAAGCATTTTATCATATATTTTTATATATTATAATATAATATATATATATGATGTGTCCTATCAATATTTGGTAAGAAATTAATAGTTAGATGACAAAAAATAATTATTCAAACATTACTGATTAAAACATAAATTATATGAAAAAAATCAATTCAAATATTAATACTTAAATCATAAATTTTTAAAATTGAATGATCAAAGTAAAAATGTCACGTAAAATTAGACAACAATTGTGTATTTTACCCTAAAATTTATATCAAAAGAGTACAGAATACCTAAATTTTCGCGCAGAGTGAGGCTCACGTGAGCCACCAACCATGCAAAACTTCAATTGGCCAACATTCAAATCTTCTTCTTTCTGACTCCTCTAACCCAACGGCTGTGAGCCGCTGAATGTTAAAAGGAGAAAATTCGGATTTCCACTCTGAATCAAGCAAGTGATTATTTCCGTCTCCCCCAAGCTTCTCTCCATTCAATAACAGTGAAAATCAGATCCCCATACTGCGCGTGGACATAGCCGTTCCTAAATCCTTAGTAAATCCAGCAGCTAATAGAAAACAGCGGCTCTATTTTAAAACAACTCACCTTCCTATTTCTCCCTTTTCCCTTTAAATACCAACCCTCTGCCTCTTTGTGTCAAATCTCACTCTAAAACCCTCGGATTATCTCAAAAATCACAAATCTTTACCCTCGAATTTTCCTCGTCATTATCTCCAATGGGTAATTCACTTCTTTTCCAATCAATTTTTGCTGTTCATTTCTCATGTTAATACGTTTTTCTTCATTAATTTAATTGTTTTTACCTTTCGTTTGACTTGATTTAAGCAGCTTCAGATAAGAAGATTAAGATCGGGATTAACGGTAATCATCCGATCTAGAAATTTTACTAAGGTTAAATCGCTTTTGCTAAACATGAGATGCTAAACTTGAGAAAATTGGAAATGCGGCAGGGTTTGGAAGAATCGGACGTTTGGTTGCCAGAGTTGCTCTTCAGAGGAACGACGTTGAGCTCGTTGCTGTCAACGATCCCTTCATTAGCACTGATTACATGGTAATAACACCGGTGTTTTAAGTTTTAAAATCTGTGTTTAACTTTTAGTCGGGATTTATTTTTAATTATTGGCGGGGAAAATGCAGACATACATGTTCAAATACGACAGTGTTCACGGTCAATGGAAGCACCATGATGTTAAGGTCAAAGACTCTAAAACCCTTCTCTTCGGCAAAAAACCAGTCACTGTTTTCGGAATCAGGTAAAAAAAATATTCTATAACAAAAAGAAATCCCATTTCTAAGCTGCGTTTTTTTTTTTTCGGTTTTAATTATTTTGTGCGATGGTTTAGGAATCCTGAGGAGATTCCATGGGCTGAGACCGGAGCTGAGTTCGTTGTTGAGTCAACCGGAGTGTTCACTGACAAGGACAAGGCTGCCGCTCACTTGAAGGTCTGTTTCTTGTAATTTTGTTGGGTTTTTTTTATTAGTAGATTGAAATTTGACTGGAATATTGTTGCTGATCTTTGTTTACAGGGTGGTGCTAAGAAGGTTGTGATCTCTGCTCCAAGCAAAGATGCACCCATGTTTGTAGTTGGTGTGAACGAGCACGACTACAAGCCAGAGCTTGACATTGTTTCTAATGCTAGCTGCACTACCAACTGTCTTGCTCCCCTTGCCAAGGTTATCAATGACAGATTTGGAATTGTTGAGGGTCTCATGACTACCGTTCACTCCATCACTGGCAAGTGATAACTTTTTTTTTTTTTAACTCTCTTTTAATGGATTAAAGGGTTAAGTAAAAGTTTTTGTTTAATTCTCTTGGGCTACAGCCACACAGAAAACTGTTGATGGTCCATCAATGAAGGACTGGAGAGGTGGTAGAGCTGCTTCCTTCAACATCATTCCTAGCAGCACCGGTGCTGCCAAGGTATAAGTTCTATTTGATATGATTATTTCCTTCTTATTTTGCAATACTTACGGAATTTGGTATGCTAGTTTAACTGATTCAGCGGTTCAACTCTATTCTTATATGTATATATTCGATGATATTGTGAATATGTAGGCTGTTGGAAAGGTTCTGCCCGCCCTTAATGGTAAACTGACTGGAATGGCCTTCCGAGTTCCTACAGTCGATGTATCAGTTGTGGACCTCACTGTTAGGCTTGAGAAGCCTGCATCTTATGAAAAGATCAAAGCAGCCGTTAAGTATGTCTTCTTATAATGTATACCATTTCCTGATCTATTGTCTTTATGCTATCAGTATTTGATTTCTCATCCATGATTCTGATGATTGCAGGGAGGAGTCTGAGGGCAAGCTCAAGGGCATTTTGGGTTACATCGAAGAAGATGTTGTCTCCACAGACTTCGTTGGTGACAGCAGGTAAGTTAAAATGATTTTGTTGGTTTTTTCAAGTTTAAATTTATAATTTAATGTCTACGTTTTGCATTTATATTAGGCTAATGTTATGAATAGTTGTTGAATTATAGTAAAATATTAATGTGGTATTTGAATTATGAATTTATTAATTTTAACAGCTACTGTGTATTCACTTTTAAAATTTTTAAGTTCTCTTAATGATACCTGACAAATAACCTAAGTATTATATTAGTTAAATATTTTATTATAGTTGAAGGACTATTTGTGACTTTATCCCTTTATATTTCTGCTAGATAGCCATTGGTGATCCTAACTTGCAAAGTTGTCCTAATGTCCGATGTTGATCTTTGATATTTCTGCTAGATAGGCATTGGTGATCCCAACTTACAAAGTTGTCCTAATGTCCGATGTTGATCTTTATGTGTTTTTCCTTTTTTTTTTTTTCCTGTATAAAGGTCGAGCATATTTGATGCCAAGGCTGGTATTGCTCTGAATGAGAAATTCGTGAAACTTGTCACCTGGTATGACAACGAATGGGGTTACAGGTAATTCAGGCTTTTTCTTTATTTTCTTTGGGATCCATGGCCTTTTAAATCGTGGTTATATGACACTCCTGGACTGGCCCTGTCTTCTTGCAGTTCTCGTGTAATTGACTTGATTGTTCACATGGCATCTTGTTGAAGTTAAGCCAATCCGATTTGGTGTTCTGGTTTTAAGATGGCAAGTGTTTGAAAGCTGCTTGGTACTTTGGAATAAACCTGAGATTTACCTTCTTGGCTGTTTCCATTTCTGCGTTTTCACATAAAAGCAATCAGTCTTTTCAATGGTTTTGCTCTTTTTGATATCGACCAGTTTAATACTATGAAGTAGATGGTGTGCATACATCAAATGAGATGCATTCTCTTATTGCTTTTGTGTGACTTATAATTTCTTTGTTTGGTATTATTGAACTCAAATCAACTCTTGCACACTGCCGGCTTATGAAGCATGTGCTATTAATAATAAAAGGCAAATAGAAAATGATAAATAATAATAAAATATAAATTACTAAAAACTTCTCACTAAATTAGTAAAATTAATAAAAGAATATGGCTTGAAACCTAAAATTCAAGCTCATCCATTGGCTCAAATTGCGTGCTTGCACAATCAATAAGAATATGTCATGAAAAACTATAAGATATATTTTCATATTATGGATGTGATAATTAGAATTATATTCTATTTAGTTTAAGGTCTATCTAATGGGGCTTGACTTAATTGCTTAAATAGTTGGGCTTGAGTCCAATCTAACTTCGGCCTCACTAACGGGGTCTATCAAGTTCCAGCGCCTTTAAGTGCTTAGCCCATTTGGATATTTGGCAGAAATACCCTCAAAACTATCATTGAAATTCGTACTAACCGTAGAGACGCCAAACTGCCAACAATACCTGGACGTAGAAATTGCTTGATTGCTATGCTTTGCCAATCATGCTCAGCAACAGAGGGCCCTAACTTTTCTTCAGGACATGGAGAATTTGAAATTTTGGTAACCTGAATTGAGATAAAGACGTATTATCCATTGCTGAAGTCATGCTTTAAAACTGGAAGTATAGATAGTCTGTTGAGCACACTATTGAATGATATGGTTAATAAGCATTAACTTAGTCTTGATATTTCGGCCAATTCACTATTGATTCATGGACTTTGTAGATCAATCAGAAGAGAGTGGGCTTACTAGCACCAAAATATTAGACATGCCGTTTGCTTTTAGATGAAGCCTAAGAGAAGAATATGTATGATGCAGCTGAGAAAATTGAAGGTTTCATGAAGAAATTATACTTGGCCAGGTGAGCATTCAATCCCATTCTCCATGAAAAGTTCTCTGCTTTTCACTATCCCCCAAATATACGCTTAGAATTGTCTGTATTTGGTGATGATAAGGCTATTATGGCTGAAGCCTCGGTGGTTTTTGTTTAACATGTGTTATATTAACTGAAAAATAAAGGAAAAGAACAAGAAAAAGGTGAAATCACATATTACATATGTATTCATTCAAGGTTTATCAGCTTGAACTTGATGATGGACCACACACCCTGCATCTATCATGACCCACATGGTGTTTATACGTATGTCTGAGTGTTTGCACATGCTCGTACACAACAGATGTGTTGATTTCACTGTTGTGAGCATAATGAACAGGGCAAGCTTTAGAAGGAGAGCGATTTTTTTTTTCTTTTTTTTTTCTTCAGTTCAAATCTGGGTGTTGTTTCTCCAAAAGTTAGGATGTGACAATTTTAACATGTCTCAGCTTGAAGTATTTAGTTCATAGTTTAGGTTGGATACTTTAAATTATGTTATTTTCTTTCTATGTGCTTGAAAGCTATGGCTTTATTTGAAATGAACATATATCGGTACATATTTTTAGTTTTTATAATATTGACTTCATGAACCAATGGAGCAACTCAGTCTACCTTAGATTAATAGGTCTGTAGATTCCATAATACCATGTTGTTTCCTGTCATTCCTATATTTGTTCTCTCATCTCTGTGTTAGAATTAAGAGTTATGGTGGCTTAAATGTTAATATTTTTTGAATGGGATAATGTCCCATTTAATTCATAAATTATTATAATTTGCTAGATTTGGTATCTAAATAATTTTTTTTTAATTAGGTATCTAAACTATATTTATGTGTATTAATTTGCCTCAACCATTAACTTTAAATGCTGACATGACATGAACATCTAATAAAACGTTGGCACGTGTAAAAAAAGTTCAATCAGTGTTATATTATCAATGCAACATTAGTATTAAAAAAAAATTTCTATAAAATTCTTGATGAAAATGAGTTAAGGAAATATTTTTCATTGAATGCTTGCCAGAGAAATTCATACTAACAAAGCTTAGATGAAGACAAACCTAAGTGCTAAACTATCTTAAGTGCCATATTAACTTCTTTAATAGAACATAACACAAGTGTTCCAACAATTGCATCAACAGAAGCATCATTTAATGAAATAGCTTCTACAACTTGGATAAATGTAACAGTCCAGAATTCAGAAAAAGAAACAAGTTTTTTTTCTAAAACAAAGAAGCATAATAATTGTGAAGAAAGTAAAAACAAACTTGAAATTCTCTTTCAATAGAATAATAATCCAAAATCTGGTATTATAAAAAGGTAGTGGAGAAAGGGTTTCCTAGGCAGCAGAAATAGCAATCATCATAAAATAAATTTCAATAACAAGCCAGCTTTTGTAATACCCGAAAAAAAATATTTTAAGTATTTTATAAGTAAAGGGAGTTTTTAGTAAGAAGTTAGAAAGGTAAAGGACGTATCAATAAAAAACTCAATTTTAATAGGGTTAACTTATACTATTATTTTTAATCGATAACTAATTGAAAAAATAATAAAAGTTTATTTCTCTTTTTTTTTTTATATATAGAACAAACAAGTTTAAAGATTTCAAGTGAAGGGTAAGAACAAAATTTATAAGGAGAGTTGTCTTTTATGAATTCATTGAATTTTACTTGATTGAATAACTCAAAATTCAATTATTTCAAATACATTTAATGATCTTTCAAATTGGTCAAGACTCTTCAATTTATGGCTGCTTCTTTATGGTACCAATTGTTGCTTCGTTGAATTTGCTTCATTAATAGGCTCACAATTCGACTTTGATAGTTATAGGCTGAGTAAATAATTTTTTTCAATTTTAAAGCAATAATGTTAATTGTTGAGTCTTGAGGTTTCACTTGTAATCAAGAAACCCTAATTTTTAGGAAATCTATTATCCCTCTTCAAGATTGGTTTGGATAAATCATTTAGACTTTAATTATGGTCTAATAAAGTATTGAAAAAGTTTAGTAATATGATTTTATTGCTGTAAAAATAGGAAACATAAATTTGATGGGTTAGAAAGAAAATTTCGATATGAACTTTAGTATTTGAAATGGTGGATTAAGATAATATTTTGTATTAAGAGATAAAATATTGCTATGATTATTACATACCATTGAAAAGCTTGTTGAATTTACTTTCCAATGAAATAACAGAAGTCAATTCTAAGTTTTTTATGAAGAGTATTTTAATTTTTACTTAAAAATGTGTAGGCTATCTAGTAGCAGCAAGAGAAAAGAGTTACAAAATTCCTCTTAATTTTTATATAATAAATTATAGATTAAGCTATATGTTTGAAAAGCTTATTGAGTCTACTTTTCAACTAAATAAGCAAAATTGAATTTAGAATTTCTTATGAATAAATGTATAGTTTTTATTAGAAGGTATACACATTATTTGATAGCAATATATGATATGAATTTTAAAAATTATTATAATTAATCTACAAAAAATCACAAGATGGGCCATATATGGTTAGAAGTCTTATCAAGTCTAGTTTCTAAAACATTAAAAAGATCTTAATTCTAAGTTGAATGTCTTGAGATATGGTTGTTTTAGTGAAAGGAGTTTAGGCAATCATTATTAATTAGTTGAGTTAATCTTTGTTTAACTTAATTGTTTTTGCTATAATTGGTCTCAAAATGAGTTGATTAATTTCTGTTATGTTAAAATTATCATGAATAAGTCGCTAATTATTTTGAGAAAAAAACTAAATGGTAGAATCGAAAGAAGGTAAATAGAATCGAACACACTTTACTTATTTTTCAACTTATGTATATATATGTATGTTTTTAAATGAGTAAATGTTTTATTTCATTATTTTCGATATATGAAAATAAGACTAAGCATATGATTACTTAGTGTTTTTGCTATGTAAAAGATGGATCATACTAATGAAATAAGAAAATGATTTATGTTTAAGGAATGATTTTATGATAGTTACGTTTTTACATCATTGAAAAGTGGGATCAATGATACCGGAACTAGTTTTATGGCCTTGGCTAATGGTTTATAGTAGTTAACATAGCCATGATCATATGGCTCTGCTAATGGGTTATAGTAGTTAGCATTATGCTTTGGCTAATAAGTTATAATAGTTAGCAATGATTATGATGATGAAATTGTCAATATGACCAATGTCATGGGTTATAGCAGTGACCATAACTAATGATGAACTAACAATTTATGATGATTTATGATGATTTCTAAAGATTAATCCATGATTTGATTAATGATTTGGTTTGATCATACTATTTGAATAATAGCATATTTTGAAATGATTTATAAATTAATATGTTTGATATTGATTTATAATCTATGAAATATTTAACAAAACGATAATTTTTGAAATATTTTGATATTATGATTTGACGAATGTTTTAAATGGTATATACAATATGTATGAAAACGATATTTGATCCGATAAGATGTGTGAGCCTATATTTGTTAAACTGTAGTTTGCCCATTCCTCTTTTACTTTTTCTTTACATTTGAATAAGTGATAAGTTTGCTTAGTTATTTAAAAAGCTAAAAAATCATATTGAAAATTACTCGGACATTGGAGACATTGTTGGCTAGTAAGATTTTATAAAGTGGTTTAGTATTTTTATTAGTTTGCATTAGGGGATATGGAGATTTATCATTAGTTGGATTAAAGTTACAAATTTTTTTGAACAGGTTATTTTATTGAAAAATTTTAAAATAATTAAGAAAAAATGCTTTATATTACTTTTGAGATTTTATTTCAAGGTAATATGACCATATTATGTATCGATCTTGGGGCATGACAGTTTTTATGAATTGAAAATTCTTCGATCACAAACCAACTGTTGCTATTGCCTGATCATACTTCTCCATCTTATTGTTAGGATCCACACAAAAAACTTGGACCTCACTATTCTTAGCATATAGTGTTCAAGATTAAGGCATGCATCAATGCCAATCTCTAGTACCTTTTTAGCCTTTCCCCTTAGTTTTCAAAAAATCTGTGACTTGTAACCTCTAATCTTGAGTTCTTAACATATAACAAAAGAAGTCATAACTCATAATACATTCCATACATAAAAAAAAAAAAAAATCCTCAAAAAGGGAACCACAAAACAATAGCCGAACCAAAAAAATTTAACATTGAAATTAAGATTCAGATTTGGGTGTTTAGGATGGTTTTTAGGCTAGATCTTTAGAGAGTAAAAGGGTTTTAAGGAGAGAAACAACGCGATAAAAGATAAGGGCCATCGGATAAGCAAAAACCAGCAAAAAGAAAATTTTGCCAAATCTTTGACGTTAGATCTAGACTTTTAGAGGTTGTTTTTGAAAAACACTAGGGCCGAAACATGAAATAGGAGGTCGAAAGGAATCAGTAGGTGAAATATGGGCTTAAATCAGTATTGAAGATTAACGGTTGGCGACGATAGACAACGGTCGATATAGTGGATAGCCAATGATTTTTGGGTTTAATAATAGTCAATGCTGTCGGGGATTAAGAGTGTTTGAAGTTTTTTTTAAAGAAAATGTTTTAAATAAATTTTAAAAACTTGTGTTTTATAGATTTTTTTTTAATTTTTTAAAACTTTTTTAGATTCTTTTGAAAAAATTCTTTTAATGTTGATGTTGTATTAATGATGTAGCGCTAACTAAATTTTTTTTACACATGTCAATATTTTATTAGATTTTTATATCGCGTTTAGAGTTAACCGTATTAATAATTGAGATAAATTAACATAAGAAAATATAGTTTAGGTACTTAATTAAAAAAAAATTTTGTTTAGATACCAAATCTAATAAATTATACTAATTCAGGAATCAAATAGGACATTATCCCTTTTTGATTATGTGAGAAACTGTATTGATATCTTTAGCTACCATGACTGCAAAACAGAGCTACTGTGACCAACGCCAAGATCAGAGAGCACAGGTTAGCAGAATAAGCTGAGATCAACATAATTTGTCTCATGGCGGTGGGGTTAACCTATTATGGAATTGTGATTTATAAAATTAGATCTCATAGGTTTCGGTTGCATTCTCTTTCCCTGCCTCTTGGCTGTCAAATTTGACTCTTTGGTGAATGGGGAGGCAGCATCACATGATCATTGTCAGAGTCTTTATTAGATAATAAAGTAGCTTTTTTACTGAAAATCAGAACCTCGTGATCCAATGTTGCAACTACTACAAAAAAAAGTAGAATAAAATATAATAAAGAACTCTGCTCTTGGCCCAGCAGCCCTTCATGCCTTCCCTACCGTGTACTGAGATTGCATACCATATACCTCATGTTCGTTTTTGACAGCAGAAAGGATTTCGCGTCATAGTTGCGTTTTATGATCAAATTTTTAAGATTTAATCATAAAGCAACATCATGCCTTACATCCAAATAAACCCTTAATCATCGGTGATTTTCAAGAAGTACCGACCAAATGACCAATTTCTTGTCCTTTATGTTCCTTCATTTTTCCTTCGTAGCCCGTTCCCCATGAAGTTGTCCAAAGTCTTGTGCTGGATGAACAGAAAAAAAATGTCATATCAAACCCAACTTTTTTTCCCCAACCTGATCCAAAGAGGTAATATTTGATATCAAATTATACCGAATAGTGAAGACAACATGGAATCCAACAAGGTAAATATATGTCCTTTATGCCTTTCAAATTGTTTTGATGTTAGAGATTTTGCTTTAATCTGTTTGCATAGATAACTGATATTTTTGTTAGTTTACCATGAAATTATCGCCAAAAAAAAAAAAAGCTTAACAATGATGTGCATTCCAGTAATCAGCCAAGAGATGGGTGCAACAGCACGTCCAAGGTTGTGCAATTAGGCTAAAAATCAGTGATATTAGCCAAAGAGCCGGCAGTTCTTTGAAGTGTACGAAAATAGTAATAATTTTCGATTTAATTATCATATCTGTAACCTGTTAAGATTATTACAAAACGTGTTAGCAGAAGATGAATTGTTTGACTATTTCAATTATTTATTTTAATTTTTATTTATATTTGGCTTATGTTTAAGGGGAACTAGAACTAAATCCAACCATTCAACAAGGAAGAAAGAGTATTAACTGGTATCGTGTAGGCTCAACCAAATTAAAACTACTTTCCCACCATAGATTTCTGATCGTTCACGGCCAAAAAATTAGAAATATGAAGAATTGGTATCATGAGCCTACTAAAGAACAATGGCTAGTTAACTAAGGTTGCATTCATCAATGATAAAGAGACAAATAATTCTACCCTCAAATGCTTCTGATTAGGTGATTGCCTGCCATGATTTTGTACCAATAAAAATGGTCTCCCAATCCCTGCAGTCCAACTACTAGCCAGTTGCCAGCTCACTCTCTATACACCCAGAATGTTCTTAGGTCCATGCTCAATTCTGCAACCTCTATTTTCCAGAGATTGAAAAAAACCCTAACAATGTCTCACAATTGAGGAAGGCAGCAGCTTTAATTCATAACCAACCAGCTTTGCAATTGGGGCATGGTGCCAAATACTTTAATACCCTGACCTGATAGCTGAAGGGGTAGCCACTTCCATTCCACGTGACATTTACTCGGTTTTGGTGCATTGAAAATGATTAGCTCAATGGGGACTTGGTTTTAAATCAGATTCCGCAACTGAAATTTTTCTGATTTAAGTTCATTATTACATAATTACTATCTTTCTCTTTCCATGCTCACTTGGCTTTCACGGACAAGACAAGAGGAATCTAAGGAAACATTTTCCTTGCAATTTCCTGGCTACTTTTTCCTCCACCATAAAAACCTGACCAAAAATCTATGCTTCAATTGGTCTTTTTTCTGTTTTGTTTTCATCTGCAAACAGTGTAAGTAGTTATAGAGCTTATGAGTTTCTATGTTTATCCATTCAGACTCAAACTTTCCCTTTTAAAGAACCTGCTTCATCGCCTCCCACGTTCAGATTCATCTTTAGTGATTATGGCATGGCTGATCTTCAGTTTCAAGCATTCTTGCCATCTTCTTTTGTCTTTCCCGTTTCACTTTGCTTCTACTTCCACTTGAACTCTTGAGTTATTTGTCCTTTTTCCATAAAACTCTGTTGGGTCTTCGCTGAAATCTTATAAGAGCTGATAATTTTAGTGAACCCAATACTACAATGCCGCCATCTTACTTCCCTCTGCGCTGGGAAAGCACTGGAGACCAATGGTGGTACGCGTCACCTATTGATTGGGCAGCTGCTAATGGCCTTTACGACCTGGTCATTGAGCTTCTCCATCTTGACACCAATCTTCTCATCAAGCTCACTTCTCTCCGCAGAATCCGCCGTCTCGAAACCGTGTGGGACGATGAGGCTCAGTTTGATGATGTTGCAAAATGCCGCTCTCATGTTGCAAAAAGACTTCTTCAAGAATGTGAGACCAAGAAAGGCAACAATACCTTGATTAGAGCTGGCTATGGAGGCTGGCTTTTGTACACTGCTGCCTCAGCTGGTGATGTGGATTTTGTTATGGAACTGTTAGAGAGAGACCCTCTTCTTGTATTTGGAGAAGGAGAATATGGGGTCACTGATATATTTTACGCAGCGGCTAGGAGCAAAAACTCTGACCTTTTCAGGATGGTGCTAGATTTTGCTGTGTCGTCCAGGAGTTGCCTTAGCAGTGAACTAGAAGAAAAGGATGAGTTGAGTGAAACTCGGTTGGTTTTTAAGTGGGAAATGATGAATAGAGCGGTTCATGCTGCAGCTAGAGGTGGGAGTTTGGAGATTTTAATGGAGATTCTTGGGGATTGTAGTGATGTTTTGGCCTATAGAGATGCGCAGGGGTCTACTATCTTGCATACAGCCTCTGGGAGAGGACAGGCTGAGGTAAGGCACTAAATCCTTGTGTCTATTTGTCTTAGTTCAAGTTCAATTGCTGAATCATACTTCTCTGCTGTTTCTACTCAACCTCACCTAGTAGTGGACAATCATTCAACAATTTTAGGTAGTGATTTATATTTGACAGTCATCATTCCTCTGTATAAACTGATTCCCGTGAGGGCTGAAAAAGGCAATCCATGGAAAATGAATTAGGAGTTGTGCTTTTTAGCAGATATTATTTACATTTCAAAAAATGCTTGCATCTTGTGAGAGTTTAGATAACGTTTTTGTGTGATTTGATGGTGTTAAAGGCTAAAAAAGAGAAGTCCTGAATGCCAGAAATTGTTTACCATTCCTTTCCCAAAAAGTCAGTGATTGGCATCATTTTGACATGATGCTCTCCATGTGTAAACAATTACTTTATGTCAGGGCAAATTGAAGTTTGCTTGAATTGCAAAAAATTGGTTTTTATTCAATATATCTCTCAGAGAACCTAGGTGGCATATGGATGTCCAGCTGTAAACAGTTGGATATCTCTCAAAGGCATGCCCCAGTCCCAGGATGCAGGCTCTTTAACATGATGGGCCCAAGTATAGTTCTCTGTATTAATGGTGTATGATAGGCTCAAGATGATAACTTCATTGGCCCATTTATGAACCTAATTCACTTTTTTTTGTCAGCAGCTGCAATTACCCTGTAGCCCTGTGAAATTGTCATGTTTCTTTTCGTGTCTTTTTCGATGCAGGTAGTGAAGGATCTTGTAGCATCGTTTGAGATTATAACCTCTATGGATAATCAAGGGAACACGGCATTGCACGTGGCGGCTTATTGGGGTTATTTAATGGTTGTGGAGTTACTGATTCACGCATCTCCAACTTTGGTCTCTGTGAAGAACGACTATGGGAATACTTTTCTTCATGTAGCTGTGGCTGGTTTTAGAACGCTAGGCTTCCGAAGAATAGACCGGCAGATTGAGCTCATGAAGAAATTAGTAAGTGGTGAAGTTGTCGACATTCAAGACATCATCAATGTAAGAAACTTGGATGGAAGAACTGCTCTACATATGGCTGTAACGGAGAATGTTCAATCTAGTCTGGTGGAGCTACTCATGACTGTGCCATCTATTGATTTGAATGTCAGTGATGCTGATGGCATGACCCCATTAGATCTCCTCAAGAGACAGCCTAAATCAGTATCGTCAGAAATTTTAACCAAAAAACTAATTGCAGCCGGAGGAATCTCCAACTGTCAGGACAATGTTGCAAGAAGTGCCATTGTTTCCCATCTAAGAGAGCAGGGCATAGGTGCCAGTCCTGGAACTTCATTTAGAATTCCTGATGCAGAGATATTCTTGTATGCCGGTTCTGAGAATGCATATGATGCAGGTTGTGATCAAGATAGTGTGGAATATAGTTCATGCCTGAGTGAACTAAATGACTTGAACTTAAGTAACTCAGTAGGTAGCAAGAAGTCAAACTCCATAAATCATACTGCAAGGCGCCTAAAATTTTTTCTCCAATGGCCCAGGAAGAAGGAGAGAAAAGCTGCCAGCACAGAATCAACAGATGAAGATTCTATGGAGGCTATGAGTACTTGTAGAAATTGGCCAGAGAGTCATATTCCACTTCGTGAAAAATACTCCAAAGTTTCATTTCTTCCAAACAACAAGAGGACATTTTCTCTCAGGAGTGATCTTCCTAGCCGATCCACCAGAAAGAAATTTGCTGCAGAGTTAACTCATGGTGTGATCCAGGCAGCACCGCATTTGGCTGCTCCCTTTAAATCACCAACAAGTCCTTTTTCGGGGTCTTCTGTGGCCTCACTTATTTCAATGGATGAACAAAAGGGTGTTCAAAATGCAGGACATTCTTTCTCAAATCCATCATTTAATGGTAAAACAACACAAATAAATCAGAAGCAAACTTCACCGGATAAGAGGTTGATGAACCAGTATTTCTGTTTCGGAGCACAAGGCCTAGCTGTGGAAGATAGTAGAACCCACACACGGCTGGATCACAGCATTAAAAGTGTCAGTTCTTTAGTTGCTTGATGCAGCTTCATGGAAGTATTGCAGTTTTGAGTAAAGACCACCAACAGCCCAGGAATTTGTTGTTCTATGAGCTTCCTAATCTTGAATGTCCAGTGTTTGAGTGCATAAACTATGTATAAAAGATCTGAATAAATTCAAGTCGTATATTGAAAATAAAAGCCAGATTTTTTAAGTATCTGTAAACATCCAAGCTGTATCATAAGTTTTTGGATCTGGCAGAGTTGTATCATATGTTATTTTGCTGATTGTGATATGTAGCTCAAAAGTTGTGTAGATTTGTGATAGTGTATAGCTTAAAATTTTATTTAAACAAATTAATGCCTACAATTGGGAAAACATAAGGTTAAATAATATCACTTGTATAATAATAAAGTAATTAATGAGATTATTTTTCTAGTCTGGTCTGATTGCAAGACAGATTTTTCTCGTTATTACTCCAAAAAATCCTGGAAACTAATGTATGAAAAGAATAGAACAAAATCAAATTTCTTATTTGCTTTATCTAATCTCTTTTAAGCATTATTATCTGATTTATTTTTATTCTCTTAATTTTATTTCAAAATTAAGAAAAAATGTATTTTGTTGAGCATATATTCCGAACGGTTGAAAGATTCTAAATTTCATGAATACAATCCAAGACAAGATCTTTTTATAACTTCCCCCATGAAAGTGAAGCTTATATCTACTAATGACTACTAATAAATTTCATCTATATTTTTTTTCAAGATTCTACGTGCTTGCCACTGGAGTGAGGTTTGATAAAAATGAAGATTTCAGGAACCAATCAGCAAATTTACTTAATATTACCATTGAAAAGAAAAAAATATATAGTACTTTATATAACTAGGAATTCCTCAAAAATTTATTTTGCCTTGCCACCTTTGTATTAAGGGAGTCATGAAACTCACAGAACGTTGCTTACTTTTAAAATGAAATCCAATCATTTGTTTTATTGGATACAAAAACCATGAAAAGTTTTATTATGTTACTAAAATTTTACCAAGTTAATGGTATTAATTAATTAATTAATTTTACCACATAAGTTGATTGAACGGTTTTTCATTTTTTTTTACTTGAGACTATCAAGCATTGATTCTAGTTTCTAAAATTAAAAGTCTAATATTCTACTAAAAGATCACATGGAAGTACTATTCTTTGAGTTCTCCCTATTTTTCTTTAACCTTTTTTTCTTAGATTTGGTTTATTATTGTTATTCCTTTGGAAGAATGTTGAAGTGTAAAGTTTGATTAATCCACACATTTTACTTATGCATTACCAGAAAGAGAGATTTACTGAAGCTATAATACATTCATACGGTTATCCATTCCGCTAGATCTACCATAAAACTGCCTTGAGTCTTGGGACAGAACAGAATCCAAAAATTATACCATTTTGACAATTCAAACCATTGACATCCCAAACCTGTCAAAGTAACAAGATTCAAGATTCAGTTACGAAGAGAAATGGCAGCTTAAGAAAACAACTGTCAACTTTACATTACATTCCTAGTAAAATCTGCATACTGTTAATATCATACCGCATAAGCTGGGCAACTGTCCCTAATATGCTGGCTACTTCTGTGAGTCCCACTGCATATATATGTATATAGTTTCTTCATCTTAAGGATCACACAGATTTGTTTTGAGGTTGCCCATTTTTGAATTCGTTGAGGAGAAGAATTAAAACAGATGGGGTATGATAAGTCAGAAAGTAGTACAAGAGACAATGACAAGGCCATCGATGATTGGCTTCCCATCACTTCCTCCAGGAATGCAAAATGGTGGTACTCAGCTTTCCACAATGTCACTGCTATGGTTGGAGCTGGTGTTCTCAGCCTTCCATATGCCATGGCAGAGCTTGGATGGTATGTTTCTTTCTTTCTTTTTTTTTTTTTGTTGTTATCAAGGGTTTTGCGTTTTTCCAGCATTGATTTTGGTGCTTCCTGAATCAGCTAACTTTTGCATTAAATTTGAGCAGAGTAGAGCAATTAGATTATATGAGACCGATTTTATACATCTTATTGACTTGGATGAATTGCAGGGGTCCTGGGGTTACTATAATGATTTTGTCATGGATCATCACATTATACACCCTTTGGCAAATGGTTGAAATGCACGAGATGGTCCCTGGTAAGCGTTTCGATAGATACCATGAGCTAGGTCAGCATGCATTTGGTGAAAAGCTTGGGCTCTGGATCATCGTACCCCAACAATTAACTGTAGAAGTTGGTGTCGACATTGTCTACATGGTCACTGGAGGCCAGTCGTTGAAGAAATTTCATGATTTGGTTTGCCCCAACTGTAAAGACATCAAGCTCACATATTTCATTATGATTTTCGCTTCTGTCCACTTCGTTCTCTCCCATCTCCCCAACTTCAACTCTATAACTGGTGTCTCACTGGCTGCAGCAGTTATGTCATTGAGGTAAATATCATCACATAAATTGTTAGGGGCATTTCCAGTGAGTTGTCGCTATTTATTGTTTTTTTTTTATATATAGTTGAGGCTGCCAAGATCTGAATCTGATCACTCTACCAATAGACCACACGAATTGTTGGCTATATATTGTTTCATCAATTGATAGGTTTATTTCTTTTTCTATGCAGTTACTCTACCATTGCCTGGACAGCTTCTGTTGCTAAGGGTGTTCAACCAAATGTGGACTATTCATACAAGGCTTCAAGCAGCCCCGGGAGAGTCTTTAACTTCCTCGCTGGATTGGGTGAAGTAGCTTTTGCCTATGCTGGTCATAATGTGGTTTTGGAGATCCAAGCAACAATTCCTTCCACTCCTGAAAAGCCTTCCAAGGGCCCAATGTGGAAGGGTGTCATTGTTGCATATCTCATTGTGGCAATCTGCTACTTCCCTGTTGCTTTTTTAGGTTACTGGGCTTTTGGAAACATGATCGATGATAACATCCTCTTGTCATTGGAGAAACCCACCTGGCTTATTGCTACAGCTAACATGTTTGTAATCATCCATGTCATTGGTAGCTATCAGGTAGAATTTGGTACCTCCTCTATCAAATTTCCCATTCTTCATTCTTCTAATGTATCTAACCCCGAATTTCCCTTTAACCTGATAAACTGCAGATTTATGCAATTCCAGTGTTTGACATGATGGAGAGTTTTTTGGTCAAGACAATGCGTTTCACACCTTGTTTAAGGCTTCGCTTGATCAGTCGCACTCTATATGTTGGTAAATAGTCCCAACTCCCATACATTCCATTTATTTTACAAGTCGTAATCTAGGAATAGGAGAAAAGGTTGCAGGTATAGAAATTTAAGCTCGAGATTTGTTGGATGCTTGCATGAACTAACTAAGATATACTCCGGATTCCCAAACATTCCATTTCTCCTACACGGAATCTGAGTTTTACCCTGTCATATTGCCATGATTAATCTTCCTATGTTGCAGCATTCACAATGTTGGTTGGGATATGCTTCCCATTCTTTGGAGGTCTTCTCAGCTTCTTTGGAGGATTTGCTTTTGCACCAACAACATATTATGTAATTGTTTCTTGACTCGCTCGTCCTGTTAACTTGAAACCAAACACAACTCCCCCACTAGAGTATAAAATTGTATAAACGTCTTGCTTTGCAGCTCCCATGCATCATCTGGCTTATCATCTGCAAACCCAAAAGATTCAGCTTAACTTGGATAATAAACTGGGTAAGTAACTGACAAATTCAACCATCTTTTCTAAAATTTCAACTTCCAACCCAGACACTTGGTTTGTTTGTTTGTTTTTCATGAATGCAATATTTCAGGTATGCATTATTCTTGGTGTTTTGCTGATGATTCTGTCACCAATTGGAGGGCTGAGGACAATCATCATCTCAGCCAAGGACTACAAGTTCTTCTCGTGAAATTCTATCCCCTCTTGCTATTTCATGTTTCTGTTAGCACGTTGTATCAGATTCTTTTTTTTTTTGTTCATTTATTAGCTTACTTGATTTTTTCAAAATCCAAAAATGTAATCGATTTCTTTTGATTTGATTTGTATTCAGCAGTTTTCCTTAGAATTTGATTCTTTGTGGTTCTTACGGACAATCTTTAGAAACTCCCCAATGTTAAGAAATTTATCTAAAATACTTTTAATATTTGATTTTCTTAGGTATATTAAGATTGTAATTTGAAGTCATTAATTGAATTTATCAAAATAAAAGAATACTCTTCAATTTCTAATTTCAGATTAATTTTTAAATTTTCCTATAATGTTTCCATAAAAAAAAAAAAACAAAAATGAGGGCTTAGGCGAAGAAAATGTCTGGGCTGGTGGACGGAGCCCTATTGTAGTTTTCGGGCCATAGAACAGGTCCATTTTGTAGAGGTATTTTTGTAATAAAGGAAAAGGGTGGGGTAAAAGTAAATTGGACACGAAAACCCCGCGAAAGTGCAAAGCTCCCTCCCCATTTACTTCTCCAAAGCAAAAATTTCCCGCCATTTCTCGCATCCGCAAAAAGGGAAAGCCTAGATTGATAGAAATCGGCTGAGGGAGATAGAGGGAGGATTGAGCCATGGAAGAGGAGATCAAAGCAGAGTTCTTGAAAATCGGGTTCACTCTTGACGACGAAGAAGAGATACTCAAGAAATGTAATTTTTTTTTTAATTTCAATTTTGTCCCTCTTCTCACTCTCATTTTTGAATAATTGATGCTGAAAAGATCTCAACTTTTGTTTGGGTTAGGCCTTACGTTTTGTCAAAATTACAGTCTCGAGCCTTCCGATCTCGTCTCAAGCTGGGAGGTTTATTATCTCAATCGGTAATTTTACTGATATAGCTAACCCTCTTTTCTTTTGTTAGAATTACTGTGCAGGGAGAAATTTGGGAGTAATTTCTTATATGGGTTTTTTTTTTTTTTTGGTTTGATTTTGCTTAACTTTGAAATTTTATTATAGAAGTGGTAATAATCTGATTAAAAGCTACTTTTGGTGTAGACAACTTGATGAGTCAGTAGTAAAGGATGCAGAAATGGATGGGTTTTTAGGTCACTTGCAGAATGAACAAGTAGAGACGGCTGTTAAAAAGGAGCCCGGTTTGCATATGTACTCTTTTAAAGACGTCGAAATGTGAGCATTTTACTTATTATCTTGTTATGTACACAATCTATTCACCTGCGTATTTTGTAATTGTATAAAGTTAATTGGAAAAGGGGAAAAGGCATTTGCTTGCTCATCTTGCTTGTTTGATCAAATGGGCATTAGAAGATAAAAATTTTGTGTCTCCTTGTGGTTGAATCCCCCAATAGAATTCATATGGCATTAGTGGATGTTTACCTTTTCGTATTTTTTCTATTTGGTTTGGTGATTTTAAATGCAGCAAGCGCTTGAACCTGCCTGTCTATATGAAATCGGTGAATAGGCAAGGATAACTTTTTTTAAGGAAAAGTCGCAGGATAACTTGTTAAATGCGTAATTCTATTATGTTGCTTTAATGGGCATAACCAGGCTTCAAGTGCGGTGTTATGGATTATATTGTAGAGTTTCTGATGTAAGTGTAGTTTTTAAATAATGGGATGCGATTGCCCAGGATTTTAGATGCTGGAGATGAAGATACAAAAGAAGTTATTCTTGGAACTCCAACGGACAAATCTGAGAAACTTCATTTGGATGTTTATGACTCAGCACATAAAACAAATGGGAGCATTTATTCTTCTGGGAGGATATCAAAACTAGTGACACCATTTGGGAAGCGAAGTAATAAATTTGTGGTGAAATTCAACATTGATAATCTTCCTACTACGGAGACTGTGAATGGCATCCACAATCATGAGAATCTTGAGGATGACATTATTCAAAGGATTCGACCTCATAAAAGCTGTTCATTGGTGGTCCACAGATCGGGGCCAGAACCAGGTTGCTGGTTCATGTATGACAGGATTGAAGACAGGGTATCTGACAGTTATTATAGCATAAATCATTTGTTGTTTTTATCTGCAATATGTATCTTACTAAGATGGCATATCATTGGTACAGTTCAATGCACTTGAAAACCGTATTAGAAAGCATGCAGCTGCCCTTGTTGCATCTAGGCTTTACGAAGAACCAATGGATCCATCAGTTGCGTCACAGGTAGTTTGCTGCTTCACCAGCCTTTCATCTTTCTGATAGTCTGTAATTATCCATCCATCTAAAAAAAATTTATTGCTTCAGAGGAGCATATTTGCCATTGGAATGATCTGCTGTGATGGTGAGGGTCATTTAAATGATAAGTCCATCTTGTTGCAAAGCAGGTAAAATGTCCTGGGCCTTCCATTTGTTGTATCCATGTACATCAATCAACTAGGATGGAAACAAATAGGTGTTCTTGATGTGTTAACTTTTGTGGATGTAGTCAAGATCACAGAGGATTTTATTATTGATGATTCAGCCACATAACAAAGGAATCATCAAGCATTTTAACATGTGTGCCTACGTAATTAAATTTTTAATAGAACTATCTTACCAAGCAGTCTGAGACAAATTTAGCTGACATAATAATTTTACTCAACCTAAATCAGGACTGATAGGTCTTCTCTTTCTCAGTTTATTGAGTTTCTCAAGATTAGGTACTAAGCATTTTTGGTGTATGTTAGTTTATATTTAAGAGCGTCACCTGGTAGATGGAGGACCCAACTACTCTTGACACTTTTCACATTAGGAAGTAGCATTTATCCTATGCTGTTCTAACCTTTTTTTATGTTGCTTAATGTTTGATTAAGTCTCCTACCCTTTTGACAGTGTTGAGCATTCTGGAGGGCAACATGTTCGACTAGAATTAAATAAGCTGAGCCACTTTTCTGTTTTTCCAGGCCAGGTAATAAACATTATAAAGTATTATTGGTCTTGTTTGCTGTGTTGAAAAATCCCAGATCAGCCTGGAAATATTTCTTCTATTCAGGTGGTAGGCATCAAGGGTCACAATCCTAGTGGGCATTGTTTGATTGCTTCAGAGCTGGTAGATTCTGTTCCTTTATCTGTTGCTGCTGATATGAATTTGCCTCGTGCAAAGAAGCAAGCTTTAGATGAGGAGATTCAGGCAACAAATCTTTCCTGCGCACCCACAGAGATAACAATGGTGTGTAGGATAATCTTCTTTATCAGATAAAGATCTTAGAATACACTGTTAATTGCATCTCATCAAAAGTTGCATCACCACCAATTGAATCTTAGGCTTTAAATTTTGGACACAAGCACTCGTGGCAATTTGGAATTCTTTTTAATGATGATTCCCCTTCTCTGAAGTTTCTGTTTTTTTAACAGATTATTTGAATGTGATGCATGTTTGAACAGGTTATTGCTGCTGGTCCATTCACTACTACAGACAACTTGTTATTCGAACCTCTGACAGAACTGCTTGCCTATGCAACCAAAAAGTGTCCGCAGTTGCTTATACTGGTGTGAACTCACTGCATTTTTTACTATGTTTTTCAAGAATTTTACCGTTTTGACTAACCAGGGGACTTTTTTTTGTTGACTTATTGATAATTTTCAGTTAGGACCTTTTATCGATTCTGAACATCCACAGATCAAGAAAGGAACTGTTGACTTGAGTTTTGATGAAATATTCCAAATGGAGGTTCTTAGAAGGGTATGTATAAAGCAAAAGTTTACTCCAATTCTAAAAATTAGTAATTATGCTTATTGAATTTTGTCTCATTGGTATTTTCAGGTGCAAGATTATTTGGAATATATGGGACCCGATGCTCGGGTGGTTACCATTCCATCTGTAAGAGATGCTAATCATGATTTTGTTTTCCCTCAGGTCACTTGTTTTGCCAAATAAAATCAATTGTACTTCTCTGCTTGATTTGGTGATATTTGGAAATAAAGCTAATGCTGAAATTTGTATTTGAACTTTGTGCAGCCTGCATTTGATCTTGATTCTCTCAACAATATACATCAGGTATATTATATGTACTAATAGTCTATGAGCGGTTCATCTGTTGATCTAATGATGACTTCCTACTAGTTTCCACAATTTGCTTTCATAATTAACATGATCTTGTTTCTTCATTCTTGTCCAGATAACCAGTCTAAAAAATCCAGGGATTTTTGAGGCAGATGAGGTAAAGCAATGGCAAACTTTATGCAACTTCTATCTATTCTGTCGCTATATTTACCTCTCTGTCCAGCTTGTTCTTGACCAATGCCTTCACTTTTAAACTACTTGCCGAATCAAGATGGTTTAAACTGGAGTGATAGAGCATGTATCAGTTTATTCCATAATAATTTCGAGTCTCAGGTCAAGATAGGTTGCTGCACAGTAGATATTCTCAAACATCTTAGTGGGGAGGAGATGTCACGACATTCAATGGATGGAACACCTAGTGATCGCTTGAGTAGACTTGCCAGTCATATTCTTAGCCAACGCAGGTATCTTTTAAAAAGTCATCTTTGTTGAAACTCGTTCAATTGATAATCTGTTAGTTGGTTCATACTTAAAATAATGTGTATTAACCTATATTGATGTTTGTGAGACAGCTTTTATCCGCTATATCCACCAGCAGAAGGTGTCCCATTGGATTTGTCCCTTGCTCCTGAAGCTCTTCATATTTCTTCAGTTCCTGATCTTCTTATTTTACCTTCAGACATCAAATACTTTGTCAAGGTTAGTGACAACTCGTTGACGCCAAACTGCTCAGTTCCAACTTCAATTGAAAACAGCAAAAAGAAGAAAACATGGCTCCAATATCTAACTTTCTGCAACAAATGTTGAAATATACTACTACAAATGATAAAAGAATGTAATCCTCATGCCTCCTGCATATTCTCTCTGGTTGCAGGTGTTATCTCTTGGGGGAACAAGTGAAGGTGAAGAACAAATGAAAAAATGCGTTTGTATTAATCCCGGAAGACTGGCAAAGGGAGAAGGCGGAGGCACCTTTGTAGAGCTCAAATACCAAGGGAGTTCTGATAAGATCAATGCTTCAATTGTTGGCATATGAGTTTTGAACTGTCTTAATGCAAGCCATACCTTAGACAAGTGGTCTTCCTCTTAAGATGATTCGAGAAATGGTAATGGTCCACCACATCGGGTTGGAATCATATGCCCCAGGGAAGCAAAGAAGGGATAGTGGATTAACAGATTCGAGTTATAAAGTACTTAAGTATAAAGCAAATCAATTGCAGAACGAGACAGAAGAGGAGAATGAGATGGTAACTTGTCCCTACCACATTTTATATATGTTCATGTATGATGTAACCGTCAATTGTATCATACTCGTACTATGGCATGTACTCTTAGCTCAAACCAGATGAAGAACCATTGGTACGTATTTTCCTATCTATTTGTGAAATTATCTTCACTTCGTCAGAGCCAATAATACCTTCATTGGCTCTATTAAGTGCTATTCTAATCGAAGTTCTCAGCCAATTTCCACATCATAGGTTTCCAAAAGTAGTAAGATGCAGGAAAAAAAAAATTTTGGTACGGTATAAGCTGAATTCTTATAGCATAGGAAGGATTCTAAATTTTAGATTATATTAACTCGTAAACTTAATGGTGAAAGTACATCAAATTCCTGTACACATTGCCACTGATTTGAGTTTTTTACATTGTCAGGTACCCCTTCAATCACCTATAATCTTCATCTGAGTATCTACTCTATCAAAGGCTGAAGCATCCATCCGACAATCGTATTGCATGAACAGTTGATATAATGCTGACTACTTTTAGTTTAAATAATCGAGATTCAAATCCCAAGATTCAACTCCCAACCACATCAAGCAAAAAAAAATTGGAAGCACCCACAAATTCTAGACCGATTTCTTCACAGCTTTATAGTTTCTTCGTTTATACCAGTGAGTCCAGTGATCAAAGACCCAAACTATGCTAAGCAAGATTGCTGTGATAATCACAACCAACCAAGAAGCCCAAGCCCATCTTGGAATCAAATTGTCAGCCACCCCACTTAGATAGAAGAACCCCATCTTATACACAAAGAACGGCCCCAGAATCCCCCTAACAACAGAATAGAAAGCATAAAACAGAGGAGACAAAAGCTCGTACAATTTTGCAGCGGCAGGTACATCAGCTCTTCGGATACCGGCAAGAGACCAGACGTTCTGACAAGGGCTTGTGACTTCAGCAAGAACAAGCAGGACGAGAAGGGCAAATGCCCCATGATGAACCATGTAACGACATGTGAAAAACACATACAATGTGGCTAAATGGTGGAGAATGAAGAGAATATCATTAGGGTAAAAGACTAAATAATGGAAAAGGTCCATCAAGAAGTACGAAATACTGTATTCAAGTACAATGTTATCTAGAGCAGAGTTTGGAGAAGCAAAAGTACGGGGGGATGGGGTGTTTATTAACGCATTAACAGCCATGAAAACCGCAGGCGTTCCATGAGCCAAGGACATAAAGCAGCTTGTAGCTTCAGAACGATGTTTGGGACCCCAGTTGCGGAAGATTAAAAGGTAAGCAAAGATATAAATGGACAGAAACAACAAGAAAAACGTCGGCAAATTTGGCCTGTGAAGGGGTAAGGTCTCCATGGAAATTCCTTAGCAGAAATAGCTGAAGTTCCTGAGTTGCTGAGACTTCTGAGAGTATAGAAATAAGGTAAGAGTTAGAAGACTTACCCTTATAAAGGAAACCGGGATGCGCTTGGGAGTGAAACTGAAGTTAGGGGTGTTACTCCCAGTTTTTGGCTTTGGTTTTGGAGTAAAAGAAGGGGGAATAAAAGAAGGGGGGAAAGCCTGGAATTTTGAGGAGGGGACTTGGATCCTTACTTGGGAACCTTTCATAAGTAGCCGGCAATTATTAAGTAACAGGCGGCTAAGAAATTAACGGTGATGAAAAGCGGTGGTTTCTTGTCAACTTTTATTTTCTTTATCAAAAAAGAAAAAATTTCCCTATAAAAAAAGAAAAGAAATTGTTTTCGAAGGCAAAAAAAAAAGGTTTTACTTAAATCCAAAGAAAAGTTATGTTCTTTGTTACTTTTCTTGACGTCTCTACCCAACACTAAGTACATCAAGATAGACTTGATAATTTAAATACAAATATATAATTATTTAAAAATATAATAAATCTACACGAAAGATGTTGCGAGTAAATCAGAAATCTTTTCAATTACACGTTAATATGATATCCTTTATGCCCCATAGAATATTCGTCCATCCCGATATTTTAATGTTTCTACCTTTTTCGTACTCATCTTTCATTTCCAACCATAAAAATGGCTCCGTAAGGCTCCCGTAACAAAGTTATCCTCTTTAACTTGAACAAGTATCTCTGAAAGTTTTTTTATGATTTCCTTCATCCATCCCAGCATGCTCTTCAACAACACTTTATACTTGCTATGAAAATTTTTGGCCAAGTTACCTATTTCGGTTTAATTGTGCTAGAATCATTTTGCCCATTGGAGTACGAATCCAACTTTGAGGGAACCAAGTTCCAGAATCCAAAACCATGGTCATATGAGCCCCTATTCCGGCCAGAAAAACACAGCCACCCCCATAACAGAATTTTCTGATGCTTTGATTGAAATGTTAAAACTTCATGGATGAGGATGACAAACTGCTTATAAACAACGCTTCCGCCAAGTCAAATGAAGCTTACAAACTATTACATAACTCATCGTTTGGTTTACAACATGTTTATGTTGTATGCTGCCAAAATTCAGGAATTATTGTTTATTAGAATAACTAAAAAAAGGAACTGTCGAATAAAAGCATCCGCTAAACAAGGTTATATTAATTTAGAGTCCAGCTGTAGTCGCTAAGAACCAACCGCTGAAACGATGTGATAGCAATTTTACATGACCATTCCACCATCAATGGTGTACACCTGCATGACAACAATGCCCAGGCTATCAGCTAAATCACAAGATAAAGCACTCGCCACGACAAGGTCAGAAATGACCATGGGACATGATGTGGTTTGACCATCAAAGGCTAGGGATTGATTTAATCAGTAATTTTGCACGTCGGCAAAGTCTTTGTCCTAGTGTTTCCATAGAGGTCAATCCTCCTCGTGGAAGCTCATTAATTACCAAGAAAAGCAAGCCAATACCAGAGCAAGCAAATGCCGAGGCCAAGAAAAGAATGCAAGTAGAAAAATATTCAGTAAGCTTGGCCTAGCGTATAGCTCACAAATAAGTTAGAGACAAGGAAATCATTAAAGCCAGACCATGTAATGCTAACATGTAGCAAGGGAAGAAAATACTATTAAGCCCAGCCAAGGCAACACTAAGCATAGAAATAACCAATAAAGATTCATAATCCCAAGTCAAAGTTATATCGCGGAATGCATGGCCAAGCCCTGAGGTTAAATTAGTGAAAGCAAGTGCAACACAAGCATGCAAGGGCAAGATGCAATCCATTGTAGCATTCAGCCTAGTTAATCTTTAGGCATCATTTATAGAAAGCCAGTGGAGTCATGGATACTTGTGAGTTCGTCAAATCCACCATACAAATTAATATACAAAAATGCATAAAGATAAAATAGATCTATAACCTGTCCTGTGATGTAACTTGAAGCAGGATTTAGGGCCAAAAATTCCACCAGTCCGGCAACTTCTTCTGGTTGACCATATCTACCTGTATCCATAATAGAAATAGTTAACATTGCTGCAAATATTACTAAGCATTACTACTCAAAACATCCAATTTGAATCAGTGGAAAATGTTTATAGTAATAAAGGCAATGGAAGAAAGTTGCACGAGTATAGAAGAATCAACAAAGATGCAACTATTTGGTACATTGCAAGATTAGCAGCAATAAGAACTCTCAGACATTTCAAACAAAAGCTAGCAAATATTTGGTGACTTTGTTAGGGCTCAGAAAGCTAACAATTTAAGAAGCACTAACAAGAATTCCACAAAGATGGAAATTACGAACTTCGATTTTTTATAATCATCTCTCACCTAAGGGAATTGTTTCCAAGATTTTCTTCTCAATGTCTTCCCCAAGCTTGGCAGTCATATCAGATGCAATGAATCCTGGGGCAACAGCATTGACCTGGAAGAATATTTTTATACAACATTGTCAGAGTAAGCATACCCAGCATTAGCAGCATAAACCCTACTCCCTCAGCTCCATATCAGGACGGTCCCTTATTGTTTCTTTTCCTCATGTTTCATAATACATCAATAACTGAATATTCAAGACATTGACTTTCATCTTTCTTTACCTTATCCCACATTGCATATTCTAATTCTTTTTCCTCTTAAGAGAAGGGGCAAATCTTAGACAAGAAAAGAGTTGGAGTATTACATCCTGAAAAAGGTGCGCAACATAACTCCAAAACACACAACCCTGGATCTTTCTTATTACAGTAATGAAAGTGGAATAACTCTGGAGGACTTACATTAATGTTTCTGCTGGCATATTCCCTTGCAACAGTCTTTGTCAAGCCAATAACTCCTGCTTTAGCAGCACTATAGTTGGCTTGCCCAATGTTCCCAACAAGACCAACAACTGATGCTATATTAATTATTTTTCCCTGAAATTAGAACATATATTGAGACATGATACATATTCTAAAACAACAGTCTTGAAGCATGCATAAAAAAATTTTCTTACTTTATTTCTGACACTACAAAAGAGAAAGTATCAACAGGAAAGATGCATCTCTGAAGCTATGACATGTTAAAATACTGAGGCTCAAGTTTATAGGCTGTAGCTCAATCTCTCAATTTGGATGTACAAAGTTCAATTCCAAACAAATTGACAAAGCAAGTATACTACCCATGACCTTTAAATCAGAAATATCCTATTACCTTTTTCTTCTTCATCATGATTTTGGCTGCTGCCTGCAAAGAGAAAAGTAAGTCAGTTCCAATAAATGACTCAAGCATCCACTGGAATGATTAGTCAGATGTCCAGCATTCCAACCTGTGTACAAAGAAACACTCCTGTAAGATTCAGATCAATAACCTCCTGCCATTGTGATTTCTTCATTCTCATCAACAAAGTATCCCTAGTAATTCCTGAAATGATGGTCATCAGATTAAGGGACTAGATTGAAATCAACAATTGAATAACTAATGCAAAAAGAAAGTATTTTCAATAACCTGCATTGTTTATCAATATATCAACAGTTCCCCATGCATCAACAGCCTGCACATATAAAGTCATGAAACATGTATCTACAATTAAATTACAAAATATGAACAGGGAACATTCGCTCACAGTTTTTATCATTGCCTCCACATCAGCTTCTTTTGAAACATCTCCACCAAAAGTAACAGCCTGACCACCATACGACTCAATCTGCAAAACAGTCACACAAACTATTTACATTAGTCATTTAAACCATTCGGTATAATTTAATCACTGTTAAAGACCATTACAGATATCCAACAAAAAAAAAAAAAAACATAAAGGCACTTTGGTAAAAGGTTAAAGCAAGATTTAAGTAAAGACTAAAGGTGACAAAAGGTCAAGCATAAAAAATTCAATTATTATATCTGAAAAAAGATATTTGTGAATTTTTTTTCAATGAGATGCATATGAGCAGATGCAAAAATGAGCAAATATGGAATCTAGAATTAGATTTTAGGCAGCTGACAAACTCTCATCTGTCAGTAGAACGAAAGACTCCATTCTAGAAAACATAATGGCAGCTTACTAATATGAATTCTTACGCATTAGATAACAAAAATTCTGCAACAAAAACTGTAAAAAAAGAAGTAAAATCCCACTCAAGTGTTCATATAAATTTCTTCCAAGGGCATATTGCTCACCTCTTTTGAAACTTCCTCAGCCTCCTTTGATGATCTGGCATAATTTACTAGGACCTGCAATAGCACAAAGGCATCAACAACTATCATTTTCAAAACAAATAGTGTTGTTTAAACATTTGTTCTTAAAGTAATTGAAGGACACTTGAGATGCAATTATTATTAGGAAAGAAACATGAAAGGCTTCAGGCCAGTATGCAGTGCATAATGGAGCATGGTTAAAGTTTAAACAAGATTTGACAATTCATTTATTTTAGATTGTGGTAATCATTAGCAGTTTACTTTTAATAATTGATGAGATTGATAACCAGTTCCATATTCAAGATATAGAACTACATGGAACGGACTGCAAACGAAAGCTGTTATTATTATTATTATTTCAACAATAGATTTTAAGCATCATATGATGAAGTTATCCTATGATTTGTAGTTTTAGTCAAGACTTCAGGTGCGGCAAGTAACATTCATCCTATGGCTTTACCTCAAATTTTAAGGTAATGAGTAATGACAATAAGAGAGAAATACTTTTCCCTTCGAAAATATAGTAAGATCCTGAAAAAGTACACTCACACACCTTGCAACCTGCTTTTCCTAAGGCCAGTGCAACCGCTTTACCGATGCCTCTAGAAGCTCCAGTAACTATGGCTACAGGAGCTTCCACTTTTTGAGCTGCTTCAGTGCTAGCTTGTTCAACAGTGGCAACCTGAGCTCTTACACCTGGAAAAGGAAAAAACAACCAAAAAAATATCAAAAGCCAAATTAACTAGAAATATGTCGTTCGTAAATTATCAATAATCTCTCAAATTACTAAAAAATTTGGCTTATTATCAGTTAAACTTGTTAAACAACAAACTCCACAAGCTCCAACAATAAATTTGACTATAATTAAGTATCCTTAATTCACAAACATGCTGAGCTTTTATGCGAAGTGAGAAGAAAATATCCCATAAAGATGAAAACAAGTGCTTAAAATCAAAAGAAAACAATTACCGGAGGAAGCAAACGATCTCCTCGATCTGCGCTGGAGTCCGATGCACGGCCAAGCCTGAACCGATCCGATTCCGCCAGAAATTGGAGACCATTGCCGAACCTGAAAATTTTTTCGGTCACAAAAATCACCAAATTTAGCGGCGGATTTAAAGGCAACGACATTGGATCCAGCAACAGCAGCCATCGGAATCGGAGCTCCGTAGAATCCGCGAACTGCAAGAAGAGAATAAGAACGAGAAGCGAAGAGAGTAGCCAGAAATGAAGCGGAGAAAAATGATTGTGATGCCTTTATATATAAAGCCGAAAGAGGAGAGATAAAAATGTTTATTGGCGTTTGGTTTTGTATTGCTTTGGGAAGTTCGGAGACTGTTAAGAGTGGGCGAAGCCAACGAAGTGAGTGTGGACTGCTGTTATTCAATTCGTAGGACCTGTTTTCCTCGTCGGTGGATTTGATGATTGTTCAGCAATGGGTCTTTGTTTCCCTGAAAATCACAATAAAAACCAATGCCGTTGAATTGCCGGAGATAAAGCGGTAATATAGGCTGGATGGCAATGCAGTAAAATGAACGTTTATCGGCATTTTATTGTAAATCTGAATTAATTAGAGGTAAATTAGGTTAATCAGCTCAACTGTAAGCTAGCGACCGGTAAACCACTAGGTAATATGATAAGAATAGGAAAAATACATAAAAAAACATAATTTAAAATTTTAATAAAATTTTTATATAAATTTAATAAAAATAAAAATTATATATTTAGTATTTCAAGTGTCACGAAATTTGATCTTACATATATTTAATATAAAACAAATACGATAAAAATATAATTTAAAAGTAATAATAATTCTAATTAAATTCAATTTAATTTTTTAAAATAATACATAATATTATAAATTTTTAAAATTTAATTCAAATTCAAATCAATTTTTATTTAAACTTAATTTAATCCAAACTAAATTCTATCGATTTAATTTGATTCATAAATTTTTAAAATTTAAATTTTTTGTTTTATATATTATTTTAATATGACTTTTAATATATTTAAATATAAAATAGTTATTTTATTTTATAAAATTTTAAAATATCTATAAACAAACAAAAATATATAATTTTTAACATCTCCATCCAAAATCAGTTACAAATCTAATATACATATATATATATATATATCTAATATTTAAACTTATTTCAAACCAAATACAAAAAACTTACTCGGAATACAAACTTCCGAACCAAATTTATTCGAACCGAATAGAATACTACAATTTTGCTTCAATTTTTTATTTTTTATTTATTTTTTTCTTATCCTTTAAATACATTAACAGAAAAAATGCCGCATCATTGAACAGTCTGTCCCTGCATGCAACTCAATTTGCACTTTCAAAAAGCAGGGGAAAATTTAAAGGCTAAGGCTTAAAGTATTGGGGCGGCCCGTCAGTCACAAGTATTGGGACCAGAGAAAAGGGGAGCAAAGGAAGGTGGCTTCTCCTTGATAAACAGAGCACAGGCCGTCAGAAAGCTGAATATAGCAGCACAAACACATGCTCCAAAAAGAACCATTGATCACGTATCAATCTATAGTTTCAAGTACAACAAGAAAAGAACTTTATCATGTACAAACAAACTACAACTTCGTTGGTAAAGCACTTCTCTGGGCTGGCTTTTTGGAATTGCTAATTCGACGAACCTTTACAAAAACTTTTGTTAACTCCTGAAACAAACGCTAAGGAAAGATTAGTTTAAGAGATTGACAACCAAAAGATATTTTGCATCTGCAGGAAAGATTTGACAAAAAATGCTACAAAAAGCAAGAACGAGAGGGCTCGAGATTGGGAGTTCTTCTCAGTTAAATGAACCAGATGAAGATTAGGTAATTAACAGATCAAGTGCATTTTGACAATCCTACGGGTGAACTGTGAACCAAATACGACAATTATTTTGCTATTGGGACTAAGTGAATAGAATATCTCTACTCTATATGTCCATAGTCCATACACAAGTGGTAAGTTTACTAATGACCCTAATTTTATTTTGGTGCACCTTAATGTAAAATATGCCATGTTCAATCAAATGCTTTCTATTTGCCGGCACAACGAACCAATTGAAATCTTGACACATTCTCTGTCATACTCAAAGTCGGGCTAGAATTCTATGACCTACTGTTGTCTGTAATCAAGAAAGGTTCTGGAATGTTCTCCTAAGGTATAACACCACAAAACAAAGACAATTGCACGACACAAGCATCGGGGCTACCGGATAGAGAAGCTAAACCTGACTATCTCTGGTCATCTGCGGCCTAAACAGTTTCACGAAAAAATTGATAGCAAAAGTTAAAGTTCTTCATTTTACACGCTTACCTCAGCTGGTTCCTTCTGGACCATCCACACAATCCAAAGATTTTCCAAATTGTAATAAGCTCTTGCCTTCTCATCAAGAGCATGAACTACCACTCTGCCTAAAGAAAAGAAACACCCCAGAATTTGCATGAAAATAGTGAGAATATATAGATTTGGATACTTTATTTTCTATAAGATTTTCCTAGAACAGAAACTGCTAACCACCTATATGTTGTAAATTAGGGCTTGGGCGATGTTCTTGACGTGCCACGTGGACCTACCAGTGGCAATCACCATGAAATCGGCCCAATCGCACTGCTTCCCAACCGGAATCACCGCCACGCCATCTGCTCTTACATCGCTTAGAACCTTCTCCACCTCTTGCAGGCTCAGCAACTCTTTGCTACCGCTCTCCACACTGGATGAAAGAGAACATCTGATTGAAACCTGAAAACACTAGCTTCCACTATGGATTAGTGAGAAAGGACGAAGGCAACGATGTTCCTGATAGATGCAGATATCGGGATCTTAAAGCGACCCACATCAGATCACAACCCCTGAACTTTACTATTTCCCAACTGAATCACCACTTCGCCGAGTTTCCACTTTCATTCATTGCCTAAAGCAACGTCACGACGTCGTCTTAGTTATTGCTCCTAAAGCGATGTTGCAACGGGAGCGTTTTGGAGTCGATAATGAAATGGAATAAGGTGTTTCGCACCTCAGGGCTCAGGGTTAGGATAGCTTCTGAGAGAATGACAGGTGTAAAGACTATAGTCAACCGTTGGTAATGTGTATTCAGATTTTCCCCTGACATCCCACCTTCAACAGCTAAACTCCGACATGATTGATAGTTTAATATTACCGTCGGATCTACATTAAAGTACGACCTAATGAAAGAACGGTCACTCCTACGCCACGTGTGTTGGAAGTGAGACTTAAGTCCATCCTCTCTTTCTGGCAGCTGTAATTAGATGAACGGAAACCCACGAGCCTCACGTGCACCACCAAAAGCAAACTGGAAAATTCAATGAGACAAGATAATTCTAATTTCTGGTATATATATTACATTTTTTTCGTTGTAGATCCCATTGCATTAGCATAAGTGTTATATTTTTTATTTTTAATAAACAATTAAAATTTAAAATAGTTATTTTGATTTAAATCCAAAATTTAAACAAGTGTAATACTTGTAAATGATTTTTTTAATATGTAATTTGATTTTAGAATTATATTATTTTTAATGATTTAATACTTATAAAAAAAGTATGTTTAAGTATTCAATTTGTTTCAACCAAATATTTTATATATTAATATTATTAGTTAAAATATTGATGTGATAAATATTAATTAATAAATATATCATGTATCATGATATTATTGATTTTTTTGGTGATCTTAATTTGCCGTTGCCAAAATTAATGCGTGAGGCAAAATTTTTGATGAAAACAAAATTTAGATAGCTAAATGTGATTTTTTTTAACGCACAAAATAATAAAAAAATGATATAATTTAAAGACTAAATCATATATTAAATATTTTCTTTAGGAAATGCAAATTGAACAGTTAAAACAGATTAAGATAATGTTAAACTCATGATTAAGATAATACATTCGTTTATAAAATGATTAATGTTATATTTAAAAATTTTACTAATAAACAAACTAAGATAACTACTTCCGTGTTTTTGACTTTTTCTTAGATTCCCTAATAATGTAAAAATATATATATATAAATAAAAAACCTTTGACAACTAGTGATGATTTTTTAATGTATCAAATCCATATAGATATACTACTTATTATTTATGTACTAATGGTGTAATTAAAAAAATCTTTAAATTTAATTTAATCGATTAATGCAATTTTTATTAAAAAATAATATTTAATAAATTTAAATTTTTAAATAACTTCATTTTAATTTTATGTGAAAAAATAAAGCAACTACCTTGTGAAATTTTTATATGAAATTTAATAGTGAGAGGGAATATCAAATCCTAGACCCATAATTGATAGTAAACCTAATTTAATAGTTAATATTTAATCCATAGATGGATTGTTCATGAACCCTAACCAAAAAAAAAAAAAAAACAAATCTCAAAATTTCAAACGATGAGTTTGACAAACAAATAAAGCCTACTAACACACTATGATAAGACATAGAGAATGCATATCTGTGTATCTAACATGAGTGAGCTCAAACGCACTTTGAGAAGTGACATAACACTTTCATGCATTATTTTAATGGCAAATGCTATATATAAATATTGGAAAGCAGTCCCTTTGATGGATAGAAAAAGAGTAGTTATCATTGGATTCAATAGTGAGGAAAGCCTTTCAAGTTTTCTCCTCCACCTACCAATAACAACGACATCATTCTGACTCTAAATCTAAATCTTTTCATGTTTGTACATTAGCTAATCATCATATTTTGCCTGTAATGGCTACTTGTTGCCTATATTTTTTTATTGTTTCTATTTTTTTTATATATTTAAAATTATCAAAATTTAAATTTTAATAATTAAAATTAAAAATTTAACATTTTACTAATCGATTATACAACTGTTATGCAAGTGTTAACATATTGTATATAATTTATATAAAGAAACAAACTTTTTCATGTACTAAAATTATGTTTGGATGGGCAGGTGAGGATTTATTAGAAAAAAATCCAATTGAGGAAACATAGCTTGAGGATTTTTTTATATTTTTTTATCTGATTAAAAAAATTACGATTTTATATATTTTTTAAATACATATTGAGTTTAATACATTAAACTGAAATATATAATTTTTGGGTTAATGGCTGCGATGAGAAATAAACGGAAGTCCAAGTAATTAGTAACCGTATGAATCGTTCACAAATTCCAACGGCTAGTTACAGTAGTTTGTTGTCCACTGTAAATAGTAATTACGACTCGCGTAAACAGAAGCAGTAAAAACAAAAATTAATTAAAGGTTAATTAAAATCGCAAAAGATTAAAAAAAGAAGAAAAGAAAAAGAAAAAACCAAGCAAAACAATGAGAAAGAAATGATTATAAAAAATTTCACAGAGCAGAGAGAGAAAATGAAAATGAAAACGAAAATGAAAGCTTGCTCCGGAGGAAAGAAGCAAATCTGAAAAACAGCCAACAAAAAGGAGAAAAAGAAAGGAAAAGAAAAGAAGAAAGCCGAAGTTAGTTATTTTACTCTCTTCGAAATTCCAGTTTCTCTCATTTTTCGGAGGAGAGAAAAATGCGAGAAAATTCGAGGTGTCTCGGTTCGAAACCGATCGGTCTCTGCTTTATGTCACCGATCTGAGTCTTGTAACTCTCATTTTTCTCAAAGAAGAATAAGGCATTAAATGCTATTAGATCCTGGTGTCTCATGCAACACTCGTCGCATTGTAATTGGCATTTAAGCTCAGTATTTTTTTCTCTTCCAATTTGAGATCTCAATCGCAATCAAAACGAGCTTCGTTTTTTCCTCTGGAGGATATTTTTTGACTTAGGATTCCTTGGTAAGTCAAAGGAACTTCACGTGCACTTTTTAAAAGTGGTTAATTAATTTCCGCACTCTAATTTTGAGCAACGGTGGAGAGGCTTAGCTTAGCGGTTACTGGTGGTTGAAAATTTTGAGCTTTGATTTAGGGTTTTGTTCATTGAAGGTATTTCCACTGTTAAATTGATGGAAATCTAGGTTTCGGAAGTTGTGTTCGTTATGAGCATCTCAATTTGGTGGTTGTTGTTCAGTTATTGGTAGCTCTTCTTTTGGAATGTACGGCCATTTCAGTTATTCTCAAAATTTTGACTATTTATAAAGATTTTCTATCAATTATTTTATTTTAGAAAGAGGCTTTGTGCCTTTGTTTAATGTTATTTGGAAGTTGACTGCATTAGTTCGTTGGAAACACGAAAAGGCAACAAATTTGGAGTAAGTTATGGGTCAGGATGGCTGCTTAATTTCTAGATAAGTTGGGGGATTGAGGTGATTGTTGCTGGAAGAGTAGATTAGGGCAGCAGAGATGCCTCCTTCTCCAGCGTTGAGATACTCTCCAGGAAGGGAGATGAGAGGGGAAAACCACAAACGGGGGCGTAGTCTCGAGAGCGGTTTGATTGTAAGAGAAAAGGATGATGACCTCGCTTTGTTCAATGAAATGCAGTCCAAAGAAAGGAAGAATTTCCTGCTTCAGTCTTCGGATGACTTTGAAGACTCATTTTGTAATTTTCTGCTTTGACTTTTCATTTCAGTTATTTTGTGTTTATTTGCCCGTAAATTTAGGAATGTAGATTAGCGTCTGCAGACTAACAATACTGTTTGTTTCCTTTGGTTTTTAATTATTGTTTGCAGCGGCAAAACTGAAGCATTTTTCAGATTTCAAGCTTGGAATCTCCATTCCTGTTCGAGGAGAGACTAATGAACTCCTTAATGCAGATGGGGAGAAAAATGACTATGAATGGTAAAGTCATGGTTCCTCTTCAAGATTTTCAAACTTTTTGTTTCTAGAACTGTAACACGACAAACTTTTTTGTTGGGAACTAAGCCGAAATAGTAACATAATCTTCTTGTAAATTGGTGCTGCCCATGTTCAGTGTAGATTGGAAAAGTCATTGTCGATTGCCTAAGCAAGCAATTTTTATTATATGATCATTTTATTTCATTCATCTCATTTATCATGCTATTGAGTTGTTATTTCTACTTGTCCAAGTTTTTGGTTCTGAGAGAGTGTTTATCTTGGTGATTTTGAAGGCTATTAACTCCACCTGACACCCCTCTTTTTCCTTCATTGGACGATGAGCCACCACCAGTTAATGTTGCTCGCAGGGGTAGACCTCAAAGTCAACCCATTTCCATATCAAGATCATCCCCAGTAGGTTATCGTGCCCCTCTTATGGAATGAAACTATGTGTATAAACATAACTATGTTCATTAATATTCCTTCTAGGTTTCCTATTGAAACTCATAGATTACTCTTTCAAAATCCCTGCCCCATATCCTAATGCATCAATATGCAGATGGACAACAGTCACAGAAGCAGTAGGGTCAGTGCAAGTCCAAATCGTTTAAGCCCGTCACCTCGGTCTGGGAATAGCACATTCCATTCTAGGGGAAGGTCATTTTCAGCACCTCAGCACAGTCCAATACGGCCAGCTACTCCAACTCAGAGACCATCTCCTCCCCCCAGTAAAAGTTCCACACCTGCTCGAAGGTCTTCTACACCTACTCCTCGAAGGACAAGTGCAGGCTCCAGTGGGACTGTGGCCATGTCAGCGGTAAGGGGAACTTCTCCTATAAGGACAAGTAGGGGAAACTCTGCATCACCAAAAATAAAGGCATGGCAGTCAAATATCGCGGGTTTCTCCTTAGAGGCACCCCCTAATCTTCGTACTTCTCTGGCTGATCGACCAGCATTGTATGTAAGGGGTTCCTCACCTGCATCTAGAATTGGCAGGGACTCAAGATTTGGCAGGCAATCAATGTCCCCGACTGCCTCTAGAAGTGCCAGTTTATCACACAGTCATGGTAGAGACCAATTTAGTTCATACAGTAAAGGCTCTGTAGCATCATCTCATGATGATGACATAGACTCCTTACAATCTATTCCTCTTGGTGGATCAAGCCATTCAGTCTCAAGGAGGCTTGGTCCATTTCCAAATAACAAGGCTCGGACCTTTAACAAGAAATCAGCTAGAATGTTCTCACCAAGTTCTGCTCCTAAACAATCCTTTGACTCTCCTCGTCGTCAAATGGTATTTTATTACTTTTCTTTAGGTCAACATGCTTTGGTTATGGCAGTTTGGATCCTTATATAATATTAAAATATAAGTAGTTAATTTGTTTGCTCTAACAATTGCTTTGTATTATGAACCTCCCCTTCAGTGTCTGCTATTAGTTTATTTAATTCCATTCTGACTGCCATCCAGAAAAGGAAATTTAAGAAAAAGCAAGGTGTTTCTCCTCCAATCCTTTTTGTTAATACATTATTGATGTGGTCGGTGTTATTAATGGAAGAAGAGATATTAAAGGTCAACATAAGTACTTAACTGTCTTTTCATTCCATTGGAATGTAGTGTTAGTCTCTCAGAAGAATAGTCTCAAATTCCCATGTAATGCTTGAATACAATGCTATATCTATAGGTGGCAACTGCAATGGTATAATTTCAAATGATGTGTTTGATATGCTTATTGTTAAAATCTGATATGACTATGAAGTTTTTGGTTGGATAACTATTGAAAAATCAATGTTTAATATTAATTTGGCATATCTAAAAGGGGAAAGAAATTCAAACTGTAGAACTTCCTGTTTAATTTAGTGAATTCATTCTACAAATCACATTTTATATTTACATAAACTTTTGATCAATAAGCATTCTTTTGATGTTCTTTAATGTGTCAAAGCAAAAAGAAAAAGGAAATTTTAGTGCATTCTGGATAGTCTATCTTTACTAATAAGCAAAAAGAAATTAAAGTGAGTTGTGGCAAAATCCATGTAGTGTCTTGTTCTCTACTTCTCACACGTGTACTTGCTCTCATTTGGAAGTTTTCATGCATAATTAATGCAAATAAAAGTGCATTGTCATCAACATACTTCGTATAGTTTATTATAATCAACATTTTGATACAGGATCATCGGAAGAGTCCTCCAAATATGTTCAGACCTCTATTATCTAGTGTTCCAAGTACCACTTTCTATGCTAGGAAGGGAAGTTCTGCATATTGTTCTTTGATGTCAAGGAACTCATCTGTTACCACCAGCAGTAATGCAAGTTCTGATCAAGGTACAAGTGCTGTGCTTGATACTGAAGGGAGTGACCACCAACATGATGATATGGCAAGTGAATCCAGAAAGGTACCTTGTGCCAATGTTCAAAAAGAAGTTTTTGCCTTTGATAAAATGGATGTATTAAACCAGGATGCTAGCTCTGAAAGACGTGATGGCTTGCTTAATATTCTTGTTGAAGATGCTGATAGAGACTCTGCAATTCAATGTGACCCTCACCACTCTGAGGAGTTAAGTTACCATGGTCTTGAAGTGGAAATGAGTTCAACTTCTGATGCTCTATGTGACAGGGGTGATCTTTCAGAAGTTGATAGTTTTGAAAATACAAAAGTTTGTTCTAAATGTGGTTGCAGGTTTCGTGTTATTGAGCAGGTTGAAGAAGAAATCAGTCTTTGCACAGATTGCAGTAGGCAACATGATATTCTTGCTGGTGATATTTCTGATCTGACAATGGTAACTGCAGAGAACTCCCCAGGGTTGTGCATGCAAATTTCTGAAGGTAAACCATTTCATGAATTGGAAACCTTGGTTCCTCCATCTGATTCATTGTTGCAAGTTTCTGATGCAGTTGAACCACGCATTTCCTGGCATGAAGAAAATATTAAGCAAAGTGAAAATTTCTCTCCAGAAAATTCTCTGGGAAGCTCTCTGGCAGAGGGAGGTGAGCAGAAGCTCGGTTACCAGCAAGAGATGGACCAACCAACCATTTGTTATTCCCTACCTGATAGGGACACTGGAGCTCAGCAGTTGCAGTACTCTGATGAACTTTCTGGCTTGAAGGTGTTCTCTGAAGTTGCGGGCATTTCAGTGCTGTTGAAGAAGTCAAGCAGCAGCAAGGGTCCTTTTGTTCTAGGTAGGACCTTTGCTACCATACCTTATGAAGATCTGTCTTATGCAAGAGTTAGTTCTAACAGTTTCAGAAGTTCTGTTGGACATGGCAGTATCTCTGCATCATCCTCTGTTGATTTTAGCTCATCTAGACAGACAGATACACGTGTGCAACGGCAGTTAAGTGGTAAAAAATATGAGTTGGAGAATTACAGATATGACATGAATGTGAAGGCTCAAAGCTTTGCTTTGTCATTGTCTCGAAGTTCAAGCAATAATTACCAAGCTTTAAGTCTTGCAACAAGCACAAATGAAGAAAATTTTGAGGGTTCTGTTGGCAGTCTGAAATTTGATGAAGAAGAGGAAATAGCTGTAGTTTCTCAAGCCAAAGTGGTAGCTTCAGAAAATTCAGCGGATTCATCATTCACTGATGCTGCCATTTCCAAAAAAGATGGTATTGCGTGGAATGAAATCAGTGGAACAATTGATACTTCAACATCAGAACTGTTAGAGGACAATTCAGCAGCAACATTTCCTTCCTCTGAAGACTGTGTGGCATATAAAAATGGAGATGACTTACCAGGTAATGCCAGGATTGTCTCTGTTGTTGAATCATTAGCTATCACTCTAGATCCTTCTCTTGAAGAACATAGAATGCTGAGTGCTAGTCCTGATGAAGTAGATGCTGCTAAGGCTGCTGGCCACATCTCTTTGGCTGCAATCTCAGAAATAGAAATTGAGAATTCCTGTCAGAGCTCATGTGGTTCAAATCTTGATGGCTTGTCTCCAAACTCTGAGAGAAACAAGAAGGGATCCATGGACGTGTCAGTTGCCATTCCTTCAGATGTGGATACTACAGGTTCTGGTCAGGAGCATTACGCATCAGATCATGCAGATGGCATTTCAGGTATGTTAATTATTTCATTGAGGCTTGTCATCTACTTAGGGCTTTCAACTTTCCTTGAAGTAAACTTTCACTTCCATTCATGGGAATTTTTTTGGTTTGTCAATTACCATTTTGTTAAACAATGTATGGTACAGCTATGTTTAATCCTTCAATAACTATCCATGCAACTTATTTTAAAAGTTAGCAATATCTATTTGTTCTTCACTTATTGTTGCTTTCTTGTAGTTTTATTGATAAGAGTAGTAAATAGCAACAATAAGAGCTATAAATTTATCACTTTTCCTTTTCTCTTACCAGTTTATGTGTGAATGCATCAAAAATATCAAAATATAAAGGTTTAATACTACTTTGTGTGTTGTGATATCAGAAAAGTGAAGATGAAATTTGACGGAATTGGAATGAAATCAATGGCCTTTTTACTCTTCTTTTTCTTTTGGGGCAAGGTCCAAATTTGTCACTTTACTTAGGGTGATAGATCAAATTTATCATCATTTTTGAACAGGTGTAATTTGGAGCAGCCAATTGCTTACCAATTTTTGGAAAGCTGTGGATAAATCCATTACTGTTCTTATAATAGATGTGAGGATAGCCTGTTTCCAAGCCCTGTTTGTTTCGGATGGAGGTTTTTCGGCTTCAATAAGAGATGTGAAGTTGGGAGCATTTTAAGTTTAGTTTACGACCAAAGTATATGTTACCATTTCATGATCTTGGGAGAAATTACTTATATGGCAGTTACCACTAATAATATTTTGTAAATGAAGGTTACCATTATTCACTAAATCATTTTTATCATCATATACTTGTCTTGGTATCATGTTAGATCTTCTTGCCACCATGTTATTATTGTCGTCAGTGTGTGCACTGCCAAACTAGTAAAAAAAATTTATTTACAATTATTTTAATTCTTGTCATACTTATAGAATAAAATGGACTTGACCACCGTGTTTAGAGTTAAAAATGATATGATCGAGTTTGTAGATTGCATAACTATTATATTTTCTTTTTCTTGATGCTGATGACTTTTAAATATGTAGTAGTGCTTACAGCCTCACGGTATATGATTCTTTGTTAAAGTTTGATTCTGATGAGTGGCAGACAGGCGGTGAGATTTTGTTTAGTGTCTGATAACCTTTATGCTTTTTAACAGAGGAGTCAACTGTCTTGGTAGAATGTCGTGGAGGAAGTAAGGCTAGAAGCCTGACACTTGAAGAAGCGACCGAGACAATACTTTTCTGCAGTTCCATTGTCCATGATCTTTCGTACCAGGCTGCAACCATAGCCATTGAAAAGGAAACTTCAGTGCCATTGGAAGGTTCCAGGCCAACAGTGACGATCTTGGGGAAATCCACTTCTGACAGGAAGGACCTACGGGGGAGGACTATTGGTAGACGGACTTCAAAATCTCATAAAGTCAGGCAGAGGCGGGTAGAAACCGATGTAAAATCTCCATCTACCAAGACTGAAAATGATGAGAATGCCGATGAATCTTCAATTCGCAATGTTGGTCTTCCTAATAAGATGGACAGTATGAAGCCACCGAAGCTAGAATCCAAGTGCAACTGCTCAATAATGTGAGATTAAGTCTTTCATTCAGACCGAACACGCAGTACTCCACCAGCTGGTTTGTATTTGAATAGTTTTGTGTTTGAAAGGCTGTTTGAATTTGTTGGCAATTGGTTTTCTTTGGTTGGAAAATTGATTGTAAGAAGCACCACCTGATGTTGGTGACATAATTGTAAAGTTGTTTATTATTTTTTCTTCTAGGTTGATATTAGTGAAAGGCAGTGGGGGGTGGGGGAGGGGGGGATCGTGTTTTTGCTCCATCGCCAAGTTCTTGTTTGTTATTCCTGTTTGTATCGGGTCCTACCTTGGGGAATTAAGACCCTCTCCCTCATTCATATTCATTATTATGATTATTGAAAATATAGCTCGATCTGGATGGCTTTTCCTCCCGGCCAACGGGCTTCTATGCTTTGTAGGCTCCAAATATTTTAGGGTTTAATTTAGTATTTTTGGAAAATATCTTCTGTATTTAAAACCTATTTTTGACAATGTTAAACAATAAAAGAATGTACTTTTTTAATCTAAATGTTTGGTTTTTAAATTTAAATTAAAAATTTTTATGAGGTATTTTTGCAGTAAAAATATATGTTTGGTACGGTAAATTAGCAAATTACTATATTATTTTTATATTATAATATTTTAGCATTTTATATATTTTTTAATTATTTTAATTAATGACAATATTTTTTCACAGTAATATAAATACTTAAAATTTTAATCACACTTTTATTACTACTTTTTTTTTAAATTTAAAAATTTCAATCATAATAACAATATTAAACCAACTCTTAAAAAATTCATAAAAATTAACGGTGAATTTGAACTCTATTAATGGTAACAAACTTATTGAAAGGGGAAAAAAAATAAAAACTTGTTTTTTCTTTTCAGACTTTGCAATTAGTAAATGGGGGCAAAAGTGTAATTTCAGGTTGAGTGATTGAATATCCACGTGAGAGGTTTTATTTGCACCCAAAAACTATTCAATGCATCCGAAAAGTCTTTATTACAAATTTAGGTTTTAATAAAATTACTTAAATATTTATAAATTAATTACGTTTTAATCTCCCTCCCATAAACGTATTGGGTCCTTCTTTTTTACTCTTTCTCAGTTTTTTCCATCTCCATTAGCCCCTTTTCCTTGTTTCTTCTTTATCCTTGTTTTCTTTTTCTCCTCTCCAAAAACGTGTTTGGTGCTTTCACTTTTTTTTCTTCCCACTAAAAACTCAATTTTTTTTATCAAAATTCACAACTAAAATTTTTGAAAATTTATTTTCAAAAATTCTTAAAAACTTTCTAATATTTATTTTCAAAAACTTTGAATTTTTAAAATTTTTTAAAAATGTTCGAATATTTATTTTTAAAAATCTTTAAAATTTTTTAAAAATATATTTTTAAATATTTTAATATGAAATTTTATGAAATTAAACATGAAATCAAATAAAAAAACAACAAAAACCAATGATTTATCTCTAATTTTATGTTTTTTTAATTTCAAATGGATGAAATTTTTTTAAAATTTAATTTAATTAGGGCTTAAAATCAATTAAGAAAAGAGAGAAGAGATAGGATACGAGAAAAAGAGAGATGTAATATTTAAATTTTTGATAATTTATGTTTTTGAGTGTGAAGTGTGAGGTGTATTAAGTGAAAAATAAAACATTAAAAATAAGAGACGTGTTGGATAATTATTGGAGTGCAAATAACAATACTCTAGTCATCCCCTCCCCATACGAATAATGAAGTAAGAAAAAAAATAATTTTGGCCGACGAGAATTTGGGTCAGCTGCATAAGGCATTTGGCACTGGTAGGGTCGTCCAAGTTTCAGGGTTAATCTCTTCCTCATTAAGGTAAGTATTTCTAGCTAGTGAGAATTGATTGGGTTTTTAAGAAGGAATTAATTTATATTAATGTAAAATTTATTAATTGATTTTAATAAATTTAGAAGATGCGATTAATTTATTTTAATTTTTTAATAAAATAAATTATTAAAAATAAAATTAAAAAACTTTAATGTTCTTATTTTTTTAATATATATATTTTTTTTTGCGAATCGCGATCGCATATCCAAAGAATAAAACACAACGTTTCGGTTTAAAAAGAGTTATCTGCTAGCTATCCCACGATTCCGAAGGCTTTATTTCTACCCACTCTTGAATTATTTTTTTATGTTTCTCTCTCTCTAAACAGCGATCGCCGAGTTTTACCCTTGTGTCCGTGTTTTCTTTCCGTCTTAATCGGTAAGCTCTCGCCACTCTCAGTTCTCTTTACTTTCTTAATTTGGTCTTGAGATTGAGAAATTCCATGCATCGCTCAATTTTTCACCAATCTTTCTAGGGTTTATCCTCTTCGTCTTTTGCTTTAATTTCCACAATAATCCAATTATTTCCTCCTAAAATTGTCGAGCTACACAGTGCGAAATTCAAAGATCTGATACTTTCTTTTGTTTGGTTATTTTAACTGCTTTTATTGGTTAATTTCGTATTTATTACCCTAGAATTTGGGCTTTAATTTTTCTCAAAAATTGGAAAAAAATTGGGCTTTAACTTGGTTGTTTTCGAGGGTTCAGGGTTTTTAAGTAAACAATTTAGCGGGAATTTCTTGAATTGGGAATTAGGCTTTCGGATTTTTTAAATTTACACATGGCTGCTGGGAGGCATGGGGGTTATAGTGATTATGAGTTTAGAGACAGAGAGTCTGATTTTGAGGTGACAAGGCGGGAATTTGCTTCTTCTAAAGATTATGAGCCATCTAGGAATGGTAGCCATGATACTGAAAGGAGTCGAGTACCGGAAGCTAGGGATAGAGTTAGGGTTAGACAAAAGGATATTAAGGAGAGGGAAGTGGTAAATGGTGGGTATCGTTCCTCTTCAAGTAGAAGTGATTCTGGTGGCAGTAGTGGTGGCGGAGGTAATCATGGGCCTATTCGATGTGAGTTCTCTCATAGGGTGGTAGATAAGGAGCCTGGTGAGTTGTCTAGTGAGAGTGGGTCAGAAGATGCCATTGAGTCTGAGTCAATGGTTAAAGATAGTGAGGTTGCGAAGGTAATGGAGAATGGGATTCGTTCTTCTGTGGGAAGGAAGAGGAAGTTTTCACCTATAGTTTGGGATAGAGGCGACAAGGAGTTAAGTAATTATTCCAAAAGTAGGAATTCACCAGCGGTCACTGTCCCTCCAGCTCCACCAACACTGCCCGATGCTCACTTCAAGTCACCTAACATCATTCCTGGTGGGGCTGTACAGATATCTCCTGTTAGGGAAAGTAAAAGCCAGAAATCACAGTCTCCTTCACCAATTGCAGCTGCTGAAGCTGTTGGATTCTCTACACTACAGTCTTCAGAGGATTTGGATTTGTCACCACCAAAAGATCAGGTTAATGATCAGGATGCTAGGCAGCTAGAAGATGAAGATTATGCACCATTTCGACATATATCTTCCTCAAGATGGGCAGCAGGTGATAGTTCTCCTGGTGATGAGGGTGAAATTTTAGAAGATGAGGAAATGCCTAAAAGGAGGAAAAAGTTGCCTCTTTCAGAATCATCCCATAACCGATTACGGAATAAGTCAGCAACTCCAGAGCTTGGGGAGCTTAAGAGGGAGGGGTCTGAGGGAATTAGAGCCAGATCATTTGAATCTGATGAACGAGGTGACCGTTCCAAGTCTGGAAGTGAGGATGATTACCATGATAATGATTCAGAGAAGGATGATTACATGGAGATTGACATTGAACGTGATAGAAATGACAGTAGTGTTAGCCAGTCTGATACAGATTCTGAGAATGAGAATGATTCACGTGGGACACCAGAACCTCCAGCTTATCCTTTAAGAAGTGTAAACATGCTTCAGGGATGTAGAAGCGTTGACGAATTCGAGAGACTAAATAAGATAGATGAAGGTACTTACGGTGTTGTATTTAGAGCTAGGGACAAGAAGACCGGGGAAATTGTGGCGTTGAAGAAGGTAAAGATGGAGAAAGAAAGGGAAGGATTTCCTCTGACCTCTCTGAGGGAAATAAACATTCTTCTTTCATTTCATCACCCATCGATTGTAGATGTTAAAGAAGTAGTTGTAGGGGGTAACCTTGATAGTATTTTTATGGTGATGGAATACATGGAACATGATTTGAAGGGGCTGATGGAGACAATGAAACAACCATTCAGCCAAAGTGAGGTTAAATGCCTGATGCTTCAACTGCTGGAGGGTGTCAAGTATCTTCATGATAACTGGGTTCTCCATCGAGATTTGAAGACATCTAATCTGCTTTTAAATAACCAAGGTGAACTGAAGATTTGTGATTTTGGGTTGGCTCGTCAATATGGAAGCCCATTAAAACCATATACTCATTTGGTTGTTACTCTTTGGTACAGGTGAGTTATGCATGCCATCAATTGCTTTCCTGAATGTCACGGTTAAAGTTTCTTATTTTCCATTGAAATAAATTATATGGGAGATTTTCTTCTCCCATTTTTTAATTTTCATTTTCTGTTTGTGATGCCATGTTTGGAAAATAATTCTGAATTCTGCATTTGGGTTGTCTACTGTTGAATACTGGCAGAAACATCCCTACGTAGTTAAATTTTCCTTTTTTTTTTTTATTCAATGTTGAATAGTAATACCTCTAAAACCTTGAGTTCATAGTTCCATGGAGAAGCCTTTGATGAAGTATGAGCATGACTTGATAAACTATGATTTGGACTTCTCTTTTTTTGGTTAATGAAAAGTGTAAATCCTATATGCTGTAGGGTTCTAGCCTGTTTTTACTGTTTGTAAGCTTTAGGATTAAGCCTTTTCTTTTCACTGTTAACTTGTCTTAAGTTTGCCTGATTAATTATCTGAGCATTTAAATTTTTTGGGATTCAAGTAGTTAAGACTTTTCATGCTGGTTTTGCAGGGCACCTGAACTTCTTTTGGGAGCAAGACAATATTCCACTGCAATTGACATGTGGTCTCTGGGTTGTATTATGGCTGAACTACTGTCGAAAGAACCACTTTTCAATGGGAAAACTGAATTTGATCAACTTGACAAGGTGAATTGAATTAGTTGGCCTCACATTTCATTAATCATTATCATTTGGCCTTGCTATTGCTGGAGCAGTTCAATCTTCCCATGGTGGTTAATGATCTTGCATTTGTTGTGCGGGTTTTAATGGTTGCAGATTTTCAAAACCCTCGGCACTCCAAATGAGACAATATGGCCCAGTTTTTCCACGTTGCCTGGAGTCAAGGTCAATTTTGTCAAGCATCAGTAAGTATTTGATCTTTTATAAATTGATTTTAGATTCAGTTGAGTGTAATATCAGGTCTTCTTATTTTTCCCACTGTTTTCCCAGGCTTCCAGCTTTGGGTGATTCTGGTCTGGCTTTCTGGCCTCCATTGGTGACAGTTCAGTAACACAGCATTTATTTTTGTTTGTATTAATTACTGATATTTTCCTTTCAGGTATAATCTGTTGCGCAAGAAATTTGCAGTGACATCATTCACTGGAACACCTGTTCTCTCTGATGCGGGATTTGACTTGTTGAATAAACTACTTACTTATGATCCGGAGAAGGTAAATAACTTGGCTTGCATAAACATTTTGGTTACCTTGTCGTATATATGTGGATGATTTTTTGAGTCTTGTGGTGTCACCTTCAGCGTATAACAGCTGAAGCTGCTTTTAACCATGAGTGGTTTCGTGAAGTTCCTCTTCCCAAGACTAAAGCTTTCATGCCCACTTTCCCTGCCCAACATGCTCAAGACAGGTATTGAGCCACTGAAACAAGAAAACATCACAAGTTCTGTTTTATTTTAGTAAATTTGGGTTTTAATCTATTATTTAAGTTTTAAATAAGGTCTTTTGTTATCATGCTTAGGCGCATGAGAAAAATGTTGAAGAGTCCAGATCCTTTGGAAGAGCAACGTAGAAAGGAGTTGCAGCAAGGGCAATTGGGGACTGGTGGTTTGTTTGGCTGAGAGAAAGTTCATCCATCAGTGCCATTTGATCTTCATGTTTTAGATTTTCACATTATTGGTAGATGGCCATGATTGAGGTGAGAGACATGTATTCAACGGAAGTTGCAAACTTTGTTTGTCAGACGATCATTCTTGCTTTTTTTAACAGGCATTGATGATGATTTGGCTAGAGATATTGTTTGCCTCTTCCTGTGAACCAGATGTTTTGCTGGTTATTTTGTTTTCCAGCTTTGGTCATCATATAAAAATGCATCTGACAGCTTGCATCGCAAGGTGTGGCATATCAGCCTTTCTTCTTTTAGAAATCAGTTTCAGCTGAAATTGTGTAACATTTTTATTGGAACAATGATGTAAACATTCCCTTTATAGCTGGTTTTGAATATAAAAACAATATGGATTTCTTCCAACTATCAGTTCCATCTTTTTTAATATTGACATTGTGTTTGCAAGAGATGGTTGGTGTGAAGTGGAGGGGACGTTCTTTGCTTTTCATTGATGAAGAAATTGACAGTAACCATTGTACATCAAAGGTAATTTATTAATCCAATAGCTATGGAATGCTTTATGGGGTTAGTTATATATTGTCCATCCATGAGGAATTGCCTCTGCAGTATGAAAATTGTGGTGCCAACTTACCTATTTTAGTGGGTTTTTTTTTTCTTTTTTTTTTCATTTCCTAATTTTATAGGGTAATTATTTGTAACTTTTTTGGAGATGCAGAGGAGAATTGCCAAGGTCTAAAATTGCTTCTAGGACAACTGTTATGTATATGGTTTTGTAGGACTGTTTTTCTGAGTTGAAAAGAAAATTTGAAGAGTTGAGATATTGCAAATGATTCGTCTCTTCCCTATGGAGATGTTCGAGATTTGTGATTTTGTGGTTGTGTGCATTCATGGGGAAAAAGGGTATAAAACCCAATTTATTATTGTCAAATAGGGGAATTGGTTTCTTAACTGTTTTTCATAAATTCTTTATTTGTTTATTGATTTGGCATACCAGTTTAACAGTTTGTGACTGTTTGTCTGAAACTGTGGACAAGTTATCAGGGGAAGAAGGTATCCATCACTAATTAAGTCAAAGAACATATAGTTTATTTTATCTTCATTTTATCTGATCATACCAAAATGTAGAGCTTGTGCTTTTCCTTGGATGATCAATTTGACTAGTTTTGGTGCTTAAGTTGGCCTTAGTTTTTTTTTTTTTTTGTAAAAATATATGAATTTTGATTCTCATTTTGTTTTTCATACAGCCAACCTTAGAGTTATGGGATATGAGGCTTAGTTTGTTGTTGTTGTATATGAATTTTGATACCTATTCCCTCTAACCACGGCCACTGATGAAAGGGACTTAAATTAGAGAAGTAAATGAGTTGTTTTAAGCATGCTAATTTCTTTCAATTTAGGCTTTTGTAAATACTTGGAATTCACTAAGGTTAAGCTGTGAGTTTAGGTCCATGAGTTAATGAGTTTGGTTGAGTTGTATTATGTTTCTAATTTTAAACTTAAATGATTTTTAACCTTTAGTTAATTTTCTCTTATTTATTCTCAAGCCCTCTTTTTTTTACTCCATTGATTTAGTTTACCTGTTGAGTGTAAGTCAGCAATTGGAACATCTCCTGAAGACATCAAAGTTAACATATAATTTGCTGTTTCTATTTTTATCATGTTTCAATTATGGTCTAAGAGATTCAAGCTGTAATTAGCTCTGGAATCTTTTATGACATGTCTGCAAATGTCACTGCAGTCTCAAAGCAAGCAGGTTGAGGAGGTCACCTGCATATTGTGGATTTTATCTAACTTCCAATTAGTTGTTCCTTCAGGCTCTGTAGAGGTACCATACAAACTTTAGTCTGTTACAGTATCTTAAGATTAACTTTTTCACTTTAATAATATTTCTCTTCAGTTAACTTGTTCACTTCAATATTTCTATCTTTTCTGTTAACTTGTTCACTTCAATATCTCTATCTTTTCTGTTATACTAGCATTTTTCATTGTTTTATGTAATGGTATCGTTAAGATGCATTTGATTCTATGTAATTGTAATGAAAGGCATTATATAAGTGAATGAAGAAAGAATGAACTTTCTTAGCTTTCCTTAGAAGTTTGTCTTAACCTTATGGAACAGTCAGGTTAAAGTTGTTTCTTAGATATGTTCTCCTCTAACCTCCCATTCTCTATGTTCCTAATAGTTGGAATGTTAGATGTGACTGTATTGATTGCTAGATTTTCATTTAGTATTATCGTTGCTGTGGCTACCTTGGCTGTACTAGAAGTGTTTTCTTTTGAATGCCTTAATACTTAGAATACTTTAATTTCAAATTGATCTATGTGATAGTTTCTAGTATGGAATTTGAATGTCTAATTAGTGCGAGATTCTAGTATGGAATTTGAATGTCTAATTAGTGCATAAATAGGAGATTCTCTTGTGAACCCAAGTTTTCTAGATATATATATTCATAGAGTTTATACATTCTACTAAAATACTTTGTTGTAATTCATGAATGAGCAACAGTGATTAGTGCTGGGGGTGATTGATGTAGAAGAATTTGTGGGGGCAAATGGTATTGTGATTGTTCTAAATTAGTTGGTGTACAAAATTTTAGGAGGATGCTGAAGGATAAGAGGGAGAGTATTTCCAATTAGCTTAGGGCAATTGAGAGTATTTCACTAGTCTCTCCCGAGAACTAACATCTGCCCTTGTTACCATTTTTTACTTCCACTAGCTGGTTTATTAAACAGAGTGCTCTTACTTGTACAAACCTAACAATTTATGAATGCATAATTTATGTTTATTGGCATATTTCAGGATCATGTATAATGGAGACAATAGCCTTTAATAACTATTTTATCTGTTTCATATGACGGTACTGGTCACTGGCAACGCGTGGTTGCCGCTTTAAGTAACGTTCTTGGATGAAAAAAATTCTACCAACCAATAATTGTAATTTACTTTTGGGGTTATGAAATTCTTTTAAACATGGTTAATATATTCCTGTGCTTCTGATGCTGCATGGTGTAATAAATACATGTACATTAGTAATTTGCATATACCAAGTCTCTTGCTAACAGGATTTTACTATATTTTTGGGCATCCATTTACTACATGTTCGCTTCAACCTTAGGACAAGTTTGCATTTAGGTAATTTAGGCTCTATTGTTTCATGTTATGAACTCCTTTCACATGTAATTGATGCCGTGTCATTCCATGAAAGTATGTTTTGGTAAATTGTGTTGTCCTCTTGAGACAAGGATGCTGCAGCATATGTTCTATCCTGTTTTGAGATATTGAATGTTAACTTGAGTTTGTCACTATTTTTGTTTATTGTATTCCTCCGCTAGTTGCATTTCTGTCTGCAGTTTTATTAAGAACTTCAGAGTGCACATCAATTCTTGTTCGTCTAAACAAATCAGAAAAACTTGGTAGAAGCTCTACTTATTCTCCTCCCCCAACAGAACGATTGTGGAAATGAAAACTTGTGAAAACGCTCCCATGTTCGAGATCGAGGCTTTACACCATCGAATGCCAAAATAAAATAAAAAAATAATAAAAAAGGAGTTTTTGGCTAAAACCAATGCTGCCTTATCATCAACATTAAAGACCCCAACTGATAGAAATCTGTTCTTAGAATTATATTTCGTGACATTGGTTGTAAAATTCTCCATCACAAAGGTTTACATATTTCGACCGATGGCTTTGACCCACATAATAATAATATATAAACTACTCGTATCTAATCCGGTGAAATCAAAATCTTAACAGTATAATGAATTAATGAAATTGAAGGTCAAGGAATGTGTCTTACTCAAAAAAAAAAAAAAAAACATTGTTATCACTTCTTTGTGAGATTTAATCGCAAATTTTAATAAGATATAACGTCCGCGAAACATTTGTTTATAATTAAAAATCGCTTATGAAAAACTTTATGTATTGCCTAATTTATTTGTTCTAGTTGAGATTTCTAACAAAAAAATTTTAATTGCATCTTTGTTTAATTCTTTATCTTTAGGGTTTATATTATTATGTGAAGAAAAGAAGTGGAGAGAAAGAGGCAATAATTATGTAAGAACTAGAATTTATTTCAATTGGTTTATATTATTATTTTTAAAAGATGAATATAAATTTAGAATTTAAATTTAATCTTATGTGTTTTTTTATTGTCCGTTGTGGTCTTCTTTATAAAAGAAAAAAAAGAGGGTAGAGTTTTTTAGAAATTTGGGAAGTTTTTGTTTGAGAATGTTTGAATAAAAAATCATATAATCTTATATACAAAAATTAATTAAAAATTTAAAATAAAAATAGAAGAATGTAAAAATGAATTTTTTAGGGGCATGACTCGTGAGGCAAATATGCCAAGATTTTGCTAAAAAAGTAAAGTCAAACTCTAACGGTATCCGACTGCATATGGATAATTTTTTTATGAATCCGTATGGACGGTCAGCTGCCGCTCTCCAATTGGAAATTAAAAATACATAAAATGATACATCATCTGGAAAAGCAAAAGCTTATAAAACAGTCCAAACTCCATCCTTGCATGTCTGCTCTCCGTTCCAATTTACGATGGCAAACTTCGTCGACATAAACTCCGGCCTTTGCTCCAAAACCATGACGTTCCACAGCCTTCGACCTCCCGTTTCACTTCCACCCGAATCCGCACCCCTTTCACTTACCGACTTCATCTTCTCTCTGCTCAACTCGTATCATCCCTCCCCCAACGCTGTCGCTCTCATCGACGCCACCACGCGTCAACGTATTCTCTACCCCGAACTTATCTCCCGCTTCGAAAACCTAGTCGCCTCTCTCCGCAATCACTTTGGCCTCTCCAAAGGCGACTGTGCTTTTGTCTTCTCCCCTAACAATATTTACACTCCCATTCTTTACTTGTCTCTCCTCTCTCTCGGCATCGTCATCTCTCCCGTCAACCCAGCTGCCACAATCCCCGAGATTCACCACCAAATCCGACTTTCGAAACCGGTAATCGCTTTTGCCTCGTCGAGTTCAGTTCATAAAATCCCTTCGCTTAAATATGGAGTCGTTACTATAGATTCGGTTGAATTCGAGTCGTTAATGGAATGTCAAAGTGAGAAAAAGGAACAAGAAGGATTCAAAGTGAACCAATCAGATGTGGCCACGATTCTCTACTCTTCCGGCACAACCGGTCGGGTAAAAGGAGTTGCGTTGACTCACCGTAACTGGGCAGCGAATATTGCCGGAGGAATGAGTCCGGGGAGGAAGTTCCCCATGGTTACTTTTTGTACGGTTCCATTATTTCATGCGTATGGGTTAGCGGTCAGTTTGAGGACTGTGGCGTCGGGGGACTGCGTGGTGATAATGGGAGGAGGTGGGAAATTTGATGTGAGAAAAATGTACAGAGTCGTCGAGGAATATAGGGTCAGCCATTTGGCGCTGGCTCCACCTTTGGTTGTGACAATGGTGAGAGATGCTGATATAATGGATGGCTATGATTTGAGGTCGCTTGAAGTCATCATATGCGGAGGAGCTCACTTGAGTAAGAGTATGATCGAGAGGTTCAAAAAACGTCTGCCTAAAGTTCAGCTGGCGCAGGTAACACTTAATTAGAGTGCTAATCCATTAATATGATGAGCTTTGATGAATGAACTTCTTGCTTTTTGTGGATGAAGTCATATGGGCTAACTGAAACAACGGGGCGAGTGTTTGCCACCATGGAACCCGACGAAAGCCGAATAGAAGGTGCGACGGGGAAGCTTATGGCAAACTGTGAAGCTAAAGTTGTCGATCCTGATACTGGTTCTGCTTTGCCTCCTTCCAAGCCTGGAGAGCTTTGGGTTAGAGGAGCTAATGTAATGAAGGGTAATTACTACTTTCTCTATAATATATATATATATATATCTTGATTTAGGAGTATAATCAAGTGGAACGGTACACTGTCCGGCTCTAATTTGGCTTGACTCGAAAATTCAAAGCTCCAAATTCAATGTGAGCTTGACCAAACTTTTTTTTTTCATGCTCGAATTTGGCTCATAATTTAATTTAATTGAGTCATTCGGACTTCATTAGGTACAGTAAAATTGTAAATATTAATATTAAATATTATATTTTATCATTTACTAAGTATTTGATTAGATTTGCGAATCTCTTCAGTCGTGTATTAATCTACTTGAGCTCAGTTCGACTCGCTATTCGAGTAACAATGAATGAGTCGAACCCAGTCTTGATTAACTTGCAAGAAATAAAGGAGAATCTGTTGTGGATTACTCTGTATACATTTTTGTTTGGAGATTCAGGCTACGTTGATGATGAAGAGGCTACTGCTGCGGTTTTGGATTCAGAGGGATGGTTAAGAACTGGTGATCTTTGCTATATCAACAATGATGGTTTCCTGTTTTTTGTGGATAGGATAAAGGAGTTGATCAAATACAAAGGCTACCAGGTTGGTTCCTGAGCTCTTCAAATCCAAAAAGCTTGATTCAATTTTCTGGTCTTCAATGTTCTTGCTTTGTCAATGGAACAGGTTGCCCCAGCTGAACTGGAGCATCTGCTTAATTCGCATCCAGATGTCGTCGAGGCTGCTGTTGTTCCGTATGTGACTTTAGTTATCATTCTTTCGACCAAACTTGACTCAGGGTTCCTTTGAATTTCACCGCTATGGTGCCGTGAAATTCAGCTCTAACTGCATCGTGGCCTGCATTTGGATAGCACCACGGTGCAGTTGCCCGTTACCTTTCAGTTTGTGACTGGAAGAGAAAGGGCTTGGTGAATAACTGACCCTAGATAAGACAATCGATTGTCTTAATGTAAAAGTAAAATAGAAAATTTCAGTCACTGTTGCATTTACATTCAAACATATATTCTCATAATTGATTTTAATTTCACTTTACAGTATTAAATTTTATCGCTATCATTATTTTTAATTTTATCGGAACTAATTTTGTCGGCAATTCAGATAAATCTTTTAACGTGCCAACATTTGATTTGACACTCCAAATTACTAACAGGTTTCCGAATGAGGAAGCGGGTCAGGTACCAGTGGCCTTTGTTGTAAGAAAATCAGGCAGCAACATTGATGAATCAACAATCAAGGATTTTGTTGCTCAACAGGTCTGAAATGAAGAACATCCTTTGCTTCTAATCAAACCACTTGTTTTTCATCATTTTTTTTCTTTTTACCATTCTCAAACATTTGATCTCAGGTTTCTCCATACAAGAGAATACGAAGAGTAACTTTCATTGATTCATTGCCAAAGAATGCCTCAGGTAAGGTGCTGAGGAAGGAGTTGATGATCAAATTATCAAGTCCTACCTCCAAGTTGTAGAATTCTGCCATTTTGTAAGTGCTAATGATAGAAAAATTGCTATATGTTGTTGACTTCTTGTTTATGTATTTTGTATAACTGAAAAATTTTTACATATAATCACAAATAATCAAAATAAATTTAGCAAATTTGCTCTTAAAATAATAGGAATATACAGAATATTTATACTATTTTTAATTTTTAGATGATGTAATTCTCCTTTGTTCTCTCATCATGAACCACATTTCATTGCTCTATCTGACTAATGAAAGAAAACAAAGGAAAGAAAATGAAGAGTTATCGCTAAATTTTGCTGCGTTAAACAAAGGAAGTGACTAATAAAAATTATAAAAAAAAACTAGAAATAGCAACTATGGATGGTCGTCTCAGTCAGCTAAATGATGTGTTGAGATGTAGCCTTCAACAACCGTCACCATCTCTTGAGTTTCATCAAAGTCAATGGCAGAGCAGAGGTAAGTGAATTAGTTCATTGGGTTACTTTGTTGGCATTTTTTACTTTCAAATAACAGAGAAGATTAATGCAGTTTATATATATAAAATATGAATTTTCAGTTAATAAAATATGATTTTGCTTCAAAATGTTTTGTGGGGATAATTGCAATTTACAAGTTTGCTTCTGATTCTGAGCTCTGCACAAAGAAAATGGTGCACTAACGATAGCAGAAACATAAATAAAAGACAACTATTAAGGCCTTAATATACGCGCAATTCATCAGACAGGAATGCCTGCTGCACCTGTTCTGTTTATAAGGCGGATATCCTTCTTATTTCTTTTATTTATGGTTTCCTCTATTTGTTTCCCCTATTTTAGCAGAGAAATTGTTGAACATTTTCAACAATTTCTGTAGATGGTTGATTTGACCCAACTACTGGCAACTGAGATTTTTTCCAACGCTAATTCTGACCTCTTAATTTCAATGATATTCGATCGATGGCCCCAAATATAAAAATAAATGAAACTAGATAAGCTCAACACAATATGTGAATATTTGAACCACCAATAGCTACTGTTTGATTGGTTAGGGAAGAATCTGGCCATTGCTACTTGGGCTTGCCTCAAGTGGAAGAGTAGGGTTAAGAGTAAGTTCAAGTTCTATACTCTCATGTCCTATTAAAAAATAAATAAACCATTGGAACAATACCACTCATATTCTGTATCTACCAACTCTCTGTAATTTGTAGGAGCAGATGACTAAATGGTAAAACAATAAAGAATGTTAAAATATAAAGGCATGGGGCGGTTTGGGCCCAAAAACACAATGAATAGGATAATTTGATACCATAAAAAAACAACAAAATTCAGAATGTAATCAATTTGAAAGAAGAATTGAGAAAATAAGGCCAATGACCATATATCAGAAAATTATCACGTCAGACTCTTACTACAAAATCTGTAGTAACTATTATTTTGTACCAAAAACACCTCTTTGGCTCAAAACCAGCAGATGCTCAAAGTCTTGAAATGAAAACTGCTGATTTGCCGATCCGACAATGCATTGGATTAATTTGAGCAAGTTAACAAAAAAAAAAAATTGCAGGTCCTATGAGGAGAGAACCTTCTGAACCTCAGAGGTGACCTCTTTTGGGGGTTTCTCTGCAGGAAGATTGGCAAGAATACCTTTGCTACCATAATAATCAATAACCTGCTTGTCAAACAATAGGGATTTGTTTATAAAATCATCTTGAGAAAGGGAGAAAGGATGAAAAAAATCCTAAATACAACCCTAAAAAAGTGCAGAAAACCTGAAATTGAATAAAGGGGGCCCAAAGCCCATCTAAATCAGTAATTTACAAGATCATGATACTTGATGAGCTCAAATTTTGATTTTTTTTTATCACAAATATAACACAAGATAGAAGCTCCAATTCTAGAATGCAGTTACTAACTGTCTATAAAAGGACAAAAAAATCCCTAGAGAAATTGGAAAAGATATGAGTTGGATAAAGTAAACAAAGACCATTTAAAATCAGTGACTTCAAAAAACCATTGATACCATATAAAGTTAAGTCTTGAAACAAATTTGCTGCAGATAAAATACTTGGAAGCTCCACTATGAGAATTCAGTATGCGGGTAAATTATGAAAACTCTAGAACACCTAGGGCCTGAATACATGGACATACAGTAAAACAAAAATGATGAGCCACAGAAAAAGGTAAAATTGCAATGACTAAAGAGTCGATGAATTCCATTTTCCTTTGTCCAAAAAAAAAAAAAAGAGTGAAAGAATTCTATCGTTATTCCACAAGGGAATAGAGCATACTGGTTCAGTCTGCCTATGAAAAGCCTCCAGCCTTGACTTGAGAACCGCTGGGGTATCATCTTTTCTTTGAATCAAAGGCTAACGGTAAGAACAAGATGAGATAAAGGGTGCAAGCAACCAGAACCAGTGACTGGCAGTATATATAATATCACAAAGTTTGGACAAATATGGTGATCAAATATGAATATTCAAGTTGTAAAGTACACAGATCTATGCCATTGATTCCTAGGTCCAGAGGCTTTAGAAGGTCCAAAGTTTTCATCCCCCACCCCATTCTTAGAGAGTGCATTATCATATCTCAAAAGACAACCATAGAATCTGCATATTCATCTTAGATATGGGATAAAAATTCTCCGAATTTTTTAAAGAAATTATTTAAGAGATTGATCCCAAGATCTTACCCCAGTATGAAAGCAATATCAAAGGAGGTAAATTGCCTTGCATCAATCCCAATAGACTTAAGAAAGAATTTTGAGTGTATTCAAGAGAATGCATGTTATACTGGTTTTTTGCTTAATGAACTCAAAACTGTTTGCAGGACAGGCAAAAGTATAAGGACAAGATAAATGTGACAGTGAGTTGAATAATCAGTCAAGGTTTCTAAAGTAATAGAGCTTGCAGATTCAATCAATATCTATAATCATTTTATAATAGAAAAGATAAATCAAAAGGATATTAAAAAACACCTACATCATCAGCACCAGGAACTTTGGGAGGTGCAAATTTAGTGTGGTAGGTTTGACCACTGGAAGGATGTATCCAACGACCGGTGATCCTCTCCTCCGATATAGAATCATCAATTGCAAAGCTCAACACCTTGTCAATCTTAGTTCCCTGCTTTTGAAGCATCTCATCAAGCTGTATCAAAGATAACAAACATAGTTAGAGACTGACAAAGTATCAAAGCCAGAACAAAATTAAAGAAAAAAAAAAAACAACAAAGGGAAATTACTATATGACATAAAAAGCAAAACCACCTTCTAAGCCTGAACCACAGTCCTTGGAAAACCATCTAAAATAAAACCCTTTTGGCATGAGATTTTCTTCATGGCTTCATCAATTATCCCAACCACCAAATCATCCGAGACAAGCTCCCCCTACATGAACAAAACGGATGGACTAATATTACAATCTGCAATTAGATGAACAGACAACAAGTCACAAGCCTATAGGAATTAGACAATGAGAAGAAAAAGGATTTACTTTATTCATAGCTTCTTTGGCCTTAATCCCGAGAGGTGTTTTGGCAGTGACTGCAGCTCTGAGCATATCACCTGTGGCTAAATGGCACAAGCAGTAGTCATACTTAATTATGGGTGACTGTCTACCCTTTCCGGATCCAGGGGGACCTGCAGTTCATCAAATTTTTCAGTTCAATCACCCAAAACACCTCCCCCTTCCAAAAAAAAAAGTGCACTGATCTTTGCATATCATTTGGTATGTTTGTTCCATAGAAATCTAATTGTGGCTGAAGGGTCAACTCTAGTCCCTTTAAAAATTAACTAATTGGTAGTATTAAGCTATAGAAGTGAAACTTCATAGCCTCGTACAAATTGAACACAAAAGAATACACAAAAAAAGGTTTGAACTGAACTACAGTCAGTAACTAAAGCCAGATCCAAAACAAACAATAAACGGGTCCAATAATCATAAATGGTAACACACATAAAATTCAGCTAAACATTACAAGAACCTCATAACAAATTCTATAAATACACATTTTTCCATAAGCCTACCACCAAAAAAAACAAAATTAAACCTTCAAAACACTAAGAACAAAACTTTATAAAAAATAATAACACTAGAAAATAAAACAGCCCCAAGAAACGAACCAATGAGAATGAGGCGTTTGTCAGGCTTGGAGGAGCATTTGAAGCGACGAAGGAGTACAGTCATGATATCAACGGAAGGAAGATCCTCCAAAGCGACTGCAGAAGTCGCCATTTCTTTCTGAAAAAAAAAAAAATGCTAATTAAAGTAAGAAAAACCAAAGTGATGTATATGGAGAGAGATTTTATATGAAGAGGAGGGTAGGTGGAACCGTGTAAGGTGTCGTGTTTGTATCTTCAATTTTGGGTTAAGTGAAGTTAAGTGAGGGAGTGGCTGGTCTGGTGGGTTGGTATTGCTGGTGCTGAATGTTGATGTTGTTAGTTGCCTTCTTGGGCGTTGGAGCACTCTCTGTTTCTCCCTCCCAGTTCCCACTCTTTTTGTTTTGTTCTGTTTTACCCTCTTTTCGTCCTCTGCCCCTGCCTTGCCCTCGCTTCGTTTGGGGACTTAGAGTACATTTTTGACAATTTTCTTTTTTTTAATCCGGAAATGTTTGAATCCAGCGCAGGCCGTTTAGCAGACAACCTCGCGAAATATCAAAAAAATTAATCCTTCAAATAACAAAATTAATATAATTATAATTATAATTATAAAATAATAATAAAATTAGAAATATAATACTAATAGCATTTTACATAATTTAAAATTTTAATAATAATTATATATTAATTTAACAAAATCTAATTATATATTTCATGTTTTCATAATGATATAAATTATAATATATAATTTTCATATAAAATATAAAACATAATACGAATATACAAATTTTAATATTTTATATAATATAAATACATGAATTTTTAAATCTATTTTTACATTCACAATTCATGTCTTTTATTTTTATTTTGTGCTTAATATACTTAAAATAAAAAAAAATTTTATCACAATTTGTGTAAATAAATAAAGCAAAAAATATATTTTATTTTTATAAATTTTTTATTAAAATTTAAATTATATTTATTTGTGTATTTTTCACATTATTTTTTCATTATGTCATCGGATCTACTTATTTCATCGCTCAAGATTTTTTTTTTTAAAAAAGAAAAGAAAGTTTGTAAAACATATAAATGGGTTCGAATCATATGAGCTAAACCCAATCATAACTATCCAAGTTGAGCCACTCATCCTTTACATTTCCTTGGCCCAACCAAGCCCGTTTACCTAGGTGCTCTGGATATTTGTCAGATAAACATTGGTGGATTTCGATGCAAATTACTCTTTTTGGTCAGGGGCTAGATAGAAAACCTTCTATGGAGTATGATGGAAAATTCAGGGCATTGGATTGTGTGATTAGATCCCCTCTGAAATTCCCATTTCCTATTTCCTTAAAGCAAGGCCCACTACCTGGCATTGGACTGTCAACCTGATCTTTTAGCATCCCAGGCAAATTTAGCAAATCCCATCGTCTTGCGGTGACCTAATGCTGACATTTCTCCATCTCCTTCGGAGCAAATTAATGGAACTCAGTTCAATGAAAGGAAAAAAGTGACGGTAAACTTAGCCTTTATCCCATCTTCATTCCATCTGTGGATGCAAAGAAATTTGTTACAATTATAGGGTATATTAAACAAGAATCACATCAACAGTAGAGATAATCCCACCATCAGCTTATATCCAAACTCTTGTGATTTTGTGTGAAGGAATAAAATTTGCAGCTTCACCCGAAGTAATCAAAATACAGTGTAAAGTTACCTCCAGCAGCATGCTGTAAGCAGTGCGCCGAACTCTCATTTACCGGGGCCTAATCATGGAAAAAAGACTTCATTTTGGGACCTCCCAGAAAAGAAAAGTGAACACTTGAAATGGGACGAAAGGAGTATACGGTTTGCATGCTATTGGCAGAGTTCAAACGAATAAATATTAGGAACCGGGAGAGAAAGCAAACATGATTCTCCTTCTCGTCAACCTTTTTCAAAATTGGCAGGCCCCATGAGTAACCAAGCAGCCACTGCAGCGGTAACACAATATCCAAGCTCATTTCTTTCCCTTGCGAGCAAGAAAGCGTTCCCTAGCTGCCTGAATTTTACTTTCGCGATCTTCAGGAGCTGTAACAATATCAGCTTTCCCTTTCGGCAAGTCTAACATGTTTCCTTCAGTTCCCTCTTCTACATGACCCAATCCACCACCACTTCACGACAAACAGAAAAGGGGTAAGCTCAAATCTGTCCACACTAAATATTAAATCAGAGAACAGAACCATTGCCTTGATATAAGTCTCGAAATCTGATTTACCTTAATTTACTGACATTAAGTTTCTCAAGCTTCTCTAAAATCGGTATCACCCATTGCCTCTCCACAGCACACGTATTGCGCATGTATGGGCGTGAAGTAGCAATAAGTTCATGGTAGACAACATAATTTGCATATAATCCATCGTCATCTGGCCTTAGCACAGAGGAAGGATGCACCTAATCTCAACAGCAATTGCTTTTAGGGATTTTTCAAACAACAATAGACTTGTAAAATCAAGAATCAACAATGGTTTTGAACTTTAATAGTCAATGGTATTGCTTTAATAATACATAACAGATTAACTTTCAAAAATTCTTTGGTGACTATGTATGTCTTCAAACTCAATTTTAAACCAAGGAATTGTAGCCACCTAATATACATACTGCTCCCATAGGCTAAAACTCAATAAAAGAAAGATATAAAACTACCGGACTAAACTACTAAAAGTTGATACCTGCACTAGTTGGGACTTAAAACCCAGTGTTCGATAGCCATTATGATGCCTCATCCGCTCAGCAAGCTGACTTGCATAGCCTATGCACAATGCCTTCCTCAAATTCCTATAATTCTGGTGTCCTTTCCGATTTTGATTTGCTTGAACATCTGAAGACCCTGTTTTCCAGATACATATATCATTATTGCAATAAAAAAAGTAAGCAACATCTACACAGAAGGAAATTGACAAAGGCAGGATGGTAGAAGACTGGGTTATTAACTGCAAGATTTCTGAAGCATGCATTCCAGTTACCAATGCCACAGAAAATGCAAGTAATATGCAGGAAGTTTCATCTAATGTATATTCAGTATCTGGATTGAGAAGCTAAGGCTACTATGCCTCAAACTATTATTTAAAGTACCAGACTTATGGTGCAGAAGGGCAAACATATCAAACACATCTACTTCTTGTTGAATATGTGAGTTATAAATATGCACAGTAAAGCCAAGTCAAATTAACAAAAGAAAAACTTCCAGAAATCCCCACTTAGTCAAATCAATGCTAACCCTTTGCTATCTTCTGCATTATCTGAGATAACTGCTTTCGAACTTCTTTGACAAATGTCATTCCTCGCACCTGCAAATATCAAGTTTGGCAAATGTTATTCACCTTTAGCATGAGAATAGGATCAAAGATACATAACGTATCCACAAAATCCAGGGCACTTCTGCTCATCGGAGAAAGATCCATCTGAAACTTGACAGGGTATGCGCACACATCAAGTACTTGAGGCAGATTTCTATTATTTGTTCCAACAAAAGCAATTAATTCCTTCATGAGATACATGGAAAAAGTCACAAGGCTAGCCAAATTTATGGCAATAACATCACTTTATGTGGTGACTTTACAGAGTTTAGAATTAAACAATCCAAATGACATGTCTAATGTCTTACAGTTTCTAAATACATGCTTTCTCAATTGGAATATAGGAAGGTACCTGCAAGTCATAATCTTTGCACCAGCCAATATCATAGTCATTTTCATCCCAGCATTCAAAGATCTGTAACAACTGGATGTGATCACCAAAACCAGAACCATCAGGAAGGTCCAAAGGAGAGTGTTTCCTTTTCTTCTCATTACTCTTGCTGCAGGTAGAGAAAATTTATGTTATTTATTATTACAATCTATCACTAAGCATTCAGTAGTGAAAAAAACAACTTTGCAGATACAGAAATAGAGGCTTCATTTTCATTGATGGAATTGGATATCATTAGCCCCCAACCTTACCATCCCCTAAAATCAAGTCTGTCTCCCACAAAATAAGTGAAACAATTTCAGTTTCCTTTTCAGTAAATCCAATGAGCCTTAGAGAAAACTTGAAGAACATAAGGATATTAGACCAAACACATAAGAACATAGAGTATTGACATTTAGTTGAAACATCTAAAAGGTTTTTGGTTTCACCAAACAAGGTATTAATGAGCATGCGGTAGGAACTTTAAATTATAGTGTGCATTGTTTAGGAAACAAGTTCAACTAGTTGCTCGTAAAATCAAAGATAAAGGGAAAAGCATAGGCAGCATCCTTGTAGAGGAATCTCATAAAGACTTTTATGACATAACCTTCGACCAGGAAGCAAATTTGTTTCTGCTGATAACATGGCAGCAACAGTAAGAGCCTGGGATAAGCAACCATATTCATTTGCCTCAATTAAGGTTCTCGAAAGTGAAGGTTCCAATGGGAGCTCTGCATGCAAATACAAAGTCATGCAGTGAGCTCATCTACAAAGGGGTTCAGTTTCTGACAAAAAATCAATTAATGAAATTATATATGTACATAAGTAGCTGTGATAAACACCATAAAGAGTAGAAATTTAACTCCAAAAGAGAAATAGTAATTATAGGTAAATAAGATTCTTTTACATTACAATAGACAGTAACTCATGCTTGGCAGTTCTAGACGTGAGTTAAATTGGAATCTATGGTGGCTATTCTGAGTTTGGTCCCATGAAAAGGGTTGGTAATTAGTTATCAGGAAGTTGACTGCACCCAAATCCATTTCTTCCAAGGCCCCAGTTTCAGGTTTCACAAATCCATAGATATCATAAGCATGATCCTGTGAAGCATAAAAAAAAAAAAAAAATACTAGCAACATCTACCACATTATGCATGCATTTATCAACTAATGGCAACACGTCTGTTAGCATGGTAATACTGGGTAAGCAAGATGAATCCTTACCGGCCATTGTTCGCCCAATGCTTGTGATTGATCCATTTTCATCAATAGCATCAATCAGATAGAGTTGCTTTAAAGCATCTTCTAATGACTCAGCTACAGTTACACCAATCAAACTTAATCAATATCCAAAATCTAAACATTGGCAGAAACTGCAAATTTAGATATTGAAAGAATGAAAATTTTAAAGCGACAACTCGGTTGCTTGTTCTTTCTTTCTGCCCAAATAAAAAATGAGCACAATAAGTATGCATTCTTACTAGAAGGGGGATCGAGAAAATCAAACTTTAGAATATCGATATCAGGGAGATCCAACGACTTTAGATAAAGAACACTGCCAGCAAGAGAAGATCGCTGTATTTCAGGAACTGTTACATCAAGGAATTCATCGTTATAAACCCTGGATGGGTATAAACGGTAACACTTCCCAGGACGTGTTCTTCCAGCTCGTCCTGCACGTTGATTAGCTTGTACCCTCCAATCATACAAACAAAAAGTGATGTCAAAAAGAAAGGAGGGAAAGAAAAGCCAAATCATTTGGAAGAATACTAACAATCAGTCACTCAAGTGACAGAAGAAAGACAAGAACATAGAATTTGTTGATGCAAAATAAGAGCAAAATCATGCATATAAAGGAAAGTGAACTTGCAAAAAAATAAAGACCAAAATAGGATCAAAACTGTAAGTTGTGCTACTTGGAACACGTGAATATGCTGCAAAAGCAGAAAGAAACATTAAGTTATCTACTTACTTGCTAATTTGAACAACATCAAGGGAATACATTCCAGTTGAAGGGTTGTATTGCCGTTGCTTTACATAACCAGAATCAATAACATACCTATCAATATACAGATAATTAGTGTAGAGAGAAGCCAATTAAAGTATCCATGCAATTGATCTTGTAAAAGAAGCTGGTAGAATTAGATACACAGTACAGTGTATCATAATAATATATTCATTATTGGCTATATATAAGCTTTAACACTTATCAGGACCCTTTAGGAACAAATCTTAGTACCTTCCTCAGGTAGAAAATTGAAGCCAGTTAAATTAAGAAACAAATGGAAGCAAGATAGTAAACCAAACTATAAATTTGTGTTCTCATTAAGAAGAAGAAACACTCTTCTATTGATATGTTTGATCATGCCTTTATATCATTACATATATAATACAAAAGTCCTCCACTAGATTTTTAGAGTAGCCTTGTCTCTGCTATGTCTAAATTGTACTATATTTATTTGCACATAGTGACCAAGGATTACATCACGTCTTGGTTTATATTTGGCAATTTTATTAACTTCATTTTTATTTCAAAACATAATCATGACTTAATAGTAGTTGCTTTGCCAAGATCAGAAACATTCACATAATATTGGGAAATTAAGCAGGAAAATTATTGGTTCATAAGGACCAAAATTAATGATCTTTTGGACACATTAGTAGCACTCATGCAATTCATTTCCTACACTATCCTCTGTGGGAAAACACTTATTTACAGCTAGCTGTAATCTTGTAATCTGTATATTTATATTTGTACCTCTAGAATTAAGTATTTGTATTCCTAAAATTAGGATAGACAATCCCTCAATTATAGGATTAGTTTTTTAGGAAGATTTAGTTTTCTAGTTTAACCCCTAGTTAGTTGTATATAAACCTAAGATTCTTGTATAATTCTCAATAAGCAGTTTTCCAACATACATTCAGTTTCCACACTAATTTATTTCTTAGTTTTTCCACATGGTATCAGAGCTTTAGGCTCTTCCTGGGAAGCGAAATTTTCAGCCTTCATTGCCCACTTTTTTAGGCCTTCATTGCCGAATCCTGTTTAGGCCTTCATTGCCAAACCCTTTCAAAGAAAGATATCACTACCACCCAATTTGAGGAAATGTTAACTGAAAAAATCACTGGAGTACTACAGATGTCTCAAAAACAAGGAGAGTTCGACAGAGAAAAGATTGAAAAGCTGAGAAACTTATTGAAAATCCTTGAAAAGCCTATTGTGGTATGTTCTTTGGTAAGGTTTCTAATTCAGGTAAAGCTTCCGGTTCTCATGGATTAAATGTCTCGGCTAAGCCTATTACGAGTTCTTGGTTCATTCACTCAGGAGCCACAGACCACATGACACATTCCTCACAAAAGTTTAGTACATATAACCTGTGTCCTAGTAATAAGAAAATTGTTGTTGCAGATGGTTCACTTACCACAGTGGCAGGATTAGGAGATGTTCAAGTTAATCCCTCGTTTGTTCTCAAAAATGTTCTTCATGTTCCTGGATTGTTTACTAATATGATATCTATACAAAAACTTACCAGAGATATGAATTGCAAAGTAACTTTTTATCCCTCTTATTGTAAATTTCAAGACTAGAGTTCGGGGAAGATGATTGGACTTGCTAAGGAGAAAGATGGACTATACTATCTTGAGACATCAAATAACACAAATAGTATCAAGAATAATTTACCTTTGTCATTTCTTTCTGAAAAATCTTCCAATAAAGACAAAATCTGGCTTTATCATTTTCGCCTTGGACATCTTTCTTTTGGAACCTTGAGAAACATGTTTCCTTCTTTGTTCAAAGGATTAAATGTCGAAGATTTTCATTGTGAGGTTTGCGAACTTGCAAAGCATAGATGTATGTCTTTTCCAATCAGTAACAAAAGAAGTTCTACTCCCTTTTACTTGATTCATAGTGACATTTGGGGTCCCTCTACAATTCCTAATATTTCTGGTGCAAGATGGTTTGTTTCATTCATAGATGATTGTACCAGGGTCTCTTGGGTTTTTTTACTTAAATCCAAATCATAAATGAATAGTGTGTTTTTAAGCTTCCAAAACATGATCCAAAATCAATTTGGAGTGAGAATCAAGAGATTTAGTTCTGATAATGCAAGAGACTACTTCAACCAGAGTTTATCTACCTATTTCCAAAAAGAGGGGATTATCCATGAGTCATATTGTGTTAATACTCCACAGCAGAATGGAGTGGCAAAGAGGAAAAACAGCCATTTATTAGCCACAACCCGAGCCTTTCTTTTTCAAGCAAATGTACCTAAATTTTACGAGGGGGAAGTTGTTTTCACTGCCACACATATTATAAATAGGTTACCTTCAAGGGTTTTGGGATTTAAAACTCCTATGGAACTACTCTCACAATTTTATCCCAACCTCAATACCACAAACAATCTCACACCTAGGATATTTGGTTGTACATCATTTGTTCATGTTCACAGTCATAACAGGGGAAAGTTGGATCCAAGAGCGATTAAGTGTATTTTTGTGGGGTATTCTTCAACTCAAAAAGGATATAAGTGCTATCATCCTCCTACCAAAAAATTCTATGTGTCTGCAGATGTCACTTTTGAAGAAAATAAACCATTTTTTACTCAACCTTATCTTCAGGGGGAGACTTCATTCATGGAAGATAAGGATAAAGACTTCTTTTTGCTTGATTTGCCCCATTCTTCAACATTTACACCCATTAATTCTTCTAAGTCGAAACCTATTTTTGCTGAGCCCAAATCAAACACTGAATTTGAGTCTGAACCCATTCCAAATACGAAAAATGTGACAAAGGATAATATTGTTCTTGATTCTATGAAGGAATTACAGGTGTACTCAAGAAGGAAAGTTCCAGATCCTGAACCAGTGCCAGTCCAAGAACCTGTTCCTAACTCTGGAAATGAGGTAACTACAATTTTTTACTCTGTTTCTCAAAATGAGCATGAATCTCCTAAAATTATAATTAGTGATTATGATCTGCCTATTGCCATTAGGAAAGGAACCAGAGAATGTACCAAGCATCCACTATACCCAATCTCTAATTTTGTGTCATTTGAAAAATTCTCACCATCCCACAAAAATTTTCTTGTGAGCCTAAACACTATTTTTGTTCCAACTACATTATCTGAGGCATTATCCAGTGAGAAATGGAGGCAAGCCATGAAAATAGAAATGGAGGCCTTAGAGAAAAATCAGACATGGGAACTGGTAGAGTTGCGTAAAGGAAAAAATCCAGTGAGGTGTAAATGGGTTTTCACTGTAAAATACAAGGCAGATGGTACTGTTGAAAGGTATAAAGCCAAGTTAGTGGCTAAGGGCTACACTCAAACCTATGGAGTGGATTACCAGAAAACCTTTGCTCCAGTTGTCAAGATGAATACAGTTAGGATTTTGTTATCATTGGCTGCAAATTACAATTGGCAGCTTCAACAATTTGATGTAAAGAATGCTTTTCTACATGGTGATTTGGAAGAAGAAATATATATGAAGGTTCCACCGGGATTTGGAGGTCATCTAAAAGCAAACAAAATATGCAGGCTGAAAAAAGCTTTATATGGCCTTAAACAGTCTCTTAGAGCTTGGTTCGGGAGATTTGCCAAAAGTGATGCTAGCAATGGGATATAAACAGAATCAAGGAGATCACACATTGTTTATCAAGCACTCTGATTCAGGGTGAGTCACAGTTCTATTAGTGAATGTTGATGATATAATTGTAACTGGAGATGATGAAAAAGAGAGAGAATCTCTAAAACAATGTTTGGCTAGAGAATTTGAGATAAAAGAGCTAGGGAGATTGAAATACTTCCTAGGAATTGAAGCAGCTCACTCACGGCATGGTATTTTCATCTCACAACAGAAATATGTGATGGATCTTTTGAAGGAAACTAGGAAGCTTGCATGTAAACCTACAAATACCCCTATAGATCCTAATCATAACATTGGAGAAGGTAATGAAGATGCTGCTGTAAATAGAGAGATGTACCAAAGATTAGTTGGAAAACTCATTTATCTCTCACATACTAGACCTGATATAGCATATGCTGTGAGTGTGGTAAGTCAATTTATGCATAGTCCTAAAGAAGTGCACCTACAGGCTGTCTAACGTATATTGCACTATTTGAAGGCCAATCCTGGGAGAGGTATCTTATTCAAAAGAAATTCAGGGTTAGTTCTAGAAGCATATACAGATGCTGATTATACAGGTTCAGTAACTTATAGAAGATCCACCTCAGGCTACTGCACTTTTTTGGGTGGTAATCTTGTGACTTGGAGAAGTAAAAAACAGAATGTGGTGGCAAGATCAAGTGCTGAAGCAGAGTTCAGAGCAATGGCTCAAGGAATTTGTGAACTACTATGGTTAAAGATTATCCTAGAAAACTTGAAGATCAAATGGGATGGACTAATGAGACTTTACTGTGATAACAAGTCTGCAATAAGCATTGCACACTATCTTGTGCAACATGATAGAACAAACACATTGAAGTAGACCGGCATTTCATAAAGAAGAAACTAGACAATGGGTTGATTTGTACACCTTATGTATCAACCAAGGGTCAACTTGCAGATGTGTTGACTAAAAATCTCAGTAGTGCAACATTTCAAGAAATTATTTCCAAGCTGGGAATGGAAAACACCTATTCACCAGCTTGAGGGGGAGTGTGGGAAAACACTTATTTACAGCTGGTTGTAATCTTGTAATCTGTATATTTATATTTGTATCTCTAGAATTAAGTATTTGTATCCCTAAAAGACAATCCCTTAATTATAGGATTAGTTTTTTAGGAAGATTTCGTTTTCTAGTTTAACCCCTAGTTAGTTGTATATAAACCTAAGATTCTTGTATAATTCTCAATAAGCAGTTTTCCAACATACATTCAGTTTCCACACTAATTTATTTCTTAGTTTTTCCACATCCTCTATTCAGGAGAAAAAAAGAAAAGAAAAGCAGGGCTGACAACAATCTGAACCTAATGCTCTTGCCTTTTGTGTTGTGCTAAGCCCTACATCTCTATAGAAGAATCATTCAAAAGTGTTTTAACAGATAAAAAGTCACTGATGTTGGCAATGATTCTATGGACATTTCATCACTACATTGCCAACTTTGCCAACTTATCAGCACAAGCTACACATAAAAAGGTAGAGATTGAAAACAGTGCATTTTAAAATTCTCTGCATGTTAACAAATTTTGACCCTTATCAAGCCCCTTAAAATGTAAAAGAAGAAGAATTAGGGTAGAAACAAGTAATTTTGGCAAGGAGAGAGGTCACATCGTGGAAATTTAAATTAACAAAACAAAGACAAGCACTAACAAGCAACATTTTACAAGTATCAAGCTTGCTTACACAACACCATCAACTGTCAAAGAAGTTTCAGCTATGTTTGTGGCAACAATAAAACGCCTACAGTTTGGAGGTGGAGGACTGAATACACGCACCTGTTGAGACACAGCAAACCCAAATATGTCAACCACAAAATTATGCAAATTCAAAATCACTAATATCTGCATCTGAAGACCATCTAGCTTAAGTTAATTTCATTTCCAACGGTACAAAGGAGACACGATTGTGCCAAATTTGTTGATAAAAATTGAGAAAACACTGTCCTAGTGGAGAAAAGAAAAGCTGAGACAGAAAGCATACCTGCATTTCAGGTGGCAAGGAACCATGGAGGGGAAGGATTATGGCATCCATGCAGGAGCCTTCCTCTAGACTCTGAACTCTCTCCTCCAGCTTTGATACCAACTTCTCTATATCATCCTATAAATGGCCACTCAACTTTAATAAGCAATAGAATAATTGTAAAAAAATCAGTAAACTCACAAGTGAATCAATGGTATAACCAAGCGGAAGTTACAAGTTAAATCAGCATCCCCAAGGAAGAGAGAGAGAGAGAGAGAGAGAGAGAGAGATCTTGCCTGTCCAGTCATGAATATTAAGATGTCACCCTCTGGTTCCCGAACATGTATATCTGACAAAACCAATTACTTAGTAAGACATCACAAGATCAAAATATGATTGCCAGGAAAATTTCAGAAACCTAAAATTTTCCCTACAAATCAAGATTAAGATGTAGTCGATATGCACTGTGCATTAACACCTAGGCACACGTAGTCAAGTGACTTGGATGCACCGATAGTGCTATTAATCAACATATGCTTAGTGGAGGATAACAGTCACTGTACAAGAAACCAAAAATCTTAGTATTTCTTTGTACATTAACCATGTAATTAAGCAGATCTAGATGCAGAAAACAATGGCACAAGCTTTGTTAAACAACAAGAAATTGCTACCATATATGCATAATAAAAGCTTGTAACAGCAGAATATGTGGTAAATGATAAACTCCCACCATACCAAGAGCTGTTTTTAGTGAAGACTCAAGATAGCTTGCAGGGCGCTCCTTGCTGTAGAATATTTCCACAGGAAATAATTTTCCCGGGACAGTCAACAAGGGACAATCTGAAAAGAATTTGGACACTTTTTCACCATCAAGGGTTGCAGATGTGATCAGAACTTTTAAATTGGAGGCGCGTCTTTTAACCAAACGTTTCATCAACCCCAGCAAAATATCCCTGAGAAATGAATGATACTATAACTATAGCATAACCCAAATGAAAAATGATACAATCAAAATATACATAAAAGAAACAGCATAGAAAGTAAAGCTTACGTGTTCAGACTCCTCTCGTGGGCTTCATCCAAAATAATAACAGAATACTGATTAAGTTCCGGGTTCGACAGACTTTCACGAAGGAGCACTCCATCAGTAAGGTATCTATGCAGTTTTCATAAACCCATAGTTAAGAAACTACTAGACTCGGCAACTCATAACAACAATAATACAAAAACTGAAATCGAAAATTAGACTAATTGAGCCAAAACGGATTACTTGATTTGTGTTCTTTCCGAAGTCCTATCTTCAAACCGAATAGCATAACCTACTTCTTCCCCAAGCCTAACACCAAGCTCCTGCGCAACTCGCCTACACAGCATAAAAAAGTTAGAAGAAAAGGATTGATTCAGTTTCCTCCAATGACAAACGACACGTTATCAGCAAACATTTACATAGTCTGAAATTCCTAAAGCATTTCAGTACCTAGTTTTTATTCTCTCTCCCTCACTTTTTTTTCTTATTGCGAAGCAAAATAAACCCCAAAAGAAGAAGAAGAAGAAGAGACAGTTTGAGTTGGAACTGTACCTGGAAACGGAGACGGCAGCCACGCGGCGGGGCTGAGTGACTGCGACGATTCCGGAATCGGTGTAGCCTTTTCGGTGGAGCATCTGAGAGAGCTGAGTGCTCTTTCCCGAACCGGTCTCTCCTATTATCACCACCACTAGATTCTGCTCCACTGTTTCTATGATTTTCTTCTCGAATTGCACGATTGGAAGATTCGCCATTGATTAGATACAGCAATTTGGTTTTTTTTTTTTAATTTGATCAAAATTTTAGGGTTTTAAGAAATTTTCTTCGGAGCGTTTTTTTGTATATTTGAAAAGTGGATTTCGTTTAAAACATGAACAAGAAAAATTATTTTTTGTTAATATCAAATAATAATAAAGAACAATATGGAAAAAATGAAAAATATTTTTTAAGAGAAATTCTATTTACATAAAAAAAAAATATTACTCTTTACACACATTTTTATTTGGATGCTTCTAAATGCACCATAATTTTTCTCTCTACATCCCTTTTTTTATTTTTTATAAATAAAATTACTTAATTATCTTTTTTATAAGTTTTTTAATCTCCATATTCAGTAAGTTTTACAATTCTTAGAAAATTCATTTCCAAAATATTATATAATTTATTGAAAATAGATTTTCAAATAGATTTTGAAATTTAAAAAAATTACAAAAAAATAATTTTATTAAATTTTTTAATAATGAGTGTAATTAAAAATTATTATTACAAAAATTATAATTTTTAAAATTAATAAAAAAAATTTATTTTATTATTTTCATCTTAGAGAAAAAAATAAAATTTTATAAGATTCTAATTAAATTAAAGATAAAATAGTAAATGTAATTTTTTATAAATTTAAAATTTATTAGTTTTTTAATAAATTTTTTTCTTATTGTTTATTAAAATTTTATAATAATTCTAACTAAACTGAATTTTTTAAATAAATATCTTTATTTACTTATCATAATAAATTTTTTTTGTTAACATATTAGATTTTGACAAAATTATTTAGTATTTTATAATATTGCTTGTATAGTTTTCAAAAACTTTCAACTCTTACATATTAATTATTTAGACTTGATAGTTTTTTTATCATCATTCATAACATCAATATATGAAATATTTAATTAAAATCTCGTAAGATTTTTTTTTAATATCAAAATAATAAAATTAATTTTTTATTAATTTTCAAATTTATGATTTTTTCTTAATAATAACATTTTTTTCATTATACTAATTAATAAAAAAATTTTAATTAAATTCTTTTTGTAATTTTGCTTAAAATTTTAAAGCAAAAATCCATTTTCGACAAATTATTTAACATTTTGAAAAATCATAAAACTTAGCATATTGATATCCCCAAAAACTTAGGAAAAAAGTAATTAAATAATTTTATTTACAAAAAAAAATTAAAAAAAAGGATATAAAGAACAAAAATTGTGATGCATTTAGAAGCCCCCTTTTTATTTACATTCCAAACTTAAAATATAAATCTAAATTTTTATTATTCTCATTTCTCTGAACCCTTTCACACCCATTTTCTTTTTTTTTTCTCATTTCTTAGATTCATTCTCCCTTTTATCCAAACCTTAATCCAAAATCAAATTTAAAACCTTGAATCAAACTTTAAGTCACAACTTTTGAATTTGATCAAGCCTAAATATCAAAATTTTTTATTTTTGTTAAAATTTGGTAAATTGAAATCTAGTATATTGAATTTTTTTTCATGAAATCATAAATAAAGGAAATACTTTTTTGCAAATTTCAAAATTGTACAAATTTGCATATCCGTAATCTTTTAGAAGCTTTTAAAAATTTTGTGTATGAAGAAAGTAAGCCTAAAACCTTTAATCAAACCATATAATCACAAATTTCAAACTCAATCAAGTCTAAAAATCAAGCCTTTGATTTTGTTAACATTTCGTATATGGAAAATGTTGTGTTTTTAAATAATTTTTGCATGATAATCATAAATGACAGAAATATTTTTCCCTAAATTTAAAGGAATATATGAAAGGTGCTGCTAAATGCCCCACCATTTTTGTTCTGTACACCCCTTAATTTCAAAAAGAATTTTTGTAAGTAAAATTATTTAATTACCCTTCTCAGAAGTTTTTAAATATTTATATTCAATAAATTTTATGATTTTTTGAAAATTTATTTTTAAAATATTATAAACTTACTGAAAATTCATTTCCTTAAAATGAGGAAGTCAAATTTTTTTAAAAAATTACAAAAAAGATAATTTTATTAAAAATTTTTAATAAATGAAAAAATAATTATTAAAATTTTATAAATTATAAAATTAATAAAAAAATTAATTTTACTAATTTCATCTTACAGAATAAATAAAATCTTATGAAACCCTAATTAAATTAAAGTTAAAATAGTAAATATAATTTCTAAAAAAATTATGGTGTATTTAAAAACACCCTTTTTATTTACATCCTACATTTAAAATATAAATTTAAATTTTTATTATCTTATTTCCTTAAAAACCCTTCACACCTATTTTCTTATATTTCTTCTCATTTCTTAGATTCAATCTCCCTTTTATTCAAACCCTAAACTAAAATCAAATTTAAAACCTTCAATCAAACTCTACAATCATAATTTTTTAATATAATCAGCCCTAAATATCAAGCTTTTGATTTTTGGTTTTTTTTTTGTGTCATTTTTTTGGTAAATTAAAATCTAGTGCATGGAATTCTTTTTCGTGAAATTGTGAATAATGAAAATACATTTCTATAAATTTCAAAGGTTTACGAATTTGTATATCTGTAAATTCTTAAAAGCTTATAGATACGTAAATTCATAAGCTTTTAAAAAATAAATGTATGAAGAAGTAAGCCTAAAACCTTCAATCAAACCATATAATCACAATTTTCAGACTTAATCAAGTCAAAAAATCAAGCTTTTGATTTTTGTTTACATTTTATATATGAAAAATATTGTGTTTTGGAATTTTTTTTTGCGTGAAAATCATGAATGACGTAAATGTTTTTCCCCAAATTTCAAGGAATTTATGAATTTGCATATCTAAAATTTTCTAAAAATAGATGTATGAAGAAGTAAAATTTAACTTACCAAAATTTAATTAAATAATCTTTTAAAAAGGTATTTTTAAACTAAAAAAATTTGGCTATAACACCTATTCTTATACTTATATGGTTGTAAGCTCTTATTGTAAACACCCATTTTTTAAGTCAAGCTTTGGATTTTGATCTATGGATTATGGTCTGATGGATCATTTCATTTGACATGTTTCCTATTGTTGTGTTTCAGATAAAGATATTGAAAAATAAAAGTAGAAGACTAATCCTAATAAAACTCTAAGATAAGCAGGGTTGAATTTTGAAATTATGTTAATATGAGGATTCCCTGAAACCAAGATAAAATAGATGAATGGGATAGGGTTATTTTGAAAAAGAAGATTTTTAAATTTTTAAATTTTTCAATTGATCTTATGCCTAATCTTATTGTTAGATTATTCTATAAACCCTACTGATCACACAAGTAAAGAGAATAACACACAATAGAAACATAGTAATCAAAGAGATAAAAAAAATTTTCAAAGTGATTAGAATTATTTTTTTGGAAGAGATTTTAAGATAAGTATTTATTTTTTTTTAGTTATAGTTTTAAGAATTTGGTTAACCCTAAGTAGTGTTTTAGAGATCCTAGGATATAGAAAGTTGATTTGGCCTTTTTTAATTTTTTTTTTTATTTTTTATGAAAGTTTTAAAATTTCTTGAAAATAGTTAAAATTTTCAGCTTAATTTGAAGTTTTTGACCATTTTTTGGCGAAAATACCCAATTTTCGGTTACTTTCTAGTCAGTTTTTAAGAAACTAGCAAAGTTTTCAAATCTCGATGGATGTCCAACCAAGTTTGTAGAACTTGACCACTAGGTCTTTTATCTAGAGAGAGAAAGAAAATGAAAAGAGGTTATAAAAAGAAAAAAGGTAATTAAGGCCTTATAAACCTTGAACTAAACGACGTCGTTTTGGAGTCATAGAATACTATGATCGATGCATTTCACCAAGGGACCAACCTAACTTGTTTTGTTTAGCCCAAGACTCGTGTCTTTTGTTTGTGTTGAGTCACCTAAGCCATAATCCAAGCCACCGTGCCTTTTGAGCCGTTATTGTGTCAAGAGCTTACTGATCCAAGCTGAGCTCCGAGTTGAGATGATATTTGATTTTTTTTGCTTTCTTATTTTGTTTTATTTATTGATTTATTTTTGAATAAGTATTTTAAATGTTTAGAAATTTAATAAAAAGTTAAAATATTAATTTTTTAAAATGAAAATAACAGTTTCAAAAATTGAAGAGCTATTAAAAAGTTAAAAAAAATTATTTAAAAAAATGTTTAAGGAAAAGCTAAAGTATCAATTTTCTTTAAATAAAAATATATAAAAAATATTTCAAAAAAAGATTTGAGGAAAAGTTGAAATATCAGTTTTCTTTAAATAAAAAATATTTTAAAAAAAATTTTGAGAAAAAGTTGAAATATCAAATTTTCTTAAATAAAAAAAATATTTAAAAAATGTTTTGAGAAAAAGTTGAAGTATCAATTTTTCTTAAATAAAAAAAGGGTAATTCAAAACATATTTTAAGAAAAAGTTGAAATATCAATTTCTCTTCAATAAAAAAAGGTATTTTTAAAATATTATTTTTGAGAAAAATTTAAAGTATCAATTTTTCATAAATAAAAATATTTTAAAAAATTATTTAGGAAAAAAGTTGAAATATCAATTTTCTTCCAAAAAAAAGATTTCAAAAATTTTTTTTTAAAGACAAGTTGAACTATTGATTTTCTTCTAAAAATATATATATTTCAAAAAATGTTTTTAAAGAAAAGTTAAAGTATCGATTTTTTTTAAATAATAAAAAATTTTTAAAAAATATTTTTTTTAAGAAAAAATTGAAGTATCGATTTTTCTTAAGTACAAACAATAATATATAAATGTTTGAGAAAATGTTAAAGTATCAATTTTTTTAATAAAAAAATATTTTAAAACTATTTAAGAAAAATAGTCGAAAGTATCAATTTTTTCCTAAATAAAGCACAAATTTTCCTAAAATGAATAAAAAAAGAATTATTTGAAAAAATTTGAAGTATTAATTTTTTCTTAAAATTGAAAATTTTCAAATAAATGTTAAATAATCTAATAATGAAGCTTCTACAAGAGAAACAATAGTTTTTTTGTATACTTTTGAGGTGAGAGAATTTTTTTAATTTTTTGTTAAAAATATTAAAGTCAATAAAAAATAGTTTATAATAATTAACTATCTGGTAAGATTTTTAAGGCTTAATGGATAATGCGAAATAAAACTGGTATCCTATTTTGATGGGCATTTTGAGAGAGCTATAATCTTATTCACATGTAACTGAACTCCCAAACATCGTTGTGATTTTGTAGATTATAATCTACTTTTTAAAGATATATAAGTTAATTTTATGACATATTTAAAAAATTGGATAAATTCAGTTAAGTACCCAATCGCACATAAATAAAAAAGATTGATGGTGACTCTTTAAGTTTATGTTTAGTGATAGATTCATATATCTATATGTTATGATACTTATCAAACGTGTAAGTAAAAATTTTAATATCATGCCAACTAATTATGGTTTTTTTGCTTTCCCCTTTTATTTGATTTATTTGTTAAATTAATATAATTTATTGATTATTTTTGAATAAGTATTTGAAATGTTTAGAAATTTAATAAAAAGTTTAAATATTAATTTTTTGAAATGAAAAATAACAGCTTCAAAATTTGAAGAGCTATTAAAAAATTTTAAAAAAATTATTTCAAAAAATGTTTGCGAAAAAGTTGAAATATCATTTTTTAAAATAAAAATATATAAAAAAATATTTCAAAAAAATATTTCAAAAAAATATTTGAAGAAAAGTTGAAGTATCAATTTTTTTTAAAATAAAAAATATTTTTAAAAAATATATTTTTAAGAAAAAGTTGAAGTATCAATTTTTTCAAATAAAAAATATTTTAAAAATATTTTGAGAAAAAGCTGAAGTATTAATTTTTCTTAAATAAAATAGGGTATTTCAAAAATATTTTAAGGAAAAGTTGAAATATCAAATTTGCTTAAATAAAAAAAGGTATTTCCAAAAAAAAAAAACTTTTGAGGAAAAATTGAAATATCCAATTTTCTTAAATAAAAATATTTCAAAAATTTATTTTGAGGAAAAGTTGAAATATCAATTTTAAAAAAATATATTTTAGAAAATATTTTTTAATAAAAAGTTGAAGTACCAAATTTCTTTTAAAAAATATATTTCAAAAAATATTTTTAAGAAAAAGTTGAAGTATCGATTTTTCTTAAATAATAAAAAATATTTCAATTTTGTTTTTGAAAAAAATTGAAGTATCAATTTTTTTAAAATAAAAAAAATAATATAAAAAATGTTTGAAGAAAAGTTGAAGTATCAATTTTCCTTAAAAAAATATTTTAAAAATATTTAAGGAAAAAATCAAAAATATCAATTTTTACCTAAATAAAGCACTAATTTTTCCTAAAATGAATAAAAAATTTATTTGAAAAAAGTGAAAGTATCAATTTTTTCGTGAAATTAAAAATTTTCAAATAAATATTAAATAATCTGACGATGGTGCCTCTACAAGAGAAATGATAATTTTCTTATATACTCTTGAGGTAAGAGAATTCTCTTAATTTTTTGCTAAAAGTATTGAAGTTAATTAAAAATAAATTTTAATAATTAATTATTTTGTAAAATTTTTTAAGACTCAATGGATAATGCAAAATTAAATTGTTACCATCATTAGATGGGCATTATGAGGGTATTATAATCTTTCTCATACGTAACCAAACTTCTGGATCTAATCGTGATTTTGTAGACTATAATATACTTTTTAAAAATATTTAAGTCAATTTTAGGACATCTTTTTAAAATAAAATAAATTCAGTTAAGTACCCAATTGCACATGAATAAAAAAGATTAGTGATGACTCTTTAAGTTTATATCTAATAATAAATTCATAGATTTATACGCTTATGACATTTATCGAACATGTAAATGCAAATTTTAATACCATGCCAACTAATTAAGAATAAATTCAAAAAAATATATTAAATAAAGTGAAATGCAAGAATATAAACAAAATGAAAGATTTAAATTTTTATTAATTTAGAAACTACATTATTATATAATTTTTTACATTATATGCATTCAATTATACAAATAAATGAAAATTCTACCCTTATGTATAAATGATATGACAAATAAAATTTTAAAAAATATTTTTAAAACTCCACCAATATTTTTAAAATATTTCAACATAAAGTTTTTTAAATGGAATTTTAATTTTTAGGTTCGAATTTTAAAATAATTTGTGATATTAATAAATAATATATTTTTATTAAAAATTGATTTTAAGATGAATGAAATATAAAAATTAATATTAAAGAATTATTAAAATAATACCTAATAGGCTGGGCTTGGATTTGGGTTTGGTTTATCGATAGATATACCACTTGGGCAAAAAAAGGTTATATCAGAACTAAACTTGGCCCTGAACCCTGAACTTTGCAGACTCAAACTACGAATAACAAAAAGAAGCCCCAATCCATCAGCACAACCCATAAATGGAATGGTAGACGTGGCCGATTAATCATAGCCGTTGATTGGTGGCTCAAACATCTCTACGTATCATACAAAACCATCACAAATCTCTAAAACATCTGGATCATTAGCTCGCTTACTCAATTATTCCCCAACTTCGAATTGCTCTTCCCTTTTTCTCCTCCATTGTATTGTCTGAATTTTGTAGTCAAGCCGAATCGCGAAGCATCAAGGCTCATCAGCGACATTTCATGCTATGGTACGCTCCATTTCTCATCTCTCTCACCTCATTAATTCTTTCACTTCGCTATATATTATTTTTTTTTCTTTTTTCATTGACTTAGGGTTTCTCTTCGATTCATGCAATTGTTTGATCATGAAATGTTGTTTTGCGTTTAGTTCTAGATCCAATCTATTGATTTTTTAACTCCGTTATTTTCCGTTTGGATGCGATGAAGCTAGCGGAAATTGAGTGCACAGAAAAGAAAATTTTAGTTCTGATAGTGCGTGTTGATTTGGTTCTAGTTGCGATAAACTAAGCTTAGTGAAGTTAGATTGTTGTTTTAGGGTTATAAAATTAATTTTTGGGAGTGCTAGATTTTAATATGTTATCGTTCATTTGAAATACCTCAGTGAAAGGCACTTTAGCCGATTATTGAGGAATCAATAATTTTGTTAATTGCTTCAAAATTGGATGTGGCTGATATTTTCGCATCAAGTGATTTCTACGTTTAATTCTCAGAAGGATGGTTTAGTTAATTCTGAATTCGGATAGAAGTGGACTTAAGATTAGATAGACTGACGATTTGATGGTGTTTTGTTATTTTCTTCCCTTTCTTTTGGTTGCCACTGGCCGCAGTACATTAACCCATATTATTGCCAGTCATTTCATTTGTTATGAGTTATCACTAATTGGGCATCCAATGGTCCTTTAAGTGTTCCACTTGAACTGTTTTTATAGCCTTTTCTGATGCCAGTTGCATCATGCAAACATGACTGGTGCTTAAACTTTGCTATTGTTTTCTTCTCTTTTTTTTTTTTTTGAGTTATTGTTAGATTTATTTATGATAAGTAGATAATTTCTTGGAAGCTAAAAAATTGATTAGTTTCTGTCCCAAAGTCTTTGGGGAAAATATTCAGTGGAAAAAGAATAAAGAGGATATTGATAATTGTTCTTTCTTTGCATAGGCACCCATAAAGGGCATTCTTTCCCTGCAAAGGGCTGCTTTGTTCAGGAATAGCAGTGAGAGGTGGAGTCTAGGAATTAGATCATTTAGTACTCAAGGAGCAACAACTGCCGGTGCTCCACAGCCTCCCCCTCCTCCACCACCAGAGAAAACCCATTTTGGTGGTCTAAAAGATGAAGACCGTATTTTCACCAACTTATATGGGTTGCATGACCCCTTTCTCAAAGGTGCCATGAAACGTGGTGACTGGTATAGAACCAAGGATTTAGTACTCAAGGGTGCTGATTGGATTGTCAATGAAGTGAAGAAATCTGGACTCCGTGGACGCGGTGGTGCTGGATTTCCATCAGGCCTCAAATGGTCTTTCATGCCAAAAGTATCTGATGGCCGGCCTTCTTATCTTGTTGTCAATGCTGATGAAAGTGAACCTGGAACCTGTAAGGACAGGGAAATCATGCGGCATGATCCACACAAATTATTGGAGGGCTGCTTGATTGCTGGGGTGGGGATGAGAGCTACAGCTGCTTACATCTACATAAGGGGTGAATATGTGAATGAACGTATAAACCTTGAAAGAGCTAGAAAAGAAGCTTATGAAGCTGGACTGTTGGGAAAAAATGCTTGTGGTTCTGGTTATGATTTTGATGTTCACATCCATTATGGTGCTGGTGCTTATATTTGTGGTGAAGAAACAGCACTTTTGGAGAGCCTTGAAGGGAAACAAGGGAAACCTAGATTGAAGCCTCCTTTCCCTGCTAATGCAGGATTGTATGGCTGTCCCACCACTGTCACAAATGTGGAAACAGTGGCTGTTTCTCCTACAATATTGAGACGTGGTCCAGAGTGGTTTGCCAGTTTTGGGAGGAAGAATAATTCCGGGACCAAATTGTTTTGTATCTCAGGTCATGTCAACAAGCCTTGCACAGTTGAGGAGGAGATGAGTATACCACTTAAGGAGTTGATAGAGAGGCACTGTGGAGGTGTGAGAGGTGGATGGAACAATTTACTTGCAGTAATACCAGGAGGTTCATCTGTTCCACTTTTACCCAAGCACATATGTGATGATGTCTTGATGGATTATGATGCACTTAAGGCTGTCCAGTCAGGACTGGGAACTGCAGCCGTTATTGTGATGGATAAATCAACTGATGTTGTAGATGCAATTGCAAGGCTCTCTTACTTCTACAAGCATGAGAGTTGTGGACAGTGCACGCCCTGCAGGGAAGGGACTGGATGGCTATGGATGATCATGGAAAGATTGAAAGTTGGGAATGCAAAGTTGGAAGAGATTGACATGCTTCAGGAGGTGACGAAGCAGATTGAAGGGCACACAATCTGCGCTTTGGGTGATGCAGCAGCTTGGCCTGTGCAGGGTCTTATACGGCATTTTAGGCCAGAGCTGGAGAGAAGGATTAGAGAGCGTGCAGAAAGGGAGTTGCTGGAGGCTTCTGCTTAATTACTGCTCAGGTTGCTTCTGGCACCTTCTTTGCTTTTGATTTTTTGGTGCCTTTTTTTTCCTTCTAAAATATGAAGTAATCTTGATTTGGCATTTATAGTTATTAATTTCCATTTTGTTATGTAAAGATGTTTGCCTTCTATTGACTTATGTAATCTGCTGTCCATCTTCTTAGTCTGTCATGCACAATGTGCATACTTGTACCACACAGTATACACAGGTAAGCATGATTGTTTCATGAGAAGGAAGAATGATGCCGTATTTCTAAAATGCATGCAGTTGAAGGATTGGGATTTAACTTATTTCTTCTAATGTTTATTTTGTTTTTCCCTTCATATCATCTGGTACCCTACCAAACCACTAGTTGCCTTTTTTTCTCCCCTAAAAAAATAAAAAACTAACTCTCTCTCTCTCTCTCTCTATATATATATATAAAATACTTTATTAATTAGTTTCTGGTATTTCTAGTTCTCTGGATCATGTTTCTGTTGAAAGAATGTAAAAGAAATGAGTTAGAAGAAATGGGAAAGGAAAGAGGCATATGATACCCCAATTGTTTTAGTCATTTTCAAGGGGAAAGTGGCTTATAGAGACACAAGTAATGAGGCAGTGCATCCTTAAGTCTTATATGCATAACATTGGCTTTGCTCTTTCTCACATGGACATAAGTAGTATAGCAAATGCGTCACCTGTGTTCTTATCCTTTGCATATTCTTAAATATCAATCGGTTCCACAGCACCCATTCAGTTAGTATCTAAAGATTTGGCAGTTCATCCTTTAGTCTTACAAGCATAACATTTGCTTTGCACTTTCTCATACCTTTTGCATATTCTTACGGCATGTCAATCCTTTCCACAGCACTCATGCGGTTAGCATCTAAAGATTTTTGACGGGTTGTCTCATGCTATGTAGGAAATTTCCTGTGCGAGTAGCTATTCTGGAAATAAAAATTGAAGTACCTGATACTCGGAGGATAGGTGACTCAGGCATCTGGTTGTCTGTTACTGTTTTGTTTATTTTTTTTCTGAGCTGTATTAACAACAATTCACCGTTTGAGAAAATAATTAATGTCTCTAATGTCTTGGCGGGGATGCTTGTTTCTCATAGCATCCACAACATCTTCTTTTTTGGTCCATTTGAGGAATATTGTTAATGATATCTGTATTTTGCTATGTCATAGATGTTATTTTTCTGGTACCTAGCAAAAGGATAGAAAATGTTACCAGATAATTGAAATAAAAGTTGTCCAATGCAGATATTGACATGAGATGCTTAGGGAACTGATATGAATAGACTAAAAATGTACAGCAGCAAAATGGCTTGAATGGGTGCATCAGGACTAAGATTGGGACCAGGATTGAGCTCAACCTCCCTGAGCAAGCTCTCAAGCTGTAGTTTCATTCAAGTCTGTTGAAATTTTATGCCCAAAAGAGAGTCTTCCTTTTTGTTTGATAATGAATGTTCCTTTTTATAATTAACTATAATATAAATTGAAAAGTTGAATAGGAAAATTGTGATTAGACAGATTAAGTATATAGTAATGAAGATTTAAATAAACAAGAATTACAATTTGAGAAGATCCAGTTTCATGGTAATTAAACAAGGTAGCACAGGTATTAAAAACCAAATTTAATTAAATTAAAAAAATCTTTCTTTTTTAATTTTTGGGTAACAATTTGAAAGCATTCTCTTAAATCAATATAAAAAACCAAAAATTTTGAGAATAAAACTATACTTGTTATACCAACAATTTATAGGGTCATGTCTGTCTGTCCATTGTGTTTAATTTCAAATCACGGAGCAAATAAAAATCAGGTACTTTTAAAAAAATTTGTTTTTTAAAAAAAATTAATAAAATTGGATATTTTGTTTTTAAGATTTAGATTAAATTTTTACTGTTAACAGTTCTTATTTATAAATTATCTGTAAATCTAATTTAAATTCTTGATAAAACCTATAACATATATCCTGACCTAAAACGAGATAAGCTGTTCTCACCTAAATCTTTTAATAAAAAAAATTTAGCAAATGATAAAATATAACTAACGCGAGATTAATTTGCTTTTAATGAAAAAAAAAAAAAAAAAAACTAGTAATTTCTTTAAAAGGAAATAGGTAAAAACTACCCACTGCCTAAACTTTGTCTACTGTTACTCTTTCTCCTGTAAGTAAATTTCCACTCTTGTTTTATTTGTCCTTTTTTTATGATTTTTTTAAAATTTTGTTTTTAATTTTTGTATTTTGAGTTTTACAGTGGTTACATGAACTTGATAGTGCATGGTATATTTTCTAAAGATTATATATGGACCCACCTTCTGTTTCCAATTTGATTCGTTTTTTCTGCTTTGGTTGTTAACTAGTCGTTTCTTGGCAAAGTCTAAAGATTTTTCATTTCAATTTCATTTGCTTTCCAGTTATGGAACATTGTAGTTTTTGTTTAATCTCTTTCAATATATACTATTTCTTATTTTGTTTTGTTTTCATAAACATGAAGGCATTTTGACTGATCATATCGATAAAGAGTGAAACCAGTATTTCTTTCAAGTTGGAGCAATGGTTCTTGGCCTAAGAACTAAGAACAAAAAAGGCAACTCATTTCAGGTTGATTACATTGTTTTTGTAAAGGAGATTAATCCTTGGACACCATTGTATTCTTCGCTATCATCTCGATCTGTTTTGCTTCAATGGGAGAATGGTGATCAGAGTTCTGGGTCCTTAACTTCTAGCATTGGGAATGGAAAAATTGAGTTCAGCAAATCTTTCAGTCTTCCAGTAACTTTATGTCAGGAAGCATCCCGTAAGAGCATAAACCGTGATAGTTTCCAGAAGAACTGTTTAGAGTTTTACTTGTATGAACCTCGGAAAGACATGGTGGCAAAAGGTCAAGTTTTAGGATCTGCTGTTGTAAACCTTGCAGATTATGGGATTATCAAGGAAACTATAAACATTATCACTCCTATTAACTTGAAGAAGAGTTCAAGGAACAGAGAACAGCCAGTTCTTTATCTTAATATCCAGCCATTTGATAAAGATAGCTCCAGCTCATCACCAAAAGGCAGCTTGTCAAAAGAAGTGTCACTAGACAAGGATGGCGGTGAATCTGTTTCCGATTCGATAAATGAAGCAAAGGATGAGGAAACTGAGATTCCCTCTTTTACTGCTGATGATGATCTTTTCTCATATTCATTCCAGACTATTTCTTCATCTGTTTTTGATCCTCCTAGAGAGTCACATAGTCAACACGACAAGGTACTTAACTTCATCACTCTTCTTTTGTTCTTTGTTTCCATTTTCATTGAATTAGGGGTTTACAATTAGGTTGGGTTTAGGATTTTTGAAATTGACTTGGCAGACTTGGGATCTTTATGCATTGCCATAAGTAAAGTTTTGTAGGACTACAACACAATGCAACTAAGAAACATTCATGCTTTCACACTCCTATCTGCTGCTGTTGGTGGTGTTATTTGAAATTGCATTTACCATGCACATGCATCTATTTGAACACTTAAAGCTAAAAAATTGCCAGGATCTTTGTTCTTTATTTTCGTTTTCTCGTTGTATATTTAATTTGGGGAAGGGGATTTCAGCTTGGGGCCTTTACCAGCATGATCCTATTCTAGGAGGACTGTAGTAGTTCTGATTAATTTGGTGGCTGTCATCCTAGCAAAGCTAGTATTTCTGAATGTTTAATAGAAAGTCGGTATTGACTACAGAATGGATCAGAATCAGCAAACAGCTTTTCCAACGGCAAAGTTGAATTAGAATCCAAAATCGAAATGCTTGAAGAAGAATTGAGAGAAGCTGCTGTTGTTGAGGCTAGTCTTTATTCTGTTGTTGCAGAGCATGGGAGTTCTACAAACAAGGTTCATGCTCCAGCTAGACGACTTTCTAGATTCTATCTTCATGCTTGTAAAGCAAGTACCCAAGATAAGAGGGCAAGCGCAGCAAGGGCTGCTGTTTCAGGATTGGTTTTAGTCTCTAAAGCATGTGGAAGTGATGTTCCAAGGTGTGCGCTAACACTTTTTGTAATTTTTTCTTTTTAGGAAATGAATCTGGCAGATAGTCAAAGATGTTAATTTGGTTTGCATGTTGTAGAAAACAAAAATCAGTCATCTCATCTGTGGCACTAAGTTGACATTCAGACTGCAGATAAATGTATTCATGTTCTCATGCCTATTTGCTTATTTGTTTCCTTATAATTTTCCTCTTTATTTATTGAAATGCTTCTCTCTGTGTATGTGCCCTTCTTTTACCTGACATACATTTGATCATGCCTTTCCAATTATTCATAGGTTAACCTTCTGGTTGTCAAATTCAATTGTACTGAGAGCAATTGTTAGCCACGCTATTGAGGAAATGCAACTATTTTCTGGACTGTGCTTAAATTTTAGTTGTGGGGGAATAATGTTGGAGGATACCTCTCCCCAGGATAAAGAGGAAAGCAATTCAACAGAAAGTTTTGATGACTGGGTGGACCCTCAGACATTTTTACTTGCATTGGAAAAGTTTGAAGCTTGGATCTTCTCCAGAATAATAGAGTCCGTCTGGTGGCAGGTGAATCCTTTCTTTTAAAGCTTACAGCATAATGTCTTCAGAGGTTATACCTGACAATATTTCCCTCTGTATACTTGTCAGACTTTGACTCCACGTATGCAGTCTGCTGCTGCAAAGAGCTCAAACTCAAGGAAATCCTTGACCCGAAGATATGGATTAGGTGTTCAAGAACAGGGGAATTTTTCAGTTGAGCTTTGGAAGAAGGCTTTTAAAGATATCTGTGACAGGCTTTGCCCCATTCGAGCATGTGGGCATGAGTGTGGCTGCTTAGTTGTGCTGGCTAAATTGGTATTATGATATATTATAGTTTCTTTTCATGTATGCATAAAAAACATGTCCTTGGATCTTATTCTTCTATATGTCCATAATGTCTCTTTGTAAAATGATCAGGCCATGTCCTTATTTCTATGATTTTAATCATCTAATTGATAATGCTGTTGAAATGCAAATTTTACAGAAACATTGTTTCCTGTTCCATCATTAGGTCATGGAGCAATTGGTGGGTAGATTAGATGTTGCAATGTTCAATGCTATTCTTCATGAATCAGCTGAAGAAATGCCAACAGATTCTGTTTCTGACCCAATAAGAGATTCAAAGGTTCTTCCTATTCCTGCAGGCAAATCAAGCTTTGGGGCAGGTCTACAACTAAAAAATGCTGTGAGTAATGGGTTCCTCTTTCTGTTGAGCTACTTTAAAGCTTAATTGCCTCCCTGATACGCAAGATCTGAACCTGTTTTCATAAATTCATAGGGAAATCCTAACCCCACCCCTCCCACCTTATGTTATACTTTTATTTTTTTGGTACAAAGGAGCCATGGCCTGTGGACAGAGAAAGTGATTGCAAATGCTGGGATTTGAACCCCAGATCTGCTGGATGCCGCCTTTAAGGATGACAGTATGAACAAATTGAGCAATGCTCTGGGTTCGATTTTAATACTTTTATATGTACATACAAAATATGCATTTAGGGACCTTAGATGTAAAACTGATTTGCTGGAGACAATTGACTGTACCTGCAATTTTGGCGTATTAATATGCTTTACCTTCCTTTTGATTTTCCTTTTTAACATATCTGATTTTGTTTGACAGTAACAGAAAATTAATTCACCTAAAAGAAGCTAAATCCTTGCACCTTGTGGTTTCTTCTCCCAAATGTTATGTCAACAGATAATATAAGATTGAGACTAGGCTTTGAAATTGCTTCACAGAAGTTGCTTCAATAACGACAGAAGAACACAAAAGTTTATTACGTGTATAGCATCTAATAAAAAGGATCCTTTTCTGTGTACATTGTGTTACCAGATTGGGAACTGGTCAAGATGGTTAACAGATCTATTTGGTATTGATGATAATGGAGGTGTTGAAGATAGCAATGAAGTTGGTGATAACAAAAATGGTGAATGTGAGGCTTCCTTCAAGGCTTTCCATCTCCTAAATGAATTGAGTGATCTCATGATGCTTCCATCTGAGATGCTTGCGGATAGGTCCACGAGGAAAGAGGTATATTTCCGGAATTATTAGTATTATTGTTTTAATTTCAGTAAGCTATATATATATATATATATATAAAATAAGCTATCTATATACGTGTATATATATATATATATATATATATATCTTCCGTATTCCTGTCTGTTAATCCCATCTTCGCTTCAAATTTTATTGTTGAAGGTATGCCCCACGTTTAGTGCACCACTGATCAGCAGGGTTCTTAACAATTTTGTACCTGACGAGTTCAACCCTAACCCTGTTTCAAATGCAGTTTTTGAAGCATTGAATGAGGTTTGTCATGTCATAAAACAACAAAGCTTGCTTGAAATAAAATTTCCACTTCACTTATTGCCCTGCACTGCACTGGTGCAAGTTAATGGTGCCTATCTTTAGTTTTCCTGACTGATCTGTTTTCTCTTATTTAGAGCGTTTCTGAGGCTGGGGAAGAGTCTATAACAAACTTTCCATGTATGGCTGCTTCTATAGTCTATTCACCACCTTCCGCAGCTTCCTTGACGAGCATCATAAGAGAGGTCGGAAGTGAAGCCTTGCAATGGAGTAGGTCATCAGTGCTTAGAAAATCATACACTAGTGATGATGAGCTTGATGAATTGGATTCACCCATCAACTCAGTCATTATCGACACCTCCCGGGATTCTCCCACTTCAAAAGCTCCCTATTGGATGAGAATGGGAAAGGGAGGCCGGAAAGTTGTTAGATATCAGCTACTCAGAGAGATATGTAAGGATGGTGAGTAGGACCCCCCTCCCCCCTTCTTGTCTGAACATGTTTTTGTATATATGCACATGATTATAGGCTGGTGTATCATGTGATTGAGTTTTGTTGGAGTAGAGCAAGAATCGGCATACAAATATTAGAAACTAGAACTCCTGTTGTCTATGCCATCTGTCTTGTCTGCAAATAAAATGGAGATAATGCAAAAGAGAAGGTATTCCCACCAGCCTCTCCTTTTCCCTTCTTTTTTTCTCTTTTGGGCGGGGGAAGGAAGATTCGAATACAGTTTTTTGTACAAAGGATACATCATACATGCATTTGTTCAAGAATCTTGTCACAATGTGATGAAAAATTTGTGCCTTAAGCTCCAAGCATTCGACAGATTTGCCTTTTCCTTGGCATCGTCGTTTGTCTCTTGAACAATGAATACCACAGTGTTTTGTTGGGAAATACTAAACATACAATAAAAACATTAGCTTGGCTGTGTATGTTTATTTTATGATCGGCCAAATGAGAAAAAAAGAATGAAGAAATATTCATTATTTTCTCAAAATGATGAATAAGTAAGAGGTACAATGCCAAATACCAAGGTCTTAAGGGCTTGCGATGAGGTAGAAATTTGTCTATCACTCTCTTCAACCGGTAAACGAAGGAAGGTTTGCAATGTCTTAACATTAAACATCGGCCTTGCAAATGATAAATTTGGAGGCATTTTAGATCTCCATTTACAAACTACCTCCTACTGAGTCTGGCTAGGAGTCTAGAATTGGAAAATAAAAAAAGACATGGCAACATATTCCTGAATCAATCAACAAGAAGAAGTAGCTCGAATTCCTTGCCTGCTTAGCAGATTTCATGGTACCCTCGGGGTCCAAGAGTCCACCTTCCTCTAGAAACAGTTTGAGCAAAGTCTTGGAGAAGCCACTTTCTAATGTCACTGCTTTCTGATGGCTTGGACCTGGGGTGGATTTCGAGTTTCTAAGGTTCCAGAACACTATCTCTGGCACGGATGAGTACCCACTGTCATGAAACTTTCTTGTTATTGCTTGGCAATCAGTTTCCCAAGAATTTGAGGGGATGCCTTGTCAAATTCCATGTCGCTGAACACAAATAGCCTCCTAATCATCTGATCTTCTGTAAAAATTCTGTCGCTTGGCAACTTCCAAAATTCTGTCAAACACCTTCTGAAAGTCGGTGTTCAGCATCCAATCCATCTCCGCTATGCATACAATTTTGGAACAAAGATCATCACCCTCAATAATTTGTTGTTGAGGGTCTTCGCTGAATGTAATAAGTTTCCCCTTCCGAGGTTCTTCACTCAAATCTGAAACCAGGAGTCCAAGTGCCATCCTTACATATAGAGGTGTATCTACCACACATAATTCCGGAAAACATCGCAGATAGCAAGGCAATTTTTCAGTTTTCCCTTAACAGAAAGATAGTCCACCATTCTCTTCCATTGTAGAACAGCCACTTCACCTCCTGTGCCATCTCTCAGCGATTCTATGATCTAGTGTGGAAGCAATGCAACAGATGCTATTTTGGCCTTCCCCTTCTTGACACTCGCCGGGTAGCCCTCGAACCCTTCTTTGTCATGTTTCCCTCTTCAATTCAGTCTACCAGAATTTAAGTTTTCTATATCAGATAGTAAATGCTTTGTTAAAATATCTGATATCCTATCATGTAGAAACCGATAAGCTGTTTCATTGTTGAACCGATCAATACCTTTTCTGGCCGCTGCAAGTAAATTTTCCTTTCTTGAAGTTTTTGGCACATTCGTCAGCTTGCTTTTCATGCGTGCAATTAAATATCTCTTCCTCTCTTTCTGCGAATTTTCCCGGACATAAGACCATGCTGTAGTCTATGGAACATTTCGGTAAAGTCCCTTAAAGAACCAAACTTCGCAACTGAATCAACATTAAAAGCTAGTGTTTTGGGGTGATTTTCAAAAAGCCACAAAGCTGATGCATAAAACCCGTCTCTGTCTGACTTTCCGGTTCCTCTTACACCTCTCAAGTTGCACACAAGTTTGAGAGCAGTCAATGAATTTTGCTCCCAAGCTGATTTCAATCTGCCTGTTACTTCATCCGATCTTGTGTCAGGAACCATATGGAAAAAGAAATCCAAATTTATTTAAATATATTAAAAATTATATTAAAATAATGCATAAAAAATTAAAATTTAAAAATTAATAAATCTAATCTAATTAAAATCATATGAAAATTCTATTGAAATTTAAATCAAAATTTTAAAATTATAATTTAATTTAGTATCCGAAAAATGGAATTTAATCCAGACCACAACGTTATTACCCTATACTTGACCAAATTATGTTTGGGCTTTGAAAATGCATAAACCAGGCCTTTCCAACTCTCAATTAAAGTTTATAAGAAAGGCCCGGAAAAAGCCCAAAACAAAGCCCCGTAGTCGCTTCCCACGCCAATCTGGAAATTAGAAACTACAAACCGGACTCACTTGGGAACTACGACTTCCGCTTCCGGTTAGAAACGAAAGAGATACTGAGAAAGAAAAAAAAAATGAGAGGGAAATCGATTATCCATCCGTTTCTTCTTCGTCTTGCCTGCAATATCCGATCGATTTCTTCTTCTTTTTCTCGGTTTCCTTTGAACCAGAATTACCTACTTTCAACCCAAAAACAAATCCTTCAATCCCCATAAAACCCATTCCAGTTTTCACCTCTTTCACCTCTCAAAACCTTACTCTCTTCAGACCCTTCTCGGACTCACCCGCTGATTTCTACTCACCACCCCCATCCGAATCCGAATCGCCGCTAGCTAAATTTTTATTTTATTTTTTGCCATTGTTAGATTTTTGCTTCGAACATCGAAAAAAAAAGAGTAAAAAATGTTTTTTTAGTATATAATTTGGTTCTTTAATTTCAGTTCCACCGAATGTTGTCCCCGTTAAGTCAGAAGAAGAGTTCGATACTGCACTTAGCAAAGCTGAAGGCGAATCCATGCCGGCTGTTTTCTACTTCACTGCTACATGGTGCGCCCCTTGTAAGTTTTACTAACTCTTAGTTTTTATTTTTTATTTTTTATTTTTTATTTTCTAATATCAAAGGACAAAGGCATTGGCTTTGTTTCATTAACATTTGTTGTGTTCCATCTCTTTGCAGGCCGATTCATCGCTCCGGTCGTGGACGAGTTGGCTCGGAGAAACCCTCATGTAACAACGTATAAGTTGGATATCGATGAGGTCAAAAATGATTCTTTCTTTTTTTATGTTGATTGAATTTATCATCACTGATTGCCTTTTATATGGAACTTAGAATAATAATGTATTATCAGTTCTAGATTTGGGTATTCTTCCATTGGTTTTAAATTGAAAATGTTTCGGTTGTAGGGTTCATTGTGTGTCATTCATAGTAGTTTCACTTTGAATTGACTTCCTTGTTGTAACGTGAATCTATAAATTTCAGCTTTTCACTTATTTGATCACGATGATTTATACGGGAGTATTTTTTGGAAAGGAAATAGTATGATTCTGTTTCATGTTTGAGATTGAAATGTTTGATAATACAAGGGCATATCTTAGAGATTTTCATGTTAAGTTTTCTTGAGAAAAGTTATAAATTTTACTGACTGAATTTTTTGATGTCATTTTTATATGTAAATTGCATAGTGATACCTGAGAAAGCTTTTGAATGTCATGAACAATGCATTTATTTTGTGCTCTTCACTTTTGGTTTACTTTTATTGCTGATTATAATTAGAAGCTAAAATTTTTGTTCTTTATTTTTGTGCATTTGAGAAGCACTATGCTGACAATAAGTGTTCTTAGCTGGAGCTAATATTGTTGACATGATGCAGGAAGCCCTTGCAAGCAAATTGAAAACTCTAAATGTTACAGCTGTGGTAAATAATTTCATTCTTTTTATTTGACATTTATTTGAATTTTGATTGTTAAATAATTCAGTTTTTGCGACTATTTTCGTGTTCTTCAAATGGTGAGAAACTAGTTAAGCAGTTGTTGAATAAGTATGATTTCTATTTCTAGTTTCAGTTTAAAATCTTAGTTTTGGTTTTGCAGTAAGTTTAAGTTCTTTTTATAGTTATGATTAGTATAGTAGTTAGTAATTGTATAAGATGTCTGTATGCATTATAATTATTGGTTATATCAGCGGTCATATATAAGTTTCATTTTCTTAACTTTATGAAGCATTTTGAGTATATCAATTGAGAAATTATTGCAAGTACTTGTGTCACAGTCTGTATACTCGAGTTGATCATGGGATATAAGGGTTACACCACATTCTTTGTAAGGTGTCTTTTTTAGGACAAAATCGTGAGGTCAAGGGGATCGAAGCGGATAATACCTCACAAGGGTGTAAACCGTAATAATTAGGCTGATCTGGGACACCGGATGAGTCCATGCTTGAGTTCTAAAGTTGCGCGGCTTGGAGGTTAAGTCTCGATCTATGATAATTGGTATCAGACCAGCTCTAAGGATTGAAGCAGATAATACTTCATAAAGGTGTGAATCGTAATAGTTAGGCTAATTTGGGATGCTGGATGAGTCTATACCCGGATCTTGAAGTCACGCAGGCCTGGAGGTTGAGTCTTGACCTGTGACAAGGGTATCAAAGCCAGCTCTAGGGTACTAGAGATATGCCATTGAGGATGGTGGGTTCTCGTTGGAATGGAGAGGATGTTATGGTCTTAAGGAAGAGCCATGAATCTCACATCAACTGTGCACTAGAGTAGGTCATGGGATATAAGGATTCACACCACCTTCTCTTTGTGATGTCCCTTTGTGGGATAAAATTGTGAAGTCAAGTGGGTTGAAGCGGACAACACCTCACAAAGGTGTGAACCGTGACAATTAAGTTGATCTGAGACGCTGGATGAATCCATATTCGGATCCTAGAGTTGTGCGCAACTTGAAGGTTGAGTCTTGACCCATGACACTTGTTCTCTACCTGCCATTGCAATTTTAATATTCAGATAAGATACTTTTTAGCATGGTATATTAAGTTTTTAAGAGTCTTTTCTATTCTTTAATGAACACAAACACAATTCTTTCCTACTTCACTAAATTTTCATCTTTGGCTGCAGCCGACTTTCCATTTCTTTAAAGAAAGCAAAAAAGAGGATGAAGTTGTTGGTGGTGATGCTACGCGCATAGTTCAAACAATGAAAAACCTCTACGAGAAGTGATCGTTCTTGGCGCTCTAATTTCCCTAAGTCGTCTAACCTAGTTCATAAGTTGCAGTACAGATTTCGCTGCTTTCTTGAACGTGAGCTTATGATGTTGATATAACGTTCACTAAATTATTCAATTTTTGTATTCTGGTTGAACCTTTTACATTCCTGTTCCGCATTTACTGCTTTTTATAAATGGTTAGAAGCTAAGGCTTTTTTTGTTTCGCAAAAAATAACTTTTCAAAAATAATTTTTAAAAAATGTTTACATTTTTTAAATTGAAAAAGATTTTTTGTTATTTGAATGAGTTAATAAAAAAATGTTTTTTGTGGTTTGGTTGTTTTTTGAAAAATTTTTATTCAAATATTATTAATATAACTATTAAAATATTAAAAATTATTTATTATTAAAATATATTAAAATTATTAATATAAAAATAATTTATATTTAATAATAATAATATTAAAATATTATGTTAAATATAAAAATACTTAAAATAAAATTATTTATTTATTTTTATATTATTTATTAATATATTATTTATGAATAATATATATTAATATATTATATTAATGATATATTATTTATTAATAATATTATTATAATATTCATTAATTAAATTAATAATATTTATTTTATATATTTATTAATATATTATATTAATAGTATATTATTTATTTATATAATATTATTTATAAATAAAATTATGCTGAAAAATATTGATAAATAGTTCAACTCATAAATAAATTTATTTTATAAAATATATTTTTATTTTCAAATCTGTAAGATAATTTTTTAAAAAATGATCTCAGTTATCATTGATCATGAAGTCATATTTTTTGTTCATTCAATTAATTTTTCGTTAAATAAATATCTGAAAATATAAAAATTATTTTTTAAAAATTATTTTTCACAAAAACAAACATATCCTAAATATAACTGAAAACTCTTTGATAATGTCTAGTGCTTTGATTCTTAATGCATGCTTATATGCATTCTCTACAACTAATATAACCGGTGCAAAAGATACTTCGTATTGAATTAACATATGACTTGCTACTTTTTATTCTTCCTATATGAAAAACAACAAACACAACTCCACTCATTGCTTTGATGGAATCAAACTGAACTAGAGACGCCATTTGAGCAAAGTTCTGATATCACAGACCGGTAAAGGTTTTAAAATCCAAATCCACGCCCACCGTGGGGCTCGAACCCACGACCACAAGGTTAAGAGCCTTGCGCTCTACCGACTGAGCTAGACGGGCAGCTTGAGGTTCTTGCCTAATATTTTCTATTATATTCCTTGAAGCAATTGCCACGTTTTTGGAAGGCATATCGAACCCTACATTATCACATCATAATACATGTATTCCTATCCAGAAATGGAGAAGACGCAAAAATCCATAAATTACAGAGGACCTGTACATTTCTGCTTCTCTATGATAACCAACAAGGAAAAAAAGAAAAAGATAAATTATGTCCATTTGAACAGGACATGAGAAATAGAAAAGAAGATACAAGGCAAATTTACAATAGCTTGTCACACTTTAATGCTGGCAAACAGAGTAGCTCTTGCTTTTCCACAGAAAGCTCCAGGCTTTCCCCATTTTTCTTCTTGATACCGATTTACAGAATGGCTTGGATTCGGGAGCTGAGGCTGGAGCAGGCATGGGATCTTGAGTGCTTTCTACTTGCTGGTTTATGTCTGCAGGCGGATGATCTCGTTGCCGCTGCTCCCGAAAGAGCATCAGAAGTTTTTGCGCTTTCTCCTTCCCTCTTGTTGTCCCATTTACTGAAATTGACACCAATGCAGGAATCACACCTTCTTGTAGGACTATTTGACTACATTTCTCATTTCCATTACAAAGAAGTAGAACGCATGAAACAGCTTGCTCTTGCTCAATCGGTTCCCCAGCATCCAGAACTGATGCCAGACCACTTATGAGACCAGAGGCTGATACCATCTCATCTTTTCCTGCTTGACTTGAAGCTAAATTTAGCAAAACTGCAATGGATTTCTCTGTCCAGGCATGGTCACCTGAGACCAGAAGCGACTGGAGGCCATTGACTATGCCAGCAGAAAGAAGGCTCGGAATATTGGAGTGCAAGGTAGAGAGGTTATAAAGAGTGTGAAGGGCATCAAGCTTGCATTGTGGATCAGTTTCACCTTCAAGTAGCTGAACAAAGAATGGGACAGCCTTACTTGAGCCTATGATAGACTTGGCTTGCTCAAGGCAAGACATATTAAGATAGAGAGCAGTTGCTGATTCATGGGCATTGGAGTTGCAAAGCATATTCTCCAGCAATTGAATCACTCCAGCTGCTAACATCAATTCCTTGTTCCTGATTTTTTTTATTTAAAAAAAAAAAGGAGAAAGAAAACTAAATAAGATTCAGCTTAATAATTATATATATAATTTCAATCAATCATAAGGAATAACAGTGTTTAAAATGAAATACATGACAATGTTCTTTCCCCCTCGTATTCATTAGGATCCTTTACCCTACATCAATGAATCAAAGAGTAACAGCAGTTTGCCAAAGGCTAAGCCTAGGAGGAAAAGAAAACCTGTATTGCGTGCAAATATCCATGTCTGGATCTAACTAAGCAAAGGCATAAAGCACAAGTAACAAACCTGTTATTGTTGACAGCAAGGTTAAAGAGAGCCATTGCACCACTATCCTGAGCCATTGTGTCCCCTTCATGCACAGCTGACTCTAGAAATCGCAATAATCCCTCAACAAAGCCATTGGCCCCCATAAAAATCCTGGCCTCCTCATCATCTTTCAGCAAAAGCCTTATTTGTTCCACAACTTTGCACCTTTTTCTCAAGTTCTCTTCTTCATTCAGGACAGATAGGACATCCTGATATCTTTCTATCACATTAAGCTCAGAAACCTCCTCCTGTGGACATGGAGATTCATTTTCAGCTTCATTTCCTTCCACTTCCTCAATGGTACCACTCTCCTCTAAAGGAACAACCTTAGCCCCCTTTAAGTTGCATGAACCAACACTATCCATTGATCTTGAATTTGCAGTCTCAGACTCAGACAAGGCCAGTCTCCAGTAGTTAAGATCAAGAGACTCTGGGGGACCATTGGGAATAGGAACTCCATTCTGTTCACACCAGCTAGCAATGAGACCCTTAACACAGTAATTAGGAGTCAAAGAGAGATGTGGGAGCTTCTGTTGAGTCTTTGGGCAGGTGTTGTGCCCATCATAAAACCATTTCTCAATGCAGATCCTTTCATATGTCTGTCCAGAAGCAATTATGACTGGGTCATGCATAAGCTGCAATGATATTGGACATCGTAATTCTTCAGGTGGAAGGGATATCTGGGCAGATCTCCTAATATTTGGCTTGAAACTGAAAGAACTGAGCTTTGATAGATGCCGCTCAAATGCCTGGCCATTACCACCAGCCCCTCCATCCTCAAGAGAACCCAGGACAGTGGGGGAACAAGGTGTTGAACCCTGCGAATCATTATCATCTGAAACCTCACTTCGAAATAACTTCGAGTATTTTCTCATGAGATGTAAAAGATAAGCCACAATAGATTCCTTCCTCTTGTCTTCCTCTGCACGAGCTCTTTCTATCAGCTTCTTGAGAGACCTTCTTTCAGTTAGGGCTGCTCTAGAAGAAGTGATACCAAGTCTAGTAGCAGCCTGGTGAAAAGACTCAAGCTCATGGTTGTCATTACAGTCATCAAATTTTCTCCCATGCTGGAGTAATGCAATTATTTCATCACCAACTTGCTTCTCAGATGGATCAAGTGAGAAAAGAGTCCCCTCAAGTTCACTGACAATCTCTAAAATCTGAAGCCAATCAAGTAATCAGGAATACTGTGAGTATACAGACAAGAGCAACAGCTACTACAGGGTGTCACATAGGAAGGATCATATTGCAGGTAACTGCAATACAACCATGACACAGCATATTTCCTTAAAAAAAAAGATCTTCTTAATTTGAATAAGAATTAGGAGTTATAAAATGCACTGAGATAATTGGGATAAAACACCAGCGGGCAAACAACAAGTAATGAAACTGCTTGCTTATTTTTTTAAATACTCAAAAAATTAAATAATCTTTGCAGTCTCAAACCAGGAAGGGGGAATCATTACCTGACATCCAATGGACTCTGGAACTATATCTTCTACGCGCTTAAGACTATCAATAAGAGCATATTTTGCCTTCTCAAATTTTACAAGAACAGAATCTCCAGTAATAGCCTACATGAGAAGAACAATACCATTAGTAACCATTATCTATGAGAGAAAAAACATGGTGGAAAACAACTATAACATTGAAAAATCATTTTGTGAATGTATCGAACAAAAGTAAAAACCAATACTGTAAGAATACACGAGTACATACACAATTATGCATGTATATATCCTCTGTGTGTGTTTTTGTGTGCACAAAAGAAACATTTACCAAGTAAAGTTTACTACAAGTTGAACAGTGTTGAAGAACATTTTTGGCCTTCTCTAGGGCTATATGCAATGAGCATAAAGCCTGAATGCCAGATTTGCTCCTAGGCCGTGCTGCTTCCAAGGAAGGGAATATGGACAAGGCTTTGCAATAAATTGCTGAAAGTGTCTTGCACATATCTCCATGTAACTGCATAAGAAGAAATTCAGAATAGAAGTAAGAAAACTGTGAACATTAAGCACAGTTTGCCTTCTTTCTCCTAAAATAACAAATGAAACAAGATTCAACCATTACTGCGGCCCAAAACAAAAGGCCTTTGATTTTAAGAAAACAAGTTAAAAAATATAAACTTAAGAGATGGATTGATGCCAACAAAAGGATTATGTAAAAAGTACATTCACAAAATAAAAGAAGTAACCAGTGGGCATATCCCCATTTTTGTGAAGTTAACTAGAATTAAAAAAACAGCACGTGAAGAAAATGGCAGTTCCAATTCTTCAAAGTTAACATATCCAAATGCTATCAAATTCGTACCTTGGCATCACTAGCTGCAAATAGGTTCTCTTCAACCTCAGAAATATCCATAATTTTAGCGTTCACTGCAGGAAACCACTAAAATGCAAATCTATATCAACTGAAATGCAAGAGGAAAATAGAACAGAGTCAGATAGGTTAAACTCTAACTGTTAAATTTTATTTCAAAAACAACACAACAAAAAGTTCAAATGACATGGACAACTTTAAAGTTCCATCCTCTTAGCTAACATAAAAATCTGGAAAATTCATTTTATTTCTCTTTGGCAAAAAAATTCATGACCAACCATGCATCATGAACACCAATAAAAAATTTTCTCAACCCCGTCTTTGGTTGCGTTGAACAAAATCAAGCTTTGTGCATTTCAGTTTTCCTAAAAGACGCACCTCAATAAAGCAAATGACTTCCTAGTCTCTCTTCAATGGTTCCTTAGCGATATATATATATATATATATAAACAATAGAACTATTATTCAGAAAAAATTCATACTTTCGTACTATGAAAAATAAAAGATCACATACGTGAAATGGACAATGAAAAGACCTCCACATAAAAGAAATACACTAGGCAATATGAGCATTCTTGAATAAGCAAACGATCTGGACATCAGCAAACAAAATTATACATGCAAGAAAAAAGGTATTGCAGAAATTTGATTTTGATTTAGACATTTCATCAAACACTGGAAGATGAAACCTGGAAAGAAGATTTCCAATAAGAAACGAAAACTTATGATTGGTTTTAAGAAAGAAGAAACAATTTAACTTACAATTCATTAAACAACGGAAATATTCGAGAATCTCAAAGAAGTAAAGAAACAGTTAAAGACAGAATCTAAGATTGTTTGGAAAATGATTTTGTAAAAGCCCAGAGATCTTAACCGAGACAAGACACGAGAATCAACAGCAGCTTCAATTGATATTCCAAAACAGGCAAAAACCAGAAACCGAAAAAACATAGTAACAAATAAAAGACTAAGCAAAGTAAAACAACCTATAACGGAACGCGGATTTCCCGGCGGAGATTGCAAAAAAACAGAAAAAACAGAAACGCACCAAACACGGAATTACAAAAACAAAATCCTTCCTATTTTCAAACTCACGTACAGCAAAAAAAAAAAAAATCTTTTTGAAGAAAAATTAAAATGCAATTGAATCTAAGTCAGCGTTCCAAAAAAAAAAAAAAAACATACCAGGAAAAACGGAGGTAGCCAGGGAGGCTTCATATAAAAGATCATTTAGAGTAAAAATGAAGGGCCAAACAGGGAATTAGGATTACGATGATCCCATCCCATTGTTCAGTTAGGTCTTTGGATTCAAAATTTTGTTGTCCGAAGTAGCGAATTTCTCAGAGTAGATAGTAAGAAGGAATCCAGAGAGAGGAAGATTTGGTGTTTGGTTTCTGAAAGTGGGGTAAATGGGAAGGAAAATTGGGAAATAAAATAACAACTGCGAGAGTGGAATGAGTTTTTGGAGAGACAAAGTATTAGTATTTAACAATTGTTTAATTAGTTTCTCAAAAAAAAATAATTGTTTAATTAGAAGACATTAAAAAATGGTTTTTTGAAATTTGGGGGGTCTTTGAATTTCTTATTTATGTCTCCCCTTGCTCGACGGCCGACAGTTGCCGACCTCCTTGTTTGTCGGTAGCGAATCCGACCATAAATTCTATCAAATGACTCGATTGTCCTTTTGTGATCATAAAAATAACAAGGGAAAGTTTTAGAACAGGTTTTTTTTTAGTTTGTAAAGTTTTTTATTATAAATAATTAAATAAATTAAAATATTTTATTACATAATTTAAATTTAAAAAATTAAATTTTTATTTTTTTAAAATAAATATTTCTAATTTTTATATCAATAGAATTTTTTATCATTTAATAAATATAAATTATTTGAATTAAAAATAATATTTTTAATATTTTTTACATATTATTAATTTTTACATTAAATTTTATCAATCTCTCAATTTGTATTTTTTATTAACTCATTTTTTTAAAATAATTTCATAAATTTCACTTAAAACTTTCCATTTAAATTTTATCCACAACAACTAACCTTTTTCTTCTTTGCCTTCTATATTGTTTTGTTGTCATCTCACTTAAATTCACATTATAATATTTTGTCATAAAAATTATAATTTAAAATAGAAAAACTATGAATTAAATTTTAAATTTATTAATTATTATTTTTTAAATAATTATATTAAATCAATTAAATTAAATTTTGAAATTATATTTAGATTTTGACATTAACTGTTATGATTCTAACTCAAAAAATAAGAGAGAATCAATAAATAATTATTAATATAAAAATGTGAATTCTAGTAAATGATTTTAAAATTAAAGAATCAAACAGAAACAATGATGACATGTAAATGTTGCAAATTTTAAAAAATAAAAAAATTGATGAGTTTTATTCAAATCATTTTGAAGTATATTATATTTCAAACATCTTTTATCATTTTTTCATGAATACAAAATTCTTTTATTCTTGGCAAAAAAAAAATAAAAATAATTAGTTTATAGTCTATTTAATAAAATTTATTTAATTTCTTAATTGACTTGAGGAAATTAATAAAGGTTATATATTATGCAATATAATTTTTATTTTTTCCTTTAATATGCTTAAGTATTCATAAAAAATTAAACTTAAATGATGTTTTATTTTTTTTTATTATTATTCAATAAAGCTTAATTGTTATAGGTTCATAAGGGTGTCAACAAGTAGGGTATGCAGTGAGAAAAGCATTCCCCATCCTTATTTTGATTTTTTATATTATACTATCTTCGTACTTATATTCAATGGATATTTTTAATTTATCCACATCTATATCACATGGGTATTTAATGGGTAGATGTAATACTCATACTTAAAGCTTTTTAAAATATATATAAAAATATTTTTTTGTTTTTTATTTTTATCTTGCACATTTAAATAAATTTTTTATAAATATGTATTTTTAAAATATAAATATATTAATTTTACTAAATCTAAAATAAATTTTTATTATTAAATAAAATTTAATTTATTAAATATATATAAATATATTTAAGGTACGAAACGAATGCTATATTACTTATCTCCGTGCTCATACCTAATTAAAAATTTAAAACCATACCTATTAGTGTCTCCATCCCTAAAATCTAATACACATCATAATCTCTATTTGGGTAAAATATTTTATTTTCATTGGATTTGGATAAAATTGATATCTTTAACTTAACTTCATAAATGAACAAATTTGACAATTTTTAAAAACAACTTATTTTAGTTTGATAAACTAAAATGATATAAAGTGATTGTTTTTTATAACAGTATGAAAGTTTTGACAAAAAAAAAAGTAGCAATCAAAAAAAAAATTAGGTGGTAGACGTCGTGATTTAATTTTTAAATCTATTAGATATTATATTCTTAAAGATGATTGTATAAACTAATTAAATTAAAATTTAGATTTAAAAATAAAGTGATGGTGAATGATAGATCATCTTTGGAGCTTAGGAGGCCATGGACCCCCAAAATTTTTGAATTTTTTTATATATATAATTTTTTAATAATTTTGATTTTTTTATAAAACATTAGTTTGGCCCTTCAATTTTAAATTTATTATGTTAATATGTATCATTCTTTATTCCATATATTTATATTGGATATATAACAACAAAATTATTAATATCTAAATGCTACAACTTTTTAATTTGGATTTATTTATTATAAATGATTTTCAATTTAAAATGAATAAATTTGTCATTATTATATTTTCACAAAACAAGTAGATTTAAGTTTAACATGTATAAAAGTATTATAATAACTAAAATTGAATTGACAAATATATAATTATAATCATTTTTTTTCAATCAATATTTTTTTCTTATTATATTTTGCATGCTTATTTTCTTTGAAAATGGTTACATGCTAAAATAATTAATATAATTACCTTAAGTTTCTTTTCATTTTTCATAATGTAAAAATACCATATAAAAAATTAAAAGGTTTAAATTTATTCTATCAAAATCTTTACTTTATTATTCTGAATAATTTTTTATTTAAAAAAGGCTTTTACATTTTTTTACTTTAATAATTAAAATATTAAATATGATAAGATAATGTGTTAACGATGTAAAAATAATAATTTTATTTTTATAAATAATATTGCTAATGATTCATAAGTAGAAATTGTAAAACCAACTACTTAATATATTTATTTTGATATATATATATATTTATATATTAGCATACTTATAATTATAACTTTTGTTATAATATATTACATTTAAATTATTTTTCTATTATTAATAGATTTGATATATTTTAAAATTTTATTATTGTAAAATATTATTTAACCCATCAAAATTAAATGTCAAGATCCTTTACTGACAATGATGAAGACTATATAAGTTTCTTTTTCTCCTTCCTTTCTTAAAAACTCATGGTGTCATCAATTTCTTTATTGGGAATAACTAGTTTAGTTTCTTTTAATTAGTTTATAATATTTAGTTATAAAGATTTTATTGGCTAAATTAATTAAAAGAATTATCTCATAAACTCTACTAGCAAAATTAAAAGGCTGATATAGTCATTTAAAATGTATTTAAATATGGAATAATAATATTTAATTAAATACTTCACATCTTAAGCTAAAATATAGCTAGGATGAAAGAAGAGTTAATAATTATCTTTTCTTTTATCAATGTGAGGTTAATTTAACAATGCTGGAATTGATTTTAGAATTGAATGATTTGAGTTTGAACTTAATTGTAGTTCAAAAAATAAATTTTGATTAAAAAGTATAAAAAAATCTTTAAATTATAATAAAAAATTATTCAAAAATTTTTTATTACAATCAATCAATTTCTTCAATATTTATTTATATCTAATTAAAATTTTATTTAAATTAAAAAATTAACATCATTAATTTTTTATTAATTAAGATAAAATTTTAAGTGACGTGCATAAAATAGAAAGAAGTTTAATATATATGAAAATTAAATAAATAAATTTTTTTATCTATTTTATTTATTTCTCTCTTTTCAATGTTTCTATAAAAATTTAATTGATTGTAATTTGAAAATTGGTGGAATTAAATTTTGTTTATTTAAAAATTTAATTGAATAGAAATAAAAAATTAAAAGTTTGAATAATTGTAATAAAATATTAAAAAATTAAATATATATTAAGTTATAATTGAATGACATTTTTGACCTTTCATTTTTATTTATTTTTTCCTTTAAACCCCTAAGCAGAGCATGTGCTTTTTGGCGTTAAGCCTCTGATAAACCTATGCAACCATGTGCCCCAAAGATACAATAGAAACAAACCAACACAAAAAAAGGCATTGCGAGCGCATTTCGGGGAAAAAGGAAACTAACTCTGATTTCATTGGCGGCAATATGTTTCAATGCAGGAGCACGGAGGCGGGAATCTCTTATTATGTTCTGATTATAATAACATGAGCCCGCCCAACTATCCATGTGGGTATGTTTTAACCACCAATTTTAACTGCCGGCCCCCAAATTATTTACCCACAGATCCGACAGTCAGTGAATTCCCTGTTGGTTTTTCCAGTTTTGCATCGCTGCCCAATCAACGGAGAAAAAACCGTCATCCCATTATTATTCTCATAACAACAGAACGACGTCCAATCAGACGCGCAATTCACGCCACCTGTTGCCAAGTTTCCCATGGCCTCGCTTTAACTTCAAGGAGCGTGCTGTTCACGACCCATTATCAGATTGTCTATCATCTGCCTTGTCCTCGTGCAGAAATAGTCCTGTCAACGGAGTTTCTTTATTTCTTTGGTTGAAAATTCGAACCATGCACCATCTTCGTCTTGTCCAATCTTAGTTCATTAAAAAGCGAAGTCAGATATATTTGTCTCAATCACATCATTTCATTAAATTTAAATATCTATAGTAGACTTTTTTTTTTTCATTAAAAGTTTTATAATAAAAATATTTATTGATGGTCGCTTATGAATTTTTGGTAGATTTTAGCATATTTAATACGTGTTTTGAATTCGACGCACTAAATATATTGTTTACGCAATGTTCATTTTGGAGTAAAGTTGTTATAACTTTGATCCAAGAAGTTGAAAAGCTAATAATTAAACGCAATTACCACGTGGAACAAATATTATTGTGATAGTTTGGGCTTTCCATCTTATGCTTGAAGCCAATCATCTCGTTAAAAAATAACAGTTGAGATCGAACTCTTTGGGTGCTTTCCTTTTCATGTTTTATCCATGCAAGGTATATATTATTTTTAAAATAAATAAATAAATAAATATATATATGTGTGTGTGAAAAACATAAAATGTATTATTATTATCGAGCAACTTTTCGATAAACTCGAACTGATCCTCAAGCCAATGGTCGAACTCAATTATAAATTAATAAACTCAGACGTTTGAAAGGTTAATTAAGTCTATATAATATATATATATATATACACGAGAATATTTTGAATGTATTATTAAAAAAATAATATTAATATCATAAATTATTTTTAAATTATAATGAAATAATCAATATAGTATATGAATTTTATAAATATATAATGTAATATTTAAATTATGAATCTATTAATTAATGTGACATTTGAATAATTATTTTTATTATTTGAAATCAGTCACGTTAGATATGAGTATTATATTAGTTAATATATTTATAATTTAAGTATCATATTAAAAAATTTTAAAATTTATATATCATATTAAATATTTTACTATAATTTAAAGATTATTCATGACATTAACAAAAAAAAAAAATTTATAAGTTATTTGTAGTTCAAAGGTGAAGATGTAACTTATTCACTAGCCATAGGGGTGATTTATTCAATGGAAATTGAAAATGCTATGTTTGTTTGCGTTCTTTTAGGTTTTTTAATGGTAATTTTTTTTGCCACAAATATTTTAATGGTAATATAGGTAGGAGAAATTAAATGTAGATCAAAAGTTACAATGCAATTTAATATAATTGGAGGGAAGTATGCTTTTGGACGTGAAAAGCTATGAAAATTTTTTATTCCGATCAATGAGGTTGATATATAAATAAAATTATTTCATTAATTATCGTAAAATGTTTAAATTTTATAAATAAGATTAAAAAATCTCTCTCTATATATTGTTGCAATTTTTTTATTTTGATATATAAAATGCACATAATCCATGAAATAGAAAAAAAGTTTTGGTTCGAAATTAAAACTTTTATATTTTTTTAAAAACTTTTTAACCATTAGACTAAGAAAATGAGGAAATATTGTTGCAATTTGCAAAGCAAATGGAGCACATCTATCTCCCAACAACGTTAATGCTGGCCACTTTATTTTTATTTTTTCTTTAAAATGGGACACAAACAAATGTGTGTCAATAAACTTGAAAACTCCATTTGTCATGATTAGGGGTGTAAATAATATATTAATACTCGTAAGCTATTCGGATTCGATTCGAATAAAATTCGAATTTGATTCGATTATTATCGAGTCGAGCTCGAATAACTCTACTTATCGATCAAACTTAATTCAAATATTCTTATACCGATTCAAGTAGCATGCAAGCATAATCAAGTTTTTATATTTAAATTTTTTTATTATTTTTATTAATAAAATATCTCAAATTCGAGTTCAAACTCGAGCACAAATAATCGAACTCTTGTTGAATATAAAAATCGAGTTTATTTTAACATATTAATCGAACATCGAGTTGAGAGTCGAACTCAAACTCGAACTTTTCATTGTATCAATTCGACTCGATTCAATTACATCTCTAATCATGATCATACTCTAATTATGTAAAATGACAAAACAAAACATTATCCACTTTTTTTTTAAGTTTTAAATTTACTCTCAAACCCCCTATCTTATTATATATTCAATTAAAAAAATTACGTAAATTTAACGTAAATAAATTTGATTGGAACGATTTGAGAAAAAAATGTACTGGATAAAACCTAAGATCCCTTACTGCTAAAAAAAATTGTCAACCAATTGATAAGATCAAATAGTAAATAGTAATAATAAATATTATTCTCATAAACAAAGAAAAGAGATTTGGACCCATAATTTTATTGATCAACGTTTAATTTTTAACGGTCTCAAATAAATGTATATATAATCTTACTTTATAAGAAATATTAAAATAAAAATATGATTAAACACATAATATAAAGAGGTTTAGATAAAAGTAGTAAGTAGCTCCATACCATATATAGCAATAAAGGAAAGTGGCAGCAGTTAAATTCTATAATTATATCAAAGAAAAACAACTTAAAATTAAGTTTGTGAAACACTAATTTTCAATGAAAAAATATCATATAATAATTATACAAATTTTATACACATACATAAAAAATCTGACTCCACTAGAATCAAAGGATTTGATCTAACAGATCAGAAAAAACTAGGGTCAAAATGGGAGCATTTTATTTATAATTTTTTTATTATAATATTATAATTATTTAATTAGAATAAAGATTTATATAAAAATCCACTAAAATCATTACTTCTAAATATAAATTTTATATAAAGTTTTGATAAAATTTTATATAATTTTAATTTATAATTAATCAATTGTACTAAATATATAATTGTTATAATGGATATATTTTGAAATCCAAGGCACATATATCTAGAGCTGTCATCGGGTCGAGTTCGAGACATGTTTTGTTTGTCTCGAACTCAATCCGACTACATGTGTTATCAAATTTGAACTCAATTTTATTAAAATTTTTTTTATTTTTTATACCCAACATCGATCAGATATTATATAAATCATATTCAGCTCGATTCGAAATTAATAAAATATTATTTTTTAAATATAAATATTTAAAATATTATATATAAAATATATATAAATAAAAATTTAAATAATTAATTAAAAAATAATTTTTTATATAATATCGGATCGGAATCCATATTTACTTAAAACTCGAACTCAATTCGATTTAACCGAAATCTGAATTTCAAAAAAAAAATATCCCGTAAAGTCATATCGAATCAAAAACCATTGAAAATGGATTAAATTGTCGGCCTACGTATGTCTTGACCGATACCAATAGTATGAGCCGAAGGAAGCACAAGGAAATCAAAGGTGTTTTGGGTCAAAAGTCAGATTTTATTTATTATTTTCTTACGGGGAAATATAGGCATCTTAATGGGCGGCTCCATAATTTCTTGCCCCGTGATATAAGGAGAGATGTGATCTCTCATATTTTCAATTTTTAAATATAAATTAAGCCCATTAATTATTATTATTATTATTCACATGTCAACAAATTTGAATTGGTTGATAAGATTTCAATATTTTATTTATAAAATTTAAATTTGAATCCTATTGCTTATAGTTCTTTTTTATAGATGATTTGTAAATTTAATGAAAGTCTTTTAATCTTAAACTTAAAAAATCTCCTCTCATCTTAAATTTTTTTTACTGAAAAGATCAACATATTTTTAGGAAATCGTAATGTATGAATAAAAAAAAATTGATTGTAAAACTAATTTTATTATATATAATTTTTTAAAAGTGATTATATAAATTAACTAGATTTATTCAATAATTAGTTTTTATAAATGTACCTAATAAAATATATGTTAACTCTCTAATTTTATTTGTGATATTCAAAAATAAAAAACCGAGGTATAAAATAATAACCCAAGTAGTAAATACTAATTCCTATGATTTAGAAGTGTTTATAAACAAAGTCAAATTGGGTTTGATTCATACTTTATAGTAATAGTTTATATACTTGTTAAGATTCAATTCAATATGATATTTTAAGTTTTAAAATTTTTTCAAATCGATTAAAGGTGAAAAAATAAATTAGAAATTAATCCACTCATTAATTTTAATTTGTATAATAAAAAATAAATTTTTTTAATATAATATTTAAATAAAAATTTACATATATATACTATATAATTATAATATTTTAATTATATATATTTTATTCGAGTTGGGTGCGAATTTTTATTATCCAAACTTTGATATGAAATTTAAATAAATCTAAAAATTGTATTTAAATTTATTTAATGTACCTTAATTTTTTATCTAAACTTTCTTAAAATTTGAATGAACTTTTAAATTTAATTAGATAGAGACTCTGACATTTGAAGAGTTCTACTATGACTTTAAAAAAGAAATAAATTTTGATTATTTTTTCTTGAGCAAGAAAATGAAACATTCGCTTGGGTCCAAGAACTAGATAACAAATTGTTTAAATTCAAGGGTTTGAAACTTTTGAAGTGACATTGAAAGGGATGGCCCTGTCCTTAAAAGGATTAATCCAAAATGTCTTTTTTTTTTTTTTTTCATTCTATAGTTAGATTGGAATTATTAATAGGAAACAACCCATTCCAGCTAATTATTGTGTTTTTCATAATGTTGTTTGGTGCTTTGATTTGTTAATTCTTCTAGGTGAATTTGAAGCATAAATGAATCATTAATAACTAGCAAAAACAATGTAAAGGTTATAAGTTAAATGATATCAACTCAATCAATGAATTAATAAAAAATAAAATTATAGAATAAAAATATGTATTAATAAGATCATATTAATAATTTAATTTCTTAGAAAATAAACTTAAGAGTCCACACTTTTAAACCCATTTTCCCACTTTTTATTTGAAAAATTTATACATACAATTATTGGACCAACAACAAACAAATGAAATCATATATCTTTTAAATTATATTAAAAATATTTTAATTCTGATAAATGAAACTCTTTGTTTATGAACTAAACTTGTTTAATGGTTATTTTTAATTGGCCCGAACAAAGAAGCAGTACACATTATTAGATTTGAGTACTAAACCAAACTCCATTACAATGAAACTCTAAATTAAAAAAAAAAAAAACTTTAGTTGAACACATTAATTAATGAAAAAAATAAAATGTCCTCGAGACACATTTATATCATAGTTAATAGAATTTGATATTTTAATTTAGAGATTTTAAAATATTATTAAAATGACATGACGGTAATTTTTTTTAAATTTTTAATATATTCTTAAATATTTTACATTATATATTTTGATAAAGAGTACATCATGTATCTCAATTCTCTCGAACCTATAATTTTTAAATATTAATTTTAATAATATAATAATTGATTCAAAAATTAATCAAGATGTTATTTTAAAATGACAGTAGATTTTCTTTTACACAAAAAAATTATCATAACTATTCATTTCTCCCCCAAGAATTTAAAACAATCCACACCATGCAAAAGAGTATCCTCGAAAGAATTCACAGCCAAGCATTATTAAATTTTCTGTAGCTGCCTTCAAAATCAAAATCATTAGGCGGGACCTCAACTAATCTGGTTCACCAATCTGCATCAACCAAGGGGTATTAAGTTACTTTATTTTGGAACAAGTTACCGTTTGGTTTTTCTCATGATTACATTGTCTGGGGCAACCCTGATTTACTCCCCGAAGTAAAACATAGTTCGGTTGGTTTTTCTTTTTTTTTTTTAACCACATATCTCTGTTTAAAAGCTTTTCTGGTAACAAATATAAAGCTGGAAACAAGCTGTGTCGATGGATTATCGGGTAGGGTAGTGGATGGGTTGTGTACAATGCAAGGCAATGATAAAGTGGGATTATGTAGGTCAGTGATCACCTGCTGCATGTGGTTCTGGAAATGTTGGTTGCATCGTCCACGTTCTTTGCATGAAAACTACTTTAGCATTTAAAACCTCCATTGCTTTGATTTGGAGGGCTGAGGCTGATTAAAAGGCTTTGTTTCTTCAATTCGGCCGCCCTGTCTGTCCTGTTTGTAAGGGCAAGTTCGTAGTTGGACCAAAAAAGAATAACTCTCGTTTGGTTTAATTGGTTCTTTTTCAACGTTCAAACCTCACACTCATTCCAAGGATTCAAGAGGGATGATTTTTAGTTGGGTCTATTGATTGAAGAAATGGAAATCATAAGAGAAACCCCCAACTTTTGTCCCCAAAACCATAACCAAAAGTCTTTTTCAAAATAAAAATCCACGTAATAACTAAAAATATCTCAAATTCAAATGTTACAAGGAACAAAAACTATTTAACTTTTGGTTACTTTATGGCAATTAATTTCATAAAACATTACAAGAAAACAACTGTTTAACGTCTTGTCACTAAAAACCCATTTTTACTGATGAAATTTCAACGGAAAAAGAGAAATCAAAATTTTGAAGATTTCATTGGAATTCCATTGGCAATTACCTCAAAATTTATCAATGGAACTGAATTCTATCGATAAAATTTGACATCATTTTAGTACTTTTGATGCATTAATTTTTATGAAATTTCTACAAAATTCCACTGTAACAAGAGTATTATAGACGAATTTTTGTGTGCTATTGCGATAACCATTCAATCCAATATTTTTATTTACTATATTTAACCTTGATCCGGTGACATAATCATCTCAAGTGAATGATCTTAAACCAACTAATGAGACAATGCGGTGGCAATTTCGTTGAAACGGAATTAACCAAATTAATCGGAGAAATTTGGTTTAGTTCAAAAGTAAGCTTGATTAAATCAATTAATTCATTTAATATAATTTTAAAATTTTTAATCGATTAACTGATTAAGAGATCAAATTATATAGATTGATATAAGCATATAAGAATTAGAGCAAATCGTCACATTAATTTTTTTTTCTTAAATTCCGTAAAAATTGAATAATTTCAAACAATTTGGGACAAAAAAAAACGCTTATATTAATTCATATCATTAGATTGATTAACCCAATTGAAAGCCCAGTCCATTTAACCCAATTTGCTCTTGGTGGCTCATAGGTGAAAGGTGATGATCCCTCTGGCTTTGGAAGGAGAAACTTCAATCTCAGTTTAGGGTTCTTGGATTGGATCTCGGCCCATCTGGGACGACCCAATCACACTTTCCCTTCGCAAAAGAAAACTCCAATTCTCGTCCTTCACATTTTTCCGTCTGCATCTCACTCGATCTCTCTTCTGTTTTTTCGTTTTCCGATCATCGGCAATCTGATAGTGAAGGTAATCTTCTTGTATCGCAAATTTTTTTTTTTGGGTATTAATGTTTTGACAGGGCATGTTTTTCTACCCTAGGGTTTAATTATCATAAAACTCATAGAATTTCCTAATTCAATCTCTCTGTTCTGTAGAATTGTTTTTTTATTAAGAACTAAAGATGAAGCTTGACACAAGCGGTCTAGAATCGGCTGCGCCTGTCTGGGGTGCTCCTAATGAGCTTGTTGATGGGTTTTCGGCTGCTCCGGCGTTCGAGGTCCCAAATACCACTGATGTGAGTTAAATCCTCTTGTAATTGGTAGTATTATTTTTTTTTTCTGAGAGAAAGACGGAGCTTTACGGCTTTTTTTATGTTTGGTTGTTGTATTGCAGTTTGATGGTTTTCAGAAAGAAGCTATTAAGATGGTGAAACCTGCTAAGGGTACCACCACGCTTGCCTTCATTTTTAAGGAAGGTGTCATGGTTGCTGCTGATTCTAGAGCTAGCATGGGAGGCTATATCTGTATATCTTTTTTTTTTGAACTTTGGTTATGACTAATTTGCAAGAATTATTGAATTGAATTGCGTGGTGGATATTTTTGGTTCAGAAATTTCATTGTAGGGAAAATTTATTTATGGTCATTGTGATTAAACCTTGAAATTAAAAATTTCTAGATATTTTGCAATCTTCTATTTCTTTTCGTTGTTTTCCAATGTTAATATTGAAATTGTGATTACCATTTTCCCCCCTAATTGTTGGCAGCATCACAGTCAGTGAAGAAAATTATTGAAATCAATCCTTACATGCTTGGCACAATGGCTGGTGGAGCTGCTGACTGCCAGTTTTGGCACAGAAATTTAGGCATCAGGGTAATGAAATAAAGAATTTCCCTCTTGTCAGTGGGCTCCGTCTAGGTTCTTTTTTTGTGTTAGGTGCATATTGTTTGCTATATACTTTTATATTTTTGCATTTGCTTGTTATGTAAGGAATTATAGAGAAAAAGTAGCCTATTGGTGGCTTTATGCAGAATGGGCTATATTGACATTCTATTCTTGCTTTTTTCATTGATACTTGTGTATTGCAGTTTTTCTAAAACATGGATAGCGAGAGTAAGCCTGCATTTCAAAGGCTTAAGATGATTATTTTCATTGGCTCTAAAATCAAACTACAGATGTCCTGCTTTTCCTAAAACACATGTATGAGAACAAATGAAGTTGATAAAAGAGTAATGCCTAGTAATGGCTAATTGGTTTCAACATCCTTTTTAAATGTGACTTGCACATAGAGATTAACCCTTTTAAGTTCTAACTAAGCAAACTTTTATGCATGATATTGATATCTATGACTATGACTGTGACTATATGTGTTTGCACTTGAGCACTCGTAGCCTAAGTGAATGTAGATTTCTAATATTAGGTCTTTTCCCTAGTTATTAAAACAAACTTTGGAGGATGAAGTTTGTTAAAATGAGTTCAGGCATTCTTCCTGATTGATTAGGTGGTTAAATTTAATGCGTTCTATTTGCCTAATTGCCTAGCTATCAAATTAGAAAAGAAAATGGAGCACTCGGGTGTTATTCTGATGTGTGCCTTATCTTTGGTGCCAATATCACAAGACAATGCACAACCTTCCTCACTTTCGTTTATCTTAAAAATCTCTTATGCCCCCTGATTGTGTTTTTCCAATTTCCCTTACATATATGAAGTGCTAATGGATAATCATTTGTTATGATCTAGTGCCGGCTGCATGAATTGGCAAACAAGCGTAGAATTTCTGTTACAGGGGCATCAAAACTGTTGGCAAACATTCTCTATTCTTACCGAGGAATGGGACTGTCAATTGGAACCATGATTGCTGGATGGGATGAAACGGTATTCGAAACTAAATTTTACTCTATTTTCCTGCCTTCCTTTCCTTTTCCCCCCTTGCATTCTATGCTTATGCCTGCATGTTTTGACGTGCTGCATAATTTGGATTCTAGGGTCCTGGACTGTACTATGTGGACAGTGAAGGGGGAAGGTTAAAGGGAATGCGTTTCTCTGTTGGATCTGGTTCACCATATGCTTATGGTGTGCTGGATAATGGGTATGCATTTTTCTCCCTTTTCTTTCATAGAAATTGTTCCTTTGATAAATGCAAATATTATGATGTAAAAGTTATCATGGTCTCCTCCTTGTAAAGTTAGATTTAAGAATAAGTTCATTCAATAGACATTAAGAAACATACACGCCAATGGAGGAGGAACATGTAGAGGAAACCTGTTAAATGCTTTATATTTGTGTTCTGGCTCTATTTACTTCCAATTCTTGTGGTTGAAAACGTTGGTTGTCTTGTCTGTGGTTTGATAATAAGCATACTTTGCTGCCTAATCAAAGCTTTATCTGTAATGTAACTCTGTCTCAATTGATTCTTTTTGATTGGCATAGTCAAAGATAACATCACCGTTCCTGTCACTAATTCTAAAACTGTGTCTTACTTCAACTTGCTTGGCTCCTATCAAGTAAATCAAAAGATTTTCTCTTCTTCCATGCCCATTTTATTAGATTATGCTTGACCTTTCTGTTTTTGTCTTATACTATGCTTAGCTCTATGTATCCATAATTAATAATTTCTATTCTGGATGGCATTGGTGCTAGCTATCGGTATGATATGTCAGTTGAAGAAGCGGCAGAGTTGGCCAGAAGAGCTATTTATCATGCCACATTCCGAGATGGAGCCAGTGGTGGTGTTGCTAGCGGTACTCCCTCTCTCTTTCTCAAGTCTTAAAAAATAAATTCTCTAGATGATTCTGTTTTATGTACGTGTGTATACTACTTTTAATGACTTTTCTTATTAATCAGTTTACCATGTGGGACCAAATGGCTGGAAGAAGCTATCTGGAGATGATGTTGGAGAACTTCACTACAAATACTATCCAGTGATGCCAAGCACGGTAGAACAGGAAATGGTTGAAATAGCTGGGGCATAGGAGTCTGCTCAACCTAGACCTAGTTGAGGTGTTTTCATTCATAGATCAATCAATGGGATAGATTCTGATACTATGAAACAGAGTTTCGTCTATTTACTTTGAAATTAGCCTGAAATTTTACTGATAGACCTGGGTTCAAGTTAATGTTATAAGAATGCTTCCCATCATTTCGATCATTTCATCTGTTTGTCATTGTCGATGTTGAAAATTTTTAATGAATCTCTACTTTTAGCTACCCCAAATGTTGAATTATTTTTTCTCTAGGGTCTGGCATTATGGTAACGAATTACTATTACAGATCTTACTCCACAAGTCATTTGGCTAGGAAATGGGTTAGTGGTATTTCCACTTCCCATCGAAGTTTGGTTCCCTGCAAAATGTGAAAAAAGGAGGAGTGCATGTACTTCGTCATCAGCTCGGTAAGAGCTTACTTAAGCAAGTTGTAATCCATGAGTGGACTGCGGAATCAATCAAGCGAGGAAAGCAAGGTTTCAATTGCAATGGGCTACTTATGGTGATGAAGATGGATTTTAACAGGTGATCCCATATTTTAAGCCCATTTACCCAGTTCAATTGGAGAGTAGATGTTTGTTGTATGTATCGGTTCAACGTTTCTGAACAGTTAAAACTTAAAACCAACAATGACATGGGAAGTGAGACTTGATATGCCCCGAAAGGAAAAAAAAAAAAATGGAATTGAAATAGATTTTTGAGTTACATCGGCCCATGTGCTCATGAGAAAAGTTGAATAAACAAACTACAACCCATTTTATATACAGGGTGGATATAGCCCATGAGTCAAGAAAGATGAGTGGAGGTTCTGTTTTGAAATTAAAATCTGTCTTTGAGCTTTTTAATCAGTAGATCAAGAAGTTAAAGAACATAAAATATATCTATTTCTCATTAAGCAAAGATTTCTTTATATTATTTTTATAACAAAAAAATTAATTTTTTTTACTTGACTAATATTAGATATGACACAATAAAAAATATTAACATAAATTATAATATAATATTTTTTATATTTTATATGTATTTAATATAAAATAGATTCGATGCGAAATTATGAATTATCTCAACTTTTCTCATTTTCAAAGCAGACATGCACAAATAACTTTATGTAATTTCATGTTGTTATTATTTCCTGTTCATATGAATATGAAGGTACGTATTATAAGGAAAGTCTGATGGGAGTATGAGTACGGAGAGCTGATAGAATATCAGGAAATCATTTCTACTGCTACGGAACGAAACAGAAGGAAACATAAATAACCAAACAATGATGGCAGCTAGAAAATAAATCTCTCTCTCTCTCTCTCTCTCTCTCTCATCCTTTTGTTGGCTTCTAAGAATGTTTTCATGATTGAAAGTGAGATATGATCATCACCATTCACCATATTTCCCACTAAACAATGCAAGAAAATTCGTTGGAAACTTTGAATACCTAAACAAACAAACAAAAAAAAAAAAGAAGACAGGAGTTCAATGTCTCTGTCCTTGCTGGAGAAGAAGAATTTACAGCAGTCTATCAATAAAGAGATTAATATAATTACTATGTTCAAATTGAGCGTGATCAAGTGGCGTTTGTTAAAAAGAAATGGGATTTTAATAGACAAATTTTGCATATTATCCACATTTCCTTGGCCTTACTAGTCCATCCTTTGAAAATTAAAGCAGAAGTTAATGTTAACAAGATACAACCAGAGACAAAATCAGAAATTAAAAAAAAAAAAACAAATAATAATTTCAAGTATTAATTTTGATATCATGATATATACTGCTACAATGATGTGGACATGGCTCTTGCCAGCTCCCTAGCTACATCCCTTATCCAACATTGAAGATAATTTCCCTTTAATCTCACATTTTTCAAGATGTTAAGTGAAATTTAATTTTGATTTATGTATAATCATACATTCAAAATTTCTTGAAAAAAATGTAAATATCCACTTTGACAAAATCTTGAATTTTTTATAAGTTTTTATAACAAAAAATTGTTAGATCAAAAAATTCTAATTCAATCACATAAGTAAAAAAAAATTGAGTAATCAAAAAATTATATAAAAATAATAATTTAACGTGATTTAATACAATTAATTTATATTTACAAATTAAAAAAATTTATTAATTATAAAAAATTATAAATATATATCAAATGATATCAATCACTTAATAATCAATACTCGTAAATCTTATAATTCCAATTTTCAGCTCCCATCATGAATCAATGAAAGCCCAGAAAGCTATCAATAAGTTATAGTGTTAACATCTTTCATTAAATACTTGACAATGTCAAGAATTTTGCTTAGATTTTTGGTCCATCTGCTAGCCCGATTACAGGACTCTCACTGCTTTAAAATATACATTTTATGACTGAAATTTTTAATCCTCAAATAGATTCTCCATTATTAATAAACCAATTAAAAACTTGCTTGTCTCAAGAAAATATATATGAAAAAACGAGACCAACTTACAAAACTTGTCTTTTCCATCAGGTTGATATGTTCTGGATTTTGGTCTTAGCCTAAGGCCTAGCTTTGCGGTTTGTGGTAAAAATTCTAGATTTTGAGCTGTAACTTTTCTACTTTCACAGTGAAAAAAAACAGTATAATTAATTTAGGGATGTAAAAATTACTTAAGTACTGTTAATTGCTAATCCAAGCAAACCATAAACAAACTATTATGGCCTAGTTAGGAACTAGGGATTGTTTGTGGTTCATTTCTTACATAATATATAGTTTTTTGGTTGGCGGTAAGGGCTTATGGGAAAAGTGAAGTATGCTCCCTTGAACTCATTCACACACATTTATTTACATTCTATTTAATGAATTGATAAAAATTATCTTATTTGGTCAATTTAATAATTTAAAATATAATATAATGACATGATATTAATACGATATGTAAATAAAATACGAAAATAATATGATTTAAAATTATATTAATAACTATAAATATGTTTAATAAAATAAAAAAAATTATATATTATATTTTCGTGTCGACAAGAATTATGATACGTAATTTTTATATAAAATATAATATAAATATATAAATTTTAATATTTTATATGATATAAATATATAAATCGACAGATCTATTTTATATTTTTAAGATAAAAAATATAGTACGTTTTAAAAATATATTATATAAAAAATGAATTCTATAATTTCAATAAAGATTATGTTTTAAGATAAAAACGTAATGCTTGCTAAAAATATATTATAATAAATTATTTTTTAAAATTTAATTCTTATTGCTTCAAAATTCTATAATTTCAACAAATGCATTGTTTTTAAAATAAAAAAAAAAAATCCTTTTTGCTACTCATAGTAAAATCAAAATAAAACCATAAATACATTTACTTAATATTATAACATATAAAACTTAAAATACCTTTACTTAATATTATTACTTATAAAATTTGTTATAAGGGCTTCACCTCTTGAAATCCCTAGGAAAGGGTTTACCATTCCCTTGATCTGCATGTTTACTGTGTACGAAGACAATTAACGTTAAGATAATAATTAGGTTTCATGCAACTTAATAGAATATATACATAAATATTTTGACAATAATTATTTATGAAAGTATCATTTGAAATATATAAACAATTTTAGTAATTTCTATTTTTTTAACTTGACAAAAATATTATATAAATTATTTGCACTCTAAATAAAATAAAATAAATAATTTAACATGTTAAATAAATAAAATCATTTAAATATAATTATAGAACATGTGTTATTTTTATATTTTCATGTTTGCAATGTGCTTTTCATGTATAATTAAATATAGTATAATAAAAGATTCACTAGATAATATTATATTCTTCTAACCAAATATAGAAAATTTATATTTTTATATTGTCGATAAAACACAAAAATCATTCATTTTCAAATATTTTTTTTTTCAAAATTTTAAAATCTGTAAATCAAACATGTATTAAAAAATAAAGTGTTTTCTTTTTTTAATGGAAATTTATAGTATAATTTCATTTTTCTTTTGCCCAATAAGAAAGAAATCGGATGCCTTTTGGGAGCTATGGTCCATAAATGTCAACAAAACAAGTTTAAACACTTGATTCCAAAAAGAAGGGAAACTTTTTTTTTTAGAGTTTCTCAGATTACAACAACATTGAGACGAATAAAACAATCACCATCACCTTGGACCTTAGATTTTCTGAACCTAGGTTTACTTGGTTTAATAATAGGAATGTGTTGGACTTGATCCAAGAACGGATTGACCTTGTTTTTGCCAACCCCGCTTGGTGCCTTAAGTTTCCTAAAGCAAGGGTGTCTCATTTGCCAAAAAATTATTCTGATCACTGCCCCATTTTACTGTTTTTGTAAAACATAGTTCCTAGGGTAGGTCTTAAACCTTTCGCCTTCAAAAGATATGGTTTGACCACCCCAAGTTTTTACCCCTTATCCACAACAGTTGGATTAAGGGCCAATAATTATTAGCTCAATCTCTGCTAACTTTGAGAAAGGACATGCATGAATGGAACTTGAACTCTTTTGGTAGTATTTTATGGAAGAAGAAAAGAATTTTTGCTCGATTGTCGGGCATTGAGAAAACCTTGGAAAATTCACCGAACCAATCTTTCTTGAACCTTCAAAGAACTTTTTTAGAAGAGTTTAATGGCATCCTCAAAGCTGAAGAGGATATTTGGATTCTTAAGTCTAGGGTGAACTGGCTTATTGAAGGAAAAATAAATGCTCAACTTTTCCATGTCTTTACCAATTTACGGAGGTGTTATAACAGAATTTCTAGCCTAATGAAAGATGGAGTGTGGATTACTCACCCTAGAGATCTTGGCCTAGTGGTCCAAGATCATTTCATGAAGCTTTATACTTATTCATTCTCTCAAAGCTCCCGTTTTGTCACTCTCGAGCCTTGATTTGGGGCTAAGCTTAGCACACAAGATCAACATGATTTATTGAAAACTATCTTAGATTTGAAGATTTAAAAAAATGTTTTGGAGCTTCAAGTTCTTCAAAGCACCTGGCCTGGATGGTCTCCACCCTTTTTTCTGTCATCGTTGCATAAAATTTATGCCACTATCAAACATATTTTTGAGTTGGTGTCCATGCTTGAAGATTTGAATGAGACCTTGATTTCCTTGGTTCCCAACTGTATTAATCCCTCTCGGATAGACTAGTTCAAGCCTATAAGTTTTTGTAACATACCCTATAAAGTTATCTCAAAGATCGTGGTTTAGAGACTAAGCCCTTTCTAAACAAGTTAATTTCACTTATCCAAGCTAGCTTTGTTCATGGTAGAAACGGATGTGATAACTGCATTATCATTTAGGAAGTTGTCCACTCATTTAAAACTAAGAAAGGAGGATTGAGACATATGTAGTCAAATTAGACCTGAAAAAAGCCTATGATAAGCTTGAATGGGGTATCATTAGGAAGATGCTTCTTTTTTCAATCTACCAAAGTCTTGGATTTTCCTAATCATGAGTTGTGTCTCATCCTTATCTATTTCCATTTTGATAAATAGAGGAATGTTAAAAAAATTCAAGTTTTCTAAATGTTTGAGACAAGAGGATCCTTTGTCCCTTTACCTTTTTATTTTCTGCATGACATTTTTAAGTCTAAAAATTCTTGAAGCTGTGGAAGACCGTAAATGGCGGCCTATTAAAAATTCATAAAATGGCCTTGTGCTATCTTATGTCATATTCGTGGATGACATTATTCTTCTAGGTAGAGCAGAAGAAAAAACTGCTAAGTCTATACAAAAGGTACTCATAAGATTTTATAATGAGTTTGGACAGACCATCAATCTGAAAAAATCTAGAGTTTTTTTTTTTTTTTGCCAACACTAGACAAGTATACAAAAGGGATATTACTAACCTTTTGGGCATTAACGAAACCTTTGATCTCGAAAGATACCTGGGTTTTCTATCTATAAAGGGAGAGTTAGTAAGAATGATTATGCTTTCATTGTCAATAAGATTAGAACAAAATTAGTTGGTTGAAAGGTAAATCTGTTTTCTTTTACAGGAAGAATGGTGCTGATCAAGTTTACTATAGAAAGCATCATCAGTTATTATATGCAAAGTAGAGCCCTTCTAGTAAGCATTTTAAATGAGTTGAATAGGGTTAATAGAGATTTTTTATGAAGAAAAAATGGGGATAAAAAGATATTGCACCTGCTTAATTGGAGTGAAGTGACTAAGAAAAAAAATGAAGGTGGACTGGATTTGAGAAAGACTCAAGCACAAAACTAAACACGATTAGCTAAGTTGGTTTGGAGATTTCTTCATCAAAATGATGCTTTGTGGGTTAAAACATTGAAAGGGAAGTTTCTCTAGGAAAATGGCACTGTGAGGAAAGCTTCTAAAGTGTTGACAACATGAAAAGCCATGAGATGGGCAGGTTCAATTGTTGAAAAAGGTATTGGCTAAGTCATTGGTGATGGCTCATCTATGAGCTTTTGGTATGATAATTGGTTGGGGTCTGAGAGTTTGAGAGATGCTATGCATGGCCCTCTTAATTGATAAAAAGATCAAGTTTCAGTGAGTCAATGTCTGAATGCAATAAAAACTAATCAACCTTTTCTATTTTTTTTTCAACTCAATGATGATGTTTTAGATAAGATAAATGCTATTCCTACTCAACTGGTGGGATAGGGACAAGATAGTATATACTGATCTGCATCCTTTAGTGGGGTATTCACTATCCAATTTGCATATGACCTTGCTAGAGGAATTAGTTTGAAAGGGGATAAGGGTCAATGGGAATGGATATAAAAGTTGTAGGCTCTGCCAAAAAATAAGTTTTTCATCTGGTAATACATGCACTGTATCTTGCCTACACGTAATGAGCTTACTAGAAGAATGTTAAATGTCCTGACTACTTGTGTGTTTTGCATGCATGATGTGGAGAATTTGGCACACCTATTTTACAATTGTCAGTGGACTAAAAACATATAGGCTGTCTTACAAAGAGCCTTCTGCCTTTATCCCATCAAATCCTAGACTATAGACTATGGATAAAAGAAAATGCTTTGAACAAGCATCAATCCATGCAGGGTATCCTTTGGTACCTATTGTTTATCCATACTTTATGGGAGATTTGGCTTGAAAAGAATAGGAAGATTTTTAGACAAAATGGTGAGACCATTGACTTGGTGAAATTGGTAACTGCGAAGATTGCTGAATTCTTTACAATGAACCAGAGAAGAGTTTGGGCTTCGTTGCAGTCTTTTGTGTCTATCAGGTGGAACCTTTATAATAAGGGATGGTATAAATTGAACGCAGATGGCTTGGCATTAGGTAACCCTGAGAAAGTAAGAGTTGGAACCATTATTTGATATTGTGAGGGCAAATGGATTGCTAGTTCCTTTAGATATATTGGGGTGTGTTCAAATATTTTGGCTGAGTTGTGGGCTCTTAAAGATGGATTATTTTTGGCGAAAAAGCTTAACATCCACAAGTTGGAAATTGAACTTGAGGCCACCACTGTTATCTCCATGATTAAGAATCACCAGGTGACTAATCTCGTGTTACTCCCTCTAGTTTCTAATTACAAGAAGTTGATGGAAGATCTTGAAGATCAACGTATGCTGTATGTGTTTAGAGAATGGAATAGGTGTGCTAACACTCTTGCTTGGTTTGATAGTAATAATTGTTGTAATAGTTCTAATTGTTACGAGGTCAACTATGTGATGTTTATTAAACCTCCTTCTTTTGTTAAAGATTTGGTCATTGCTGATAAAATTAACAATGTTATGTATCATTCTATTTTATAATTAAATCTTTCTTTTTTCTTGCCACAAAAAAAAAAAAAAAAATCACCATAAAAGCCCACAAATTGGTTTTTTTTTCTCTTCCATTTTCACATGTTCTTCCCTTTAACTTTGCTTTTCTTCTACAACTCCTCGTCTCACCTCCATTCTCTTTTTTTTTTAAGTTGCATGTAAATCTTATAATGCATATACGTGTAAAGTATAAAATATTCATAATTTTTATATTTATATTTTATTTTATATAAAAATTATATAGTATAATTTATATGGATATAAAAAATTTGTTAAATTTTTTATATTATTGTATTAACGGATGCGACCTTTATATATATTTATAATTATTTTTATATCCTATGACTGTATATTATTTTAAAATGTATCGCATCGGAATCAAATTCTCGTCTTTCTCAAGCCTCTTTCCCATGTATACCTCGTCTCCACACAACAACACTCCTGCTTTCTCTTCAGTGTAAGAACAAAAACAACAAAAAGAAAAAAAATAACAAGCATTAAACATACAAATCCTTTCTCATTTCTCAACTCTGCCCTCTTCTCTTTAAAACTCACATTTTTAATTCTCACGAAAAAGGAAAAGAAAGAAAGAAAGAGTCTTTCCTTTATTCACCATGAAGAAGCTGGCTCTCTTTCTACTCTTCCTTCTCTTCCAGAACCTGAAACCCGCCTTTTTTATTTCCCCTGATGGCCTTTCTCTTCTCTCTTTAAAGTCCGCCGTCGACCAACCTTCTGGCCAGTCAGCGTTAGCCGACTGGAACGAGAATGACACGACGCCGTGTGCTTGGTCCGGCATATCCTGTATGAACATAACAGGTTTCCCCGACCCACGTGTTATTGGGATCGCAGTTTCCGGAAAGAATCTCCGGGGCTATATTCCGTCAGAGCTTGGGACATTAAGCTATCTCCGAAGGTTAAATCTTCACAACAACAACTTTTACGGTTCAATACCAGACCAACTGTTCAATGCCACATCACTTCACAGCTTGTTTTTGTACGGTAACAATCTATCCGGCTTGCTGCCTCCGTCGATCTGCAATCTTCCAAGGTTACAAAACCTTGATCTCTCCAACAATTCGCTGGCAGGTCCTTTGCCTGAGAATCTTAAGAATTGCAAGCAGTTACAGAGGCTGATTCTAACTCAAAACAAGTTTTCTGGTGAAATTCCTGATGGAATTTGGCCGGAATTGGATAACTTGGTTCAACTCGATCTTTCCTCCAATGAATTCAACGGATCGATTCCTAGTACCATTGGAAAGTTAAACTCATTGTCGGGTGCTCTCAATTTATCTTACAATCACTTGTCTGGTAAGCTCCCGAAAAGTTTAAGTGACTTGCCAGTTACTGTCAGTTTTGATCTTAGAAACAACAATTTAAGTGGGGAAATACCTGAAACGGGGTCGTTTGCTAATCAAGGACCAACAGCATTTCTAAACAATCCTCTTTTATGTGGGTTTCCTCTTCAAAAATCCTGTAAAAACTCCAATATAAGTCCTTCAAGAAGTCAAAATTCGGGTCCAAATTCTGGTGAAAGCCAGAAAAAAGGGCTTAACCCTGGGTTAATTATATTAATATCTGCGGCTGATGCCGCTGGTGTAGCTTTGGTAGGATTGATTATAGTTTATATTTATTGGAAAAAGAAAGATTCTTCAAATAGTTGTAGTTGCACTGGAAAAGGCGAGTTTGGTCATAACGACACAGGGAAGCTGTGTTCTCTATGTTCCTGTGCCTGCATCAGCGGGTTTCGAAACGAAGACTCCGAATTCGAATACCATGAAAAGGGAGAGGGATCAGGGAAAGGAGAAGGAGAGCTAGTTGCCATCGATAAAGGCTTCAGCTTTGAGCTGGACGAGCTGCTTAGAGCCTCAGCTTATGTGCAGGGAAAGAGCGGGCTTGGGATAGTGTACAAAGTGCTGCTTGGAAATGGGGTGCCGGTAGCTGTACGGAGATTAGGTGAGGGTGGAGAGCAGAGGTGTAAGGAGTTTGCGGCTGAAGTTCAAGCTATTGGGAAGGTTAAGCATCCCAATGTTGTGAAGTTGAGAGCTTACTATTGGGCTCCTGATGAGAAGCTTCTCATCAGTGATTTTATCTCCGGTGGCAATTTGGCCAATGCCATGCGAGGTTAGTTTCTTTCTTCTGCAACTTTACTATTTCCTGCTTGGATCATTCTAGCAAGCATCACACTCACGATTCATTCAGCAGTCATTTTAGTCAAATATGATTACAGAAAGAATATTAAAAAAAAAATGAAGATAACAAGTAGTGAGAAGATAGTAGGAATGTTTTTTTTTATTATTATTTTTTAATTATTATTTCATCCAAGTTACTGCTTTTGATATCTTTTATGTGGATATGATGTTGAATGTTCAATCTGTTCATTCCTCGCATTATTTGCAGCATTTTCTTCTTTCAAACGTGTCGTCATTTTGTTAACAAGCTTTAGAATTTCTTCTCTTTTTGCCTCAAGTAGCAGTTTTAGAAGCATAAATGGCAATAATCTGACGTTGATCATATTTATGATGATGTAGAAATTAAGTGGTCCAAAGTAGGCAACCCACTACGACTGCAATTACGCCCACACGGGCATTCATTAGGCCTGGCCACTTGACAGTGAAGTCCCTTTCCTTGTACTGTGGAAGTGCCGGAACTTTTGTTAGAGTCTTCACTTTTCTGTAGTTATTTTGTCACTTCCATCGAAAAGAAACAAAAGAAATAGCCCAAGAGGATGATGATTTTGATCCTAAAGTTACGGTTTAACACAAATTTAGTGGTAAATCACAGTAGAATTTCTACTGAGAGTGAAAAAATGGCTAATTGTTGTGGGGTAGAGAGGTTTGTAGTGGCTTATCTAGTAGGTTGGTTCTATTGCTTTTAAATGAGTACTACCAGATGGTAGGTCCCTCACAATTGGTCATGCATCATATGATTAAAAAAGAAAAGAAAAAGAGCATTGACAGGTAATGGGGAGGAAATAATTTTGGCTTTGAGCATTTCAAGGTTTCAATCTCAAGGTGATGGGTCACAACTCGAGAACATGACTCACTCGATCTTAGTTTGGATTTGAGTTTTGATCAAAATAAATGCTGAGCTTTCCTTTGCATGCTTTGAGCTTGTGACCATTTAATATATTAATCTAAAGTAAGTTTTTACTTTGAGCATCTAATGGTTTCAGCCTTGTTAGATCGACAACAGTCTTCTAACAATTTAACACTTTACTTAATGTGGCTTTGGTCTGGGTATCTACCTCTATAGTTTTCTTTCTCCTTGACTTTAAAACATAGACAGACTTTTGGCAAAAAAAACTTTGCTTTTGATTCCATTTTCATGTTCATTTTCTCCTCCTTTCTTTATCTCAAACAAAAAGGGTACCTGGCCTTCTTCCAGATGAAGGTCCACTGTTTTGTTCTGTAAAAACCACTCTGGTGGGGACCTTTTGGTCTTCTTGTTACTGCACTCTTGTCTCCCCCCCGTGCTCACATAGTGCATTGAACATTTGACTACTAAAGTGGAAGATTGTGAAGAATGGATTTAGCACCCTATCTGTTTAGCCTGAAAGACTAAAACACAGCCATTGCTGAGAGCTGAAAATACAGAGTTCGTACTAACTCTTTTGATGCAAACTTTGTACATAAACCCCAAATGGTTGCAATTGCCACTTGATTCTAGTACTAGTTCTTTAAAATTGTTGGCAAATTCATTATTTATTAGTCTTTTTTTCTTTGCTATGAACGGTCAGGGGAATAACCCTATAACATGAAAGTGGTAGATCTTGCACAATTATTGACATCAACTCGTTTAGAGTTTCATTTGGGTGATAGTTTTCCATGTTCATCTTTGCGAACACTTGAACTCAGAAATTATGTAGTTTATAGCTAATAAAATTGTTTTTACAGGCAGAAATGGTCAATCGTCAACGAGCCTCTCATGGTCGACAAGGCTGAAAATTGCAAAGGGAGCAGCCCGTGGCTTGGCCTATATTCATGAATGCAGTCCAAGAAAATTTGTACATGGAGATGTCAAACCATCAAACATTCTCCTCGACAAGGAGTTGCAACCTTACATTTCTGATTTGGGCCTCAACAGACTCGTTAACATCACGGGTAATAACCCCGATTCATCAGGTGGCTTTATTGGGGGACTCCCTTACAAATCAAAGCAAACGGATCGAACCAACAATTATCGAGCACCAGAGGCTCGAGTCCCTGACAACCGACCAACCCAAAAATGTGATGTCTATTCATTTGGAGTCGTCTTGCTTGAACTGCTCACTGGGAAGTCTCCTGAGCTATTACCAACCATATCGACTTCCACGGCAGTCCTAGACCTTGTAAGGTGGGTGAGGAAAGGATTTGAAGAAGAAAACCCGTTGCCAGACATGGTAGATCCAGTGTTGCTACAAGAAGTGCATGCCAAGAAGGAAGTGTTGGCAGTTTTTCACGTAGCTCTTGCATGCACTGAAGCAGACCCTGAGATTCGACCAAGGATGAAAACTGTTTCTGAGAATCTTGAAAGAATTGGAACATAAGATGATACGTTTGTTTTTGTCTGTTCGAAAACATGGTGGTGTAGGAAGTTCAAAGTTCTACTGATTTTTGCAAGGGCTCTCCGTTTTTTTGCCATAGTAAATTTTGCAAGGTTGTCAAGATTAACTATTCATTCCCCTAAAAAGTCTTCTCAATTAGGCCCAAATTTTTACTCAAAATTCAACCGTTTCTAAAATGCTTATAAGAGACCATATGTAAGCTATATAAATTCTTGTAATTTAAATTTCAGTCCACATTTCTTTCTTTTCTTTTTTTTTTTTTAATCCATCGTATAATGATAGTGGCAAGTAATAAAATCAAATAACGTGAAAAAACAAGTTTACATGACGTTGGAATTGATTCTTGAAAATTTAAAATTTAAAAAAACTTTATAAACGTAATTTTCTCTTTCTCAAAATAAATATAAGGATAAGAGATTATTGATTAAAAAAAAGAATAAAAGTGATAAAACTTCATAAAGGGCTACTTGAAGGCATCTGGGTCTAACCGTCACACCAGATGCCTCAAGGAGCCCAAAAAGACAGTGGGCCTCACAGATACTTTAGTAGGTTCGGATTTTTTTATGTGTGATGAGATTAGTTTCGATAAAATTAAAATTAATGATAAAGGTGAGATTAATTATTATGATGGTGAGATTAAATATTATAATGATAAAATTAAAATTAATGATAAAATATTTCTGAAAACAAAAGTAACCGTGATAATGAGATGAATTATAATAAAAAAATAATTATTAAAGACAATAGAGTAAAAATTATATTAATAAAATAATAAATTATTTAATATTTGTAAAATTAATAAATTATTAAAAATTTTAATTTATTTTTAAATAAAGTAATAGTTTTGCTAATAAAAATTAAAAACAAAAAATAGTGTTAAAAATTAATAAAATAATTATTATATTAAACTAATAAAAATATTTTATAATTTTTAAATAAAAATAAAAATAAAAAAAGAAAAAATTAAATTATAAAAATATTATTATCTTTGTAATATAATACAAATGTAAAAGCAAAAAAAAAAAAAAAAATTTAAAGTTCCCACCATTCCTCCATTGCTCTCCACTGTTTCTTCCGGTGAAAAAAAACAAAATCTCCAATGCAGTGAGAACATTTAATGACACCACTGCTATGTTTTTCAAACAAATTTTCAATGAGATTAAATGATGCAATCAGCACTCACTGTGGATGAGATTGCATCCAAGCGGGGCCTTCGTTTGGCAACATCTACTATAACGGCATAAAGAATTGCAAGGAATCCAGAACGTGCCCTCTTCATTCTTGCACTTTGTACAGCTTGAGTCGCCATCAACATTAAAGTTGCTGCAAATAATAAGGTTGATCCATCCACCAGAGAAAACAGATATTTTGTACCTTTTTTGTCGGATAGAGCTGACAATTGGACACACCAGATCGTACAGAAGGTGAATTCTCACGGTATGGCTTCCATTGAAACCTAGCAAGGAACGCATGAGTTTTACCGGGATTTTCATCCTCTTCTTGATGCCAGTGTGTGTCAGTGGCTTTCAGAAGATATTGATTCGAAAAATTAGTACATCCTTTTTCTCTCTCTAAAACAATGATTTTCTACCATACCAAAAGGATTTTTTTTGGTCTGTAAGTGGGACAATCAATAAATCGATCCCAAAACATGGTAGAAAAAACCCAACTTTCAAAATTTCCAAATTTGAGAAATAGCTGCTTTCTTCTTCTTATTTTAATTTTTCGAATAAGTTGAAATTTCAATCTGCACTTTAATTTCCATTCATTCTTAACAGTAATGCTATTGGGTATTTGCTCCTGCAATTACTTAAAGATGCAATTTTCAACAATCTTTGAACAGAACTAGGAATTCCCACTGCTTTGGTTTATTCATTTATAAATTGAGTATTTAGCTTAAGAATAGGAATGTTAATGCTTAGAAATGATAACAAAGTGAATATTTATTATTTTGAGATATTTATATTTGATTTTGTTTAATATTTATAATATTTGAATATATTTAAATATTCGTTTAAGTTTATTTATTTATTTATTTAAAAGAGGGCATAATCTTTACAAGAAAAAAAAAAAGAGAAAAAGAGATTCTGACTCGAAAACAGAATATTTATGTTTTCATAAAGCTTTCTTAGTTATTAGACCAAGAGATACAGTACATTTGATTAAGTTTATTATCAGTATCCAAATTTGAATCCGATTAAATAAACATTAATTATTTAAATATTTGAATTTATTAAAATATCTGTTTATTTAAATTTTTTGTCAAAATATAAAATAAATAAAAATTTAATTTAAAATTCAAGTTTAATCTTAATTAATAATAAATAAAGGTTATTTTTCAAGTTCGAAACCTTCTACAAATTTAAAATTTTATATATTTTACATATGTAAAAGAATAATAGATTTAGATATCTATTACTATTTATTAAAATTTAAATGAATTCGGATATTGAATATCCAATTATACTATTTATATTCATTTTGAATCTATTACGGATAATAAATTTTTTATTTAAATATATTAATTATCTGTTTTTAACTATCCGAATTTATCATGAACGGATTGGATAATAACAAATATCTGTTTATTTATTATTCATTATCATCTACAATGCTCCATCTTTGTTGCATAGCATGCTTGGGTGCTGCATTAGCCAGAAGCAACTGAATCATTTACCATGTGTTAGTTATATATACCAACTGATATGTCATTGACTCCGAGGTTAGAGCCTTATTTGGTGTGAATGAACAAGGATTGTTATAATAATTGATATCAGATTTTGTTTGCTGGAAATCCACGATGAAATATGTTGCATATTTGAGCCAGCGGGGCTCTCCTGTTCTATTTGTGTAATGGGGTTGCATTCTGCCATTTTATTTCATGAACACATAAATATTAATGTCAATATTTATGTGGGCCAAATATTTCTTTTGTACCTCATAATTCTTGCCAAAAACGGAAGATATATTTTTCATTTCCGGACTAGAAGTAGTAAAGTTGCTTCAGTAGTCTTTCTGTAGTAGAACTACTGAACCACGCCCACCAGAGCTATAGGGAGACCGAAGGGACTTGCGGAAAAAAACCCAAAGATAGGTAATCTATATGCTGAAAGATCGGAGAATCCATGCACAAAAATGATGTAGAACCACTTTGGAATGTTAGGCAAGTGAAAAAAAAAAATCAAAATTAGCTTGCTGTTACCCTTTTATCAGCAATGCATTACAGTTCACGACCTGTGGGACTAACATGTATGTTTCTTGAATCCGGTGAACCTTTAAGTCCTTGGGTGGCTGTAGGATGCTTCACAGTGGGTGTGTCAATCATATTTTTCTGAGCGACAAGCACCATCCATGTTCAGAAGAGGACACCATTTTTTCCTTGTGGGTAAGTGCGTCTCGTGTCGAAATTTGACATGTTTAAAAGGTTTTTATGATGAAGAGAGTTCTGATAACACTGTTGCAAGAACTGTATACGAACTTATTTGAAATGTATCCGAGCATTCTTGGGCAGATTATTTTTCAGTTTCTCTGGTCTTACCTAAAGCTTATTGCAGTTAAAGGAACACAAGCAACGACATAGACAGTGAGGTTATCCTTGAATCTCCTGAAAATCACTACCTTTTTACCGCTCCAATGACGTAGGGATACGATAATCTGATAGGTTTCTTTCCAGTACTGCTTTCTTTGGTGACTGTTATTGCTGCTGTGTCTTCATTGTTTTCTTCATCTTCACTCCAGTCAAGAGGATAGTTCTGCAAAAACTCTAAAATGGGTATGTTACCTCTAAAATTCTCTTATTGGGTCCTTTTTTTTTTTTTCAAAATTTCTTGTTTAATACTTGGAATTGGGATCTGTACGTAGGTAGAGTGTGATGATGAGTCATGAATATATTTTTGAAGCGTTTCATTTTCAAGTATCAACAATTTAGATGATTTCTCTCACAGTGTTTTAATATTTCATGGCTCGTTAGATACACATTGAAATCAAATATCCTCCTGGTTGAGATTGATTTAACCCATGACTGAAGGATGTGGGAAGTAGACTGAAGATCACAAAGTCTGCTACCTGTTTTGTTTTGTTCTTCTATCATATTCATATGTATATATTTTGTTTGGTTTGTGTCAATAGGCCTGACGAATAATAAAATTTTGGTCGGATTATGCAATTAATCTCTTTGCTTGTTCGAAGTTCATTTAATCGCTATAATATAATTCATATGGGTCATTTTATTTTAACAATTCGTAATATAGTAGTTCAAGTTTATCAAATCCTATCAACACTTTGAAAAATGTTGGTGTACATATCAAATTTTTAAACCTAACAAATGAATTTATAAGATTATCAAATATCTATTGATTATAAATAAAATAAAAAATAAATGTGTCCGAATTATATGAATTTATTTGTGAAGTTAAAAATATTTTTATCGTCACATTTGTCAATGTAAAAAAGAATAATTTTTAAAGCTTGATTTGAATATGTTGTGAAAATCCTTTTACCATATCAGAATTTATGTTTTATAATTGGATCTTAAATAACCCAAAGTAAATGGAATTATTCACTAAAATGAAATACAAATCAGTATACATAGATAATTTTAACAGAAGTTAATATTTAAATTTAATAATTTAAAATATGATATGAAAAAAGATATGAATTAAAATTTTAACAAAATTATATATATAGAAATTTGATAAAATAAAAAAAAATTTTATATTTTTATATCAATATAAATTATAACATATAATTTTTATATAAAATATAATATAAAAACATAAATTATCAAGTTTTATACGATTCGTGTACTCGAATTGCCAAATCTACCCATATCGATACTCTTCCAAATCCAACTAATGCAAGGTACATTTTTTTTTTCCAGAAAGAATGGGTTTGAAAAGAAGGATAACGAGCAACCTCAGTTTGCAATGTAACACTTCACCAGAAAATCCCAACGACAAGACAAACGATTATTTTGTTGCTTCACTTTAACTTTGGTAGACAATGGTTTTGTCATTACATTCAAAAGTTTGGCTACATCCATTGTGAGAATTCAAAAAGTTTTGGTAAGGAAAGTTATCTATAAAATAAATATAAGAAATGTGTTATAAGTAGGTTTATCTTAGATCAATTTAATATAATATTAAAATTAATATTTAAAAATTACGAGTTTCAAGTTATTTATGCGCGTAATATTATATTAAAAACTCAATGTGAATTTGGTTTTTAAATTCTAATATCTTAAATGATTTTAATACTTTTATCTCAAATTTAATAAATTTAATCTGCATTTTTATTAAAATTTGATTTAAGAATAATTGAAGATAGTATTAAAATTTTATCTATAACTTGAATGATATGACACTGTTGTGATGGCCTCAAAAACTAAGGTAAATAAGCTTTTAAACATATCTTAAAAAATATGTTTTATTATTATAATTAAATAATAATTAATATTTTTAAATTCTAAAAAAGCTTTTATACTAATATGTAATGCATGATAAAAAAAATTTAAATTGGTATGTCATGTCATAAAAAAAGTATTACTTGATTCAATTGAATTGTAAACTTTAATATTATTATCAATTATTTTTAAATTAGCCTTTAATAAAAGTGCAAGATTAAATTCATTATCGTTAGAGAAGAAGAACTGGAGCTGCTGACTTAAAGATATTAAAAGAATCAAATTCAAATTTCAGTGAAAAAAAAAAAAAACTTTATAATGGCAATTGATCCAATGTTAATAGCCACCAATAATTTGGAGAGCGTTGTGGGTGTAGAAAGCGAGCGATCATCGTTGGTTTCATCATTGATATTGAATTATTGATGTAAGAGGAAAATCACCAAAAAGATGTTAAGAGATTAATTGTCCATTTTCCAACTAAATTAACTAAATTAATAAAAATTTATTCATGCAATAATAAATAAAAAATTTCAATTTCAATATTTATAATTTTTTTATTATGAGATTACTTAAAATGAATAAAAATTTATTCATATAATTATCATTAATAAATGTCATTCAATAAATTTAAAATTTAAATTCAATATCTATAATCACTTTTATTTTATTATCTTATAGTGATTTTTTTATAAAAAAAACTAGTTTGTGACCCGTACGATGTATGAATTAATTAATTTATTTATTTTGAAATTATAATTATAAAATGATATTAAATTTTAAATAAATATATGAACAAAATATAAAAGTATTATTCAAAAATATTAAATTTCTTATTTTTTGAATTTTTAAGTGAAAATGGATTATCGGTTTCTTTATAAACTATTTTAAAATTTTGTGTAATTAGCAAATTTAAACTTAAAAATAATGCATTTAACTTTACAAATGATAGAAAGTCTTGAAAAATAAACACTTTACTAGGCTTAAGGATATAAAATTGATAATGCTTAAAAATATAATGAAATGCAAATTAATTAAATTATTATTCATAATTAAAAATATATAATTTCATTTTCATTTTAATTATTTTATTGTTTATATTTAAATATCCGTATTTGGTGAAAAAACTTCTTATATTACAAAATTAAAGAAAATAATATTTTTTATTATTTGAACAATTTGATTCAAAAAATAAAAAGTAGTAGATACTGTAGATAATTGTCTTCAAAAATCTTATAGAAAAAAAAAAAACATTTCATCTCCATCTCAATGTTAAGTTATTAATATAAGATGATAAAGTTTAGTAGTAAAGTATATATACTTGTCATCTTATAAAGATTAATATTTTCAATAAATAAAAGCAAGTGGAATTATATCATTTTCATAGTTTACTTTTTTACTTATATCACAATAGAGTACCCCAACTCAATCTTTCCACTCCTACATTTCATGGATACAACATTTAGCAATACAAAACAAACAAAGAAGCCTCATGTAGGATTATTTTATTGTTACATTGTAAAGATCAAAAGCACCTTAAGTTTTAACATTAAACCGAACATATTTCAATTCCTACTTCCTACAATAATCTAGTTAAACAAAATGTAATATTTAAATATTATCATTATAATTTTTATTGATTTTTACCTAATAAAACTGTTGTTCTGTTTGATGGGATATTCAATTTTGAAATTTAAATTCCCTTAACTTAATATATGACCCATTATTCCTGAAAGCAAATTTTAGAATAAGGTCATTGTAGCACAAAAATCTCATAAATTAATGGTAAAATTATAATTACTAATCAAGTAGAACGAAATTGATAAGAAAACTTTTATCACACTGATATTTTTTAAAGAGAATATCAATTGCCGATGAAAACCTTTAAAGCTCTGAATTGGGTGTTTTGTAATTAACATCCCTTTCAACTATTAACTAGCTACTAAAAATTAAAATAATAGTTTCTCAAAATAAAAAAAGAATATAAGCAACTAATAATGAATAAAAAAATGAAGATAATATTTTATTTGATACAAGTACGACTAATACCACAGGTTTATGCAATTGATGGATAAATGAGTAATAGAAGAAATTCAACACAAGAATATTTCATCGAGGTGGAAGATGGCATCAGTTAAATAATGAAATATATGATATTTGGTCTTTTAAAATTTATTAAAAATTAATAAAAATAATTTTATATTTAAAATTTTTAAATTTAAAATAGATATATTTAGATTGTTAAAGATATATTTAAATTATATATATTTAAAAAGAGATAATATATTTAGATTGTTAGGGATAAATTTAAATTATATATTTTTTAAAAATTTAAAAAGAGATATAGATGGTTTAATAGTTCATTTAAAAAAATAACAAAATTATTAATTTTATTCTAAATGTATTTGAAAAAAGTGAGCTTGGAATAAATTTAATTTGATTTAAATTAAAATAAAACTCTTGAAATATTAAAATAAATCTAATTTTAAACTTTCAAATATTTTTTAAAATAAAATAATTATTGAATGGGATTATTTGGTTAAAATTTTAAATTAAATTATTATTTTACATGTAAAAAATATGGATTGTTTACGTAAGTATGGATGTGATATATCTTATTAGGTATCTATGTATTATGTAATATATATATATATATATATATATATATATATATTAGATAAGTATAAAATGTAAAAAAAAAAATTGAGTAAAAATTTATGATAAAAGGTAAAATTACTGAAAATAGAGAGAGCAGATGAATCCCTCTAAACCCTTCCAATAAACAATACAAACCTTGTCATTGTCGTCATCAGCAACGGAACTCGTCGCAAAAAAAACAAAACATTGTGGGATACTTTGTTCTGGAATTTGGCTGCTGAAGTCAGTTTTTTTGTCAAACAAAAGACTTAACATTTGCCGGGACTAATGCAACCACCTGAAAGAGACAAGTCAGAAAACCATAGTTTTCATCACTGCCCTAAACTTGCAAACAATTAATTTCTGGTGGACCTCAGCCTTCATCATTCTAGCAAAGATGAAATCAACTAACCAGTGGTCCAGCCTAGTAGTAAACACTGCTTGGGTTGATTTGGTCTTTCTTCCCCTTTGTTAATGGCACTTTCACACTTTGGGTTGTCCCCTATTTTTAGTGGGTTTGGCATTTTTCTTTCTTTGTAGCTACTTTTGTTGGAATAAAGCATTGTGCAATACTTCAATTTTGTTCTTAAAAGATATCCAATCTAATGATAAAGATAATAAAGAATGCAAAGAACCAGAATGCTGGAATCTTAATTTCAATCATTAAAAATAAATAAATAAAGAACTGGAAATTTGATTTTAGTTTTAGGCTTTCTATATTTGTATATGGTATATATACTGAATGTAGCATACAAAGTTCAAAAAGAGGTCAATGTTCAGAAAATCTTCAGTGGGCGAACCAATGGTTAAAGTTAACGAATCCCGAAGAGGAGAAGAGGAGCCACTCAGAAAGCAGACTTTTATTTCTTTTCCCGCTGCTGCAGCCTTAAAGAAAAATACTAGTCCTGTAAGAAAGAAATCAATCAAACAAAGATCATTGAATATGGACCCACGCCTGCAAGTGCCATTACTTTACTTTCAAGACCAATCAACTCCTCAGTCTCCTCAAAACATCTCGGTTGGTGAATTCAACTATTCAAGCATAAAGCTAAAACCCCATGGTCCTGTTCCTTTCTCAGTCAATTTTCTTTTCTCTTTTCTTTTCTTGCATTGAAGAAAACAGGCTAGTTAAAGTGCTATGTCTCATCATTGAGTAGAAGAGACTGTTGTTGTCAAAAAGACATGGGCAATTGTGTTACAGTTTACAAGAACAAAGATCCTGCAGCCATGAATCTCAGTGCCCAAATTCAACTGCCCACTGAGAACTTTGTCAGAAGGGAGCAGTCAATTGCTGAACTCGGTTCCATGTCTCAGCTGTCATCAATGGATACTAGTTTCCGAGACTTGAGTATGTTTCTAAATTGGCTTTCTTGATCTATTTATCATCATTCTTTGTTCTTGTTTCAGCCTTACATTAGTGCTTATGTTTGAGCTTTGGATAGTTTGATCTAAGATGTCAGATTGGTTGACTTCTGATAATCAAATTTTGGATTGGGATGGCACTATAATTGTGAAGTTTCCTTTGATCATTTCAATGATCAAGGTCTAATTTGGAACCCAGTAAAAATACTTGATTTAGTGGCTAGCTGTCCCCTTGTCATGATATTATATGGTTCAATTGTCTATTTTCTCTCAGGAAATTATTAATTCTGTTACTTTGTTCCAGGCAAAAGCAGACTCATAAGCTAGCATATAATTTACAAATTTAATGTGACCATTTTTGTGGCAGTCTCAGACTAAAACATAGCTGCAGAAAATTTCTTCTGCAGGTTGTTCTTTTCTTTGCCCACTTAAATTCTGAACTTACTCCCAACAGCTTGAGTGATGGAGAAACTTTCACAAATAGGCTCAAAACCCTTTGGATTTGTCACATTAGCAAATTTAGAATTTTTGCTGTTTATTCCTTTTTACACAGAAGGCAAACAGTGTTTATTGATGGTAACTTCCCATTTTTCTGTCTTTTCAGAGTTGAAAGTCTATCCTAACTGCTAACCAATAAATAAAGGACTGATTTGAAGTTGAGAATCTGAACCAAATTAACCAGTCCTCATCTGCTTGTCACTTGTCCCTATGCTCTTCATAATTCCCAAGTGTCTCCAGCTCAAAATTTTCTTGTTCACAAAGTTATCCAAAAATAGTCTTTTCCCCCCTTGCATAGGAACCCCTGTTCTTCCCAGATTATCTAAAGTAACTGGAAGCCATCTCTATTACTAACTCCGATAATATCAGAAACTATAGCATGTTCTACAATATTGCAGTCATAAATGGTCCTTTTATTTCATATAATTTACATTTTTTTTATGATCACTGAGATATCAAATATCCTCCAGGCAGATGTCTCCTGGAATGGACAGTTTGATTTTTCCCATTTTAGATTGGTGTAGAAGCTATGAGGGTGAAATTAAGTTTTGTTATAATCATAGCCTAATCGGTTATGACTTTTGTTAATAGCAGGGTAACAACAAAGATGTTGATAGAAACAACTAGTGTATTCAGGCTGCCTGAGCGCTCTAAGATGGTTCGGTGGTGACAGTTTTCCCATGGTGCATCAGAATTTTAACCCAGTTCTGTATGATTACTGACAGTTGCGCTCATATTTAGGAAAATAGAATGATCAGGAAACTTGGTTAGCATATAGTTGGAAGCTTCTTTTCAACTAGGGACATATGCACCTCAGACAGAATCTCTTTGCAACTATTATGTGCTTTTTGATTAACCTATAAAGGTCTGATTATTGATCGTGGCACGCGATGGCAAATTCTTGCAGGATTCAAGATGGTGGATTGTTTGCTACAAAACAGATTAGAATTAGTGCTTTTGCAAATAATGTTTACGTAACTTTGAATGGGTTGTGACGTTTTGCAGATTCTTTACCCTTTCTTCTTAACTGGAAACTCACTCATATTTAGTATCTTTAATTGAAGTGTACCTATAATTTCTATCCAGGTAAAACCGAGGAGAATTTTTTCGATTCCCAGCCTTGTCTAGAATCTGATTGTGAAGATTTCTTCAGTGTCAATGGTGGTGAGATTTCCCTACTTTTGTTGAGAGAATTATGTACATTTCCCTATTGTAATCGCATGAAAAGAAGTATATGTACTGGGAATTATATTGCGATTTTTTATACTTAGATGCTGCCAAGATTTGAACAAATTAAGAGTTCAGCACTCTACCAATATAGCACACGGCTCTTGATGGGAATTGTATTGCTATGTTTCTTAACTTTTGTCAGTGCTTTTAACAAGCTTGTTTTCATCCAGATTCTACCTCTTGTGGTAACAGCCCAAACCACCAGAAAAGCTTCACGGAAAGTTCTCTGCGTGATAAAAATCATTCAATGGACCGTGCACATGATGCAGTAGCTGAACATTCTCCAAATGATACAAAGAAGCAACTAATTGAGTTATTTCGTGAGAGCTTCGACGATGATGATGATGATGCTGTAAATAATGATCCAAGTTTAAAACAACAGTTGGAAGACAAACCTACAACTTTCAACCTCCCTCCAAAGTCTACAAGTAGAAGTCCATATGAATCTATCCCGAACTCTGTTCGCAGTAGTGAAGCATCTCCTTACAGCGGGCACGTCCCTAGGAAAGAAAAATCAGCCCAGTCTCCGCAGTGCTGCCTTCCAAGTCTGGTACGCAACATGAGCTTTGGTGAGAGAAAGAAAAGGCTAAGCCCTGCCAAAACTGATGGACGGTAAGCCAGATATTTATTCTGTATAAATCTCTTGAGAAGTTATACTTAAACAAGCTACAATCTCAAAACCTTTTTGCAATATATTGTTCAAATGCTTGCATCTCATCTTTTCTTATAGTGATACTACATCTGTAAAATGAGAAATTGGTAAATTTCTATGTTTCAGTTGCTTGGGGTTATGGCAGTTTTGAGTCATTTGTCTTTTCTAATGATTAGTCTGCAGAAAGGTCGAAATCATACAGGCAGATGAAATTTTTTCCCCTTTATTTCCTCCGGTTTTACAGACCTTGTCTGAAATAATGAATTGAGCCCTTATAGGCATTTTGGCAACATGGGTAACACCTTTCTATCATTAATGAAAGAAAGAAAGCTATAGCATTGAAATCCCTATATACGGGATGAGCTGGAAAAGGTAGTAGTATTAATTAAATCATCGGACAAAATTAAGAACAGAGTAAAAGGTTGCCATCATACATTAGATTGTTAGGCAATCAGCCAGCCTTGCAATGGCTTCAAGTCAATGACAGAAGAAGAATCTCAAAATCATCAGTCACCACATAAAATACATAAAAATGTAAGAGAAGAGATTGATTAGTCGTAAATAAATCAGTTCTTGCTGCTCCTTCTTTGCCTTTGACTAGAATGAGTCCTCTTTCTGGGAAGGACATCTAATCTATGTTTATTTTTGAAGTTGATTCTTCAATTTCAGATAGGATTGTTTCAAAGATTACTTATTCATTTCACAATTTGAACAGATTTATGTCGCACTGCTAGAATTGGATCATATGGATTCAATGGTGTTGAAGTCGAAGTATTATTTCACAACAAAATATTGCTTTTTATTCTTTTTATTTATTTCAGTAATGGAGTTGGTTCTTTTGCACAAAAGCCAAATGTTTTGCATTAACCAGGGTCAGGAATTGATCGATTGCTGGAACAAACATACCTACATACAAACACTATGGAAACAAGATGATTCAGTCTTCTATATGACAATTACATTCTTTGAAGTTCGCCTTGCTCATAAGTATCTTAATCACTCGGCCGTGGAGATACAACAAACAGTGTAGTTAAGGTACAACTAGAGAAGTGAAACGTCACAAAAATAACAATAAAGACGCAAAGAATACACGTCAATCTTTATTCATCCATTACCATGAGCATATCATTGTCCATCTTTCTTTATTCATCTGAATTTCTTATCTTCCAACATCCATCTTCTCCAGTGGAGACATGTCCTCACTACAAATTCAACAATGTGGAAAACACAGATCGATCGTGAGATAGGAGAGAATGCGGATTGAAGCAAATGCTACCTTTCAGTCGACCTTAATTTCTCGCCATCCCATTTTTCCTTCGCAAACGAGCCACGTTGACAGCAATCAGAACCGAGAGCTCATCCTTATTCTTATCCAAGAACCGATAATAGGCATGTCTGATAGATTTCTTTATCACCAAAGTGCCAAAAGTGGCCCAAAATCCCACAAGGAACCCCACTACCGCACTTATGTAGAACTGTAGTTTTATGTGTCTGTCACCATCGTTGTCTTCGGAGGGTCCAATAACACTGGATATGGTGCAGCTGATTGAGAACGGCGGCCCACAGAGTCCTGGATTACCCTCATAAGTAGATGGATTACCAATGGTTTGCAGTTGGTTGGATGATGGAATTGGTCCAGACAGGTTGTTGTATGACAAGTTCAAAAAGTTAACTTATATATGCTTGAAGGAATTGGACCTGAGAGATGGTTATGTGAAAGGTCAAGGGCTTCTAACAGTTGTAAGCCTTCAAGATTTACTGGTATTCTTCCCGTTAGTTGGTTTCAAGAGAGATTCAAGAACCCAAAGGCCGAAAGATTTGTCATCTCCTCTGGTATCTCTCCCACTATATTGTTGCTGGACAGGTCTATGCTGTTTATAAGTGGAATTATTATGGTAAATACACTTTCTCTTCCCTTGATGACCAACTCCATGTGATTGTTGAATGTCATGTCTTGTGTTGAGGGTCCTAACCTGAAGAGGCTGTGCAAAGTTTTCAGACGTGGCAAGCTGCCCAAACAACTAGGAATGGACCCTGACAGATCATTTTGTGCTAGATCCAAGATGTGGAGGTTGGAGAGGTGACATAGTTTTTCAGGAATGCTTCCTGTTAGCATGTTGGCTCGTAGGCTTAAAAGGGCCATTGGAGATTCGTTTGCCACAATTTACTCAGGGATAGACCTTGTGAATTTATTTTCTCCAAGATCAAGTGCAAACAAAACTTTGCAATCCTACAAGAACCTAGAGAGCTCCCCAGTAAGATTATTGCTGCTCAATTTCAACCAGCTTAGTGAAGGAACAGAGCACATGGAGCTCGGAATGTCACCTGATAGATTATTCTTAGAAAGATCTAAAAACATCAAATATTGCAAACCCTGCCATTGCCTTGGAATTGTTCCAGTTAACTGATTGCTCGATAGATCAAGAAAATTCAAATTCATCATATTGTTTATGGATGGCGGAATGCTACCATTTAAAAAGTTCCCAGAAAGATTTAAGTTCTGCAATAATGACATTTCATGGCCTATGTTTGAGGGAATAGGTCAAGAAAATAAATTGTTCTTCAATGAGAGGTTTGTCACATTTGACCAAAGTGGGATTGAACCCTCCAGGTAGTTGGATTCTAAATTAATCCATACCCCTATATTCAAAGGTAAAAGCCATTGACTTAGGAAGCATCCCTCTCAATTGGTTATAAGAAAGATCCGGCAACCAAATCGTTGGTACTAATCTCCAAAACCAATCAGGAATGGTGTCTGAAATGCCAACATTGGAGAGTGTAATTTGAGATAATTTGATTTGAGTTCTGAGGCACGGAGGAAACGCAGGGCCTAATTGGCAATCATTGATTGCAATTTGGTCCAGTTGCAATGGAGGAATCCAGTCATCTCTCAATCTAAACACCAAGGATTTGTTGGTAGATGATAAAGAAAGATCGCTTAAATATGTTAGATTCTGAAAATGAAGCTCGGTTATGACTCCTTCAATAGAGTTCCCATATAGACCCAGCTGAAACAGCTGCGGGAGTTGACCAATACCTTCGGTGATTGTTCCACTCAGCGTGTTAAAACTTGATCGAGCTTTGCCATTTGTGACAAATTCCCCACTGATCCTGGAAGTGGACCCGAAAATAAATTGTTGGAAAGTTCAACGTATTCCAAATAACCCAGGGACCTCAGATAATTTCCCTGTAAATTTGTTGGAGTAGAGCACAAGAGACATCAAATTCTCAAGGGACCACAAAAAATCAGGCAGATTCCCTGCGAGATTATTTGTGCTGAAATCTAATGTCTCCAAGTTACCATTACTGCATCTTGACAAAGTGCCAATCAGTTCTCCAGATTCACCTTCAACAGAATTTGATGATAAATCTAAAACTTGAAAATTGCAAAGGTTTCCAACTGAAACCTTCGGAATGGGACCCGTAAGATTAGAACTAAGAAGTCTAACTTCAACGAGGGTGGCGAAATTAAACAGCAAGTGTGGCAGTGGAGAGCTGAACTAGTTAAAGAGAGGTCAAGATTTTGAAGCGATGTAAAATTGACAAATGGGAGAGTCTGAGGAAGGTCATATAGTTGACAGCTAGAGAAATACAACTCCAATGATGAAGGAAGCATATTTATGGCTTTTAGCCAAGTAGTTGATGCCTTACTGAGGTTTACATATCTTAAGTTTAGGTAGTGCAGAGAAGAGAGGATGGAGAGCCATTCTAATTCTGTCACCCAAAGATCTTCTGAATCTGAAATCCCCGTTTCGAGATCGAGATAAACCAAATTTGACAGATTCCCAAGGTGGGGAGGAAACATACCAAAAAAATTTGCCCAATTCATCTCAAGATGCATCAAATTCTTGAGTGAACCAATGAAATTTGGGATTGGAATTCCTAGGAAATTGTTGTAACTCACATCCAAGTAATTCAAATGTGTCAAGTTTAGCAAAGAAGGATTTAACGTACCATATAATTGACAGAACTGATAAAGCGATGGCGAATCTCCCCCTTGCAAAGGACAGTCATACTTTTTGCTGAGGTCTAGCATGATAACATTGCCTGTCTGATTGCTACAGCCTACGCCTGACCAGTTGCAGCAATCTTTACCGATCCAAGAATAGAGTCGACCAAAGGGATCAATAAGACCGTCTTTGAGTTTAAGAGGGGCTCTCCTCTCCATCTCGATGCAACCTACATTGGGATTGAATCCAGCAGCCTCAAGGTGATAAAATCTAGAAACAAGAGCAAGGAAGAACAACAAAAGAAGTTGGAAGGACGTGTTTCTGCTAGCCATTTCTCGCCAGGCAGCGAAAACATGAGCCATTGTAAAGGATTACATTGCCGCTGATTGAGCTATCCCTGGCAACATTTTTTTTTTCCTTTTTTTTTTGTTGTTAACTTAAGAGATTAACTCCACGTTACAAAGCTACTTTGTTTTATTTCTCAGTATGCAAGAGCTAGAACCAGCTGTGAATTATCAAAGTCAATTTCGAAAATTCAATTACCAAATTTCTTTGATGCATAGCCCTTAGTACTAATCAAAAGATTATTCCCATCAAAGTTAGCGATATGTTAGGCAAAGCTGTCACCGGTCAATGGCAAAAGAATCTTAAAATTTCAGAATCATCATTCTATCTGAAAAATGTACTAATTAATCAAAACAACGTCAACTGTTGAAATTTCTTTTAATAAATCTCAAGGAGGATTCTGACTTTGTAATTAAATATAGAGGGAATTATTTTCACTAGAATGAGCCCTCTTTTTAGAAAGGACAAAACTAGATAGTATATGTTTATATTTTAATTTCTATCAGTTTCATGGAAGCTGATTTTTGAAGTAAATCGTGCACAGAGGAGGGGAATATAAGTGAAAGGGTAACAAGTACTAAGTATAATCTGCTTTATTTGGCAGCCACTAGTAACCCCATCACTTTCCTACTTGCTAGTAAAAAGCGTCTCCCTACGATTAAAAGTGTTCATGAATCATATTGTTAGTCAAGTGTGAGTGTGACTCAATCCGGATTAAGTTTTGAATAGAAATTTTTAAATAGGTTCAATTCAAAATATTATTTATTAATAAGAAATTATTTTTCTTTAAATTTAATTGTATATATTTAAATTTAAATAAATAAATTGAGTTAAATCTTAAAAAAAATATAAAAATGTCAATTGAGTCTAATTTGATTCGATTTATAAATATCTCTACATATGATCAACACATTAAGTTTATCTATTATTTTAATAATGAATAAAAGTTAGAAGTAAATATATCCATTTGTATTTGAGCATTTGATTCCATTTTGACCTTTTAACTTTATAAGAAAAAGAAGTAGAAGTAATCATTCCTCCGAAACGAGTAGCTAGTCACCAAAGTGTAAAGAGATTTTTGTCTCAAAATTGGATTAAGTTATTATATTTAGGATGTGTTTAGTACATAAAATTATGATATGATAAAATTAGATTAAATAATGTTATTCAATCTTGTGTATGATTTGTGCAAAAATTAAAATAAGATAATTTATTTATTGATCAAAATTATCTTTTTTTAAAGTTTATATAATTTACATTATTGATATAATTTTTTAAAAGTATAGTAAAACATATAAGTTTAATCCTATAAATTAAAAATAATCATTTTCACTTTAAGTGAATTGAATCATCATATATTAAAAGGATGATTAATAACTCATTGTAATCCTATCTCTTTTTTTAGATATAATATACAATAATTATTATCTTATTCTATCTATTATCTTATATATCAAATATGACCTTAATTGCTTTAAAAAAAAATTCAGGCAAATACTTACTTAACAAGTGTTTTGTAATATGATACTAGAACCATAAAAATTTGTACCACTCAACCTTCTCTTGTTTACGACTAATCTCATTCCAAAGAATTTAAGCAAAATAACAATTCTTGGGAAAGACCATGACTTAACTCCATTTTATTGCTTGATGAATTTCAAACCCTCTATATGTCACATTTAGAAATTACATTAAAAATTGTTTAAACTCAAATATCATATTAAATATTTTTAAAATCATTCATGATTCTTCTTTAAATGAGCCCATTATACGTGTAGCTTACATCTACCCATTAACAGTTGGGCTTGTAATTTAAATCATTGTTAAATCGGGCTGAACACCCTAGCTATAAGCCCAACTCACCCATCAGTCCAGGTCCAAGCGTATTGAAACAAAAACCTCTTCTCAGTCCACGGTCCTTCGCCGTTCAACAGCCTTGTTATCTCCTGATGGACGATGAAACTCAGGATGATTTGTTGAGCAGCCTTGATCAAGAACGACAAAAAATTGGTGGCTAAAAGTAAACAACACATTAAGTGCCCGTAAAAGTCAATGTACAATTATTAGATCCCAGAAGCAAAACTGAAGAAACGACTAACCCCACCTCTGGAGTCCAGCTCCTTGATCCTCTTCCGGGGGAGAAGAAAATACTACTTATATAGGATAATTATCTAATGATGATAGAATTGATTATAACACACTTGCAACACTAGACATTGGTGAGAACAGTCAAAACAGCAACTTCAAATTCCTATTCAATCCACCTACAAAACTGGAAAGAATCATCAGAAAGGTATGGGCCCTCTAGTTCACATCTTCTGTCATATCTGTGTCTTCAGCCATTATTATCTCCATATCCCTAATATCCCGCTTCAATACGTTGCCAAGCCTTGCAATGGCCTCTGTCTGCTGTTGTAATACCTGTTCCCAAAAAAGACCGTTCAATTTCAAGTCAGCAGATTAAGTAATGATATATAGAAAGGCAATATGCAAAATTCTTCGATAACTGATGCATATCAGACAGCAGATTCTGTGAAAAATTGCCTGTAGAAGTATTATCATTGCAAAATAAAGAAAAAAAATGTAGTGATGACAGGTACTGTCTTTCCAATCAAATATATGCAAGAACGCCTAAATTGCTCAGTCGTACCTCCTGCATATCAGCAAGACTCTGCTCATGTATTTTAGTTGATCCTGGAAGATAAAGAGAACCTCCAGCACCAATAGCATTTGCTTGAACACGAGACACAGTGAGCAGGTTTTGAACCCTCCTAGAAAGTTCTGCTCCAGATCCTTTCAACTGTGATTGCATCTGCTTTCAGTACAAACTCTTGATGACAGCATAGAAAACGCAAAATAAGAAGATCAGAGGATAGGAAGGCTAGCCTGTCTAGTTATTGCAGCCAACTTCTCAGCCAATTCAACTTCCCCTTTCATTAAAGGCAACCTGCAGCCCTTATCCTCTAATGCTTCGACGATTCTCATCATCTTAACACCACCATACAAAAATAAAAGTCAACATAATTACACCCAAAATATGCATAAATTCTAGCATAAACCATAAAAACTTCCCTACTACATTACAACTAACTCCATATCCAGCCTTACCACACACCTAAGGCAGTTGTAATTACTAGCATTGGACCAAGCACATTCTCTTATCCTTTACCTTTTTATTTATTTTGTTGAGTTTTGGTGGCGGGAAAAGGGTTGGCAGATCATCAAGCAAGAAAAAAAACAGGAAGAATGGCTTTTCTGCCAAAAATAATTATGTTTCTTATCAATGCCTACGACCATGCCTATCATTTCTAATTGGTGCTAAAAAATAATCAAAATTTGTTCCCACCTTTAAGAGGCGCCTTTGAAGGCTTTGCTCCTTTTGTCGCATTCTCTGGATCCAGGGAAGAGTTTCAGCTTGAAAATGCCTTTGGAGCTGCAAAAAGAATAGCACGTGAAAAACAAACTCCAGACAGTAATCTGCAGAGATCAATGGAGGATACAGTACCATTTTTACATTGCTCTGGGTCATTCGCAATCTCTCAGCATCTGAAAGGATGACTTCGTCTTGTAGCTGCCAGCAACCCAGCAATATAAAAAGTCAAGGGTTCAGCCGACAGAGGCCACTCACAAAATAAAATAAATGAGAAGTGAAAATGCATGGCTACTAAAAGACCAAGACTTGGGGTACATGTAAGTGCTCATAGAACTTAAAAAGTTAAAAAATAATGTATACATTTGACCACATTTATCACCGTTTCTTCCAAATATTAGCAACAAAGTAATAACAAACTAACTATCCTGTCCAGCCAGAATAGTAAAAGCTCTCCCATTTCTATATCCTTGCACATAAATCTACTTTGTTATATCCTTGTCCAGTATCTTTCAAGGTTCCATGCAGATTCTAAAAGTCAGAGGCACCGACAAACAAAATTCCATCAGTTACGCAATGCACAATCACAATAGTACATGAGATTCTTTAATTAGTTACATCAGAATAAGTTCGTTCTGAAATAGCCGTCATTAGTTACCAGTCTCAAAATTTATACGCATCCAAATATTGCTCTAAGAATCACTTCCTAATGAAGATTTTCCAGACAATAACAACACAAAGAAACAATATAATAAGAAAAATCACTCCACATCTCAAATAAAAACAATAATTACCTTCAACCGCTGTGAAAGATCCTTAAAACCGTGAACAAGCTGAGGCCAGAGTCTTTCCCGATCAGCACTCTCCATACCTTCCAGTTTTGCCATAGCTTCCACCCACATGATCTACAAATGTAAACTATCATCCAATCTTAGTAAAAGTAGAATTGAATGAACCCAACAAAAAGAAGAGAAGATTAATAGTAAAAAAATTGCACAAGGAAATGCTAGAAAACTTACATCCGATATACCAGTTGGTTTTGCCCTGAATTGCGGGTCTATTACACTAAACAATAAATGCTGCACAAAAATTAACTCAACCATCAATACACACGCGAACCACCTAAAACTCCTAAAACTCTAATGCTTTATTCGTTAACGTAAAAGAAAATCAACAAAATAATGATTCGAAATAATTACATCTCTCACAGTTAAGTAACCACAGGAAACAGAAACAATGTAGCTTCAAGATAACAACATTACAATTGGTCTTCCTCTTGATTTAATCGAAAATAATTAAAATTTGAATTAGACGTGGGAAGGAAACGAACCTTGAAAGCATACTTAGGGTTCCCAGGCTCCTCCTTGTAAGCATCCACAATCGTCTAACAATCAAAGAGAAGAACAATAATTAAAGAACTGAAAGTAACCTAGGGTTAGGGTTAGGGTTAGAGTTAGCAATTTAAAAAGAAAGAGAATTTACTTGAATATCACGATCGGCGAGAGAGAAAGGGAGAGGAGCGACGGGTGCCATTTGAGTTGTCAATTGAGCATTGGGGAAGGGAGTAGATAATGGAGCCTGGAATCCAAAACCACTAGAAGGTGCTGCTGCGGCTGGCTGTTGCTGCTGAAATAATGGCGTCTGTTGCTGTTGCGTTTGAGAAGAGAATGGAGTGGAGAAAAGAGAGGAGCCGCCAAATCCCGTAGCGAAAGACGGAGTTGACGGAGTGCCAAATGCCGGCGCCGAAGAAGGGTACCAAACGCCGGAGTCGAAGAAGGAGTTCCAAACGCCGGCGTCGAAGAGGGAGTTGCGAAGGCAGGAGTGGAAGGAGTGCCAAACGCTGGCGTGGAAACTTGAGCTCCGAACATTGTAGGATCTCTCGATTACCGAGTTTGTTGTTGAAAGCTCAAAACGAGGAAGGGGAGGCGGTGTTCGTTTTTATGGTGAAGTCGCCATTCGCAATGAGGCTCAATTTGCTGCTTCGATTTTCCTCTTTGGATTTTTGAAATTTTTATTTATTTTTAAAAAGATTTTAGAGGGTATGCGGCTTTGCCCAAAAGAAAACAATGTTTGTGACAGAAATACGTTTGAAGCGGAGGTTGCTGTTTGGATGCAGACACGAAATAGTTATTACATTTCATTTTGTTCTATTTTTAGTAAACCAAACACAAACGTGGCATTAGCGTGCCATGAACCAAAGAACAATGAAGCAGGATCAATAACAGGTAGCCTGATGTAAGAAAGAACAATCAAGAAAACAAAGAAGAAATCCAATTAATTAGCACAACATCAGCAAAATAATCCAACAGAAAGATTTGGAACCAGACATGTTCATTGTTCCCAAAGAAATTAATTGCCATAAGAAACTTAATACATTCAAATGAACTTAAACATTCTAGAATTCATGGAGATCCTTGATTATATTATGCATGATGTTGCCAAATGAGATATGTGTAGTTGGCAATGATTCTTTCAAGCTTTGATTGTCACACTGCATAGGCACAAACCAGAAGGCCTTAAATCAGAAGTTTGCCATTCTGAACCAGGGGCTGCATTTGGATCATACAAAAGTGTATGGTAACTAGGGTCTCCCTCCACAGAGAATAGTAAAAGTTTCCCATCCAGTACCCCAAAACGAAACCCTATACTCGTGCTTCCTGTCAATGGAACGGGAACCATCTTCCAGGAATTGTCCTCTGGATTAAATATTGCCAGCTTCCGCTGGTTCTTCCACTCCATGCAGAAAAGCTTTTTCTCCAGCACAGCATGGGCAGTGACCATGACACAACCATTCTTCATCTCACACCACGTGTGCTTCTCAGGGTTGTACACATCGATAAACCTTGAATTTCCAATTGTGAAGCTAGACCTTCCACCCAAGACATAGAGTTTTCCATTCAATCCACATGCAAAACAACCCCATCGTGGACGGCGTAGACTTTCAATAAGGGTCCACTTGTCTGTATCAGGGTCATACACCTCTGCAGTGGAGAGGCTCTCAGCTTCAATCCCATAGCCTCCAACAACATAAACCATGCCATTTACCTCCGCGCAGGCAAAATCATAGCGAGCAACATTCAAGTCTGCTAATTTGCTCCAGCTGCAATTATGAAGATGTGTTAAAAGCAACAAGAATGAAAACAGTTGCAATTCTTTTCACACATGTTAGGCAGGGGGAGGAGGAAGAGGGAGGGTGTTTCTAAGAGTACCATGGAATGGGAGACCATTCATATAGTCAGTCGTGGTTAATTCAAATGCTTGAAGACTGCCAAATAGTTATTGCAAGAACGTATCAATTTCCCTACCCAACTAGCAGTTAGTTATCTATTACTGATCACAAGTTAATTTGATAACTGTTCAAAATAGATAGGATTCATTAAAACGAATATAACAAGAGGGGCCATTCAAGAAACCTTAAACTCTGTTCCACTCTAATCAATCTTATAATATTAGAGAACTTCAATTATGAAACAGTTTTAAACCAAATCTTTTAAATTAATAACCTAGTTTTTGGCTGATAGAAATTAAAATATTTAAAAGGATTAAACATCATCACTGAACCTAAAATGGTTCAGTTTGTAAAGTTCCAAACCAGTCGTAGGGAGAATTTCAAGCCTCATTATATCAAGTGTAAATCGAAAACAAACCTGTTAAGGCAAGAATCATATTGGTAAACATCAGCTGAGGCAGAGCCAGTCCCATTGATTACAGAGCAGCCTGCCATGACAAGAAGCTTTCCATTAAGGACGGTTGCCCCAAATCCAACTTTTCCAGGACCAGGCATTGGTGGAAGAAGCTGATGTTTCTGTCCAAAACAATCCAAAACCTCCCAGTGGCTTTCCTTTCCTTCAGAATCCATAGTTAGAACATAAAGCCACTCTTCAAGCACTCCAGCTATTCTTCGCTCTGTTAAGAATTCTTTGCTTCGGATGAATGATCTCCACCTCTTGCATACACCACCCATGGCAGGGAAGCTGGAACGAGGAACAAGCGCAAGGCAATACTTGGCCACATCATCTGGAAGCCCCGGAAGCAGTGGGCTGTCTAATTCATCAGTGGCCTGACCAGATGAATGAGGATTACCTTTTGGATGAATCAGTATATCTTGATTAACCGGGGAGGACAGACACATATTGGGTTCTGTGATTCTCTTCTTTCCTCTCACAAAACCAGGCATTTTCTAGATTATTCTTGTATTTGGTACAAATATATCTCCCAAAGAATGCTTCAACACTTTTAAATGCTAGACAACTGACTAAAGAAACTCATGAAATCCGTCACCTATAGGAATTTTACAACACCAAGGCATAAGCGATGTTGCAGTACGGATCACTTGAGCTGCAAATGCTGAGGATAGTCTATGCTTCATCCAGTTTGATTCATATTCCATGCCAGAGGCCCTGCTCTTTGCGTAGTTACTTCCTGTTGCACTGGGTAAAGTTCTTTGCACACCTCTGTACTTGTTCCTTTGCCCACACATCGCCCAAATATCTAAATACAAGAGTGCCAAAGCATAGCAAATTAGTATAAAGATAGGAAACCAAGGAAAGAATAAATTACCTACAGGTCATAGTCTAAGAAGTCAGAAAAATCATACCTGTGAAGACCATAAAATTCAGCAAGTTTTAGCCCCCAGTAACGTCCATTTTGATGGAGCCAGTAATCACCTTAACATACAAAGTAAAATGAATAAAGGTCAACCAAAATTTTACCAAACACCAATTCATGTAGAATAAAAAGTTTAACACAACACATTTTGACTAAACTTGTGGAGGCCAGCACCAGCATCTACAGAACTGCTTGGAAACATCCAAATCCAATCATAAGAACAAAATAGAAAATACTAATATTGGTAACCTCCTCTCTATGATTCTAAACTTAAAATTTCAATGTGTTGCCATTTTTGACTCCAAAAGCATTACTTTTTTCTGCAGTGGTAGATAGACAAACCGGGAGAACAAGTCAAAGGCCTTACTATATATTCCCTTTAACTTATAAGGGCTCAGATCTCGATTTCAACCACCCACCTACCAGACGGAATATGAAATATTATGTCTATAAGTGTGCGACTACTTTCTTTTTCTCTTGAAAATTAAAAAAATAAAATAAAATAAAAATAAGAAAAAAAGAATCAACTTTCACTAAAATCATGGAGAGATCAGAGATCAGGTGCAATTTCCTCAATCATCATAAACATATCAGAAAATCAGAAAAATTTAAGAGGGCAGCAAATTAGAGCGCTCAAATTGTCAAAGACGTGTGTAATTAAGGGAAAACTTGATTGAATTTCGAACTGGGGCCGAAAAAAATCAATCAAAACAATGAAATTCAGATTCCCTGCGCATGGAGAGAAGAATATTGAGAAACATTAGATCTGAACATGAACACTAAAACATCCAAAGACCGAATGTAAAAAAAAAAAAGAAAAAAGAAAAACCGAATCAAATCTAAACTAGAAAGAGCAAAGAACCAAAAAAAAAAAAAACAGAATTTGGATAAACACATGTAAAAGCTTATCGAAATCGGACTGTCATCTCATATATGGAAATCAAGAGAAGAAAAAAAAAAGAAAGATAAGAGAAACTATACAGATAATGTAAAGATAAGGTTACCTGAAAAAAAGGAAATAATACGTTATTATTATAAGATAAGCAGAAATGGGGTGTTTGTTTGATACAAAAGTGCGAGGATGAGGGAAGGAATATATAGGCATAAAATAGCAGGGAAGATAGAACTGACAGGGCATGACCACGTCGGTAATGAGATTTCTACCCAGGAGGAAAGGTTCTATTCCCAAATTAAAATAATTATTGTTATTATTTTATTCTCATTATCGTCTTTGAAATTACAGTAATTTGTATTTAATAATTATATTATCAGCAATTTTAAAATTTTACGTGTATGTAATCTTAATTGAAGTGATAAAATCATTGTCTTAAAGAGTGATTAAGTTATTTATAATAATTTGTAAAATTTTAGTTTTCAAAACTTAGATTTTTAAAAATTATTTTTGTCAAAAAAAATTTAAAATTATAATATTATATTTTTACTTTAAGTTCATACTTTCCTTTATCATTATAATCGGTAGAATATTAAAAATTTTGTGACTCAAAATAAATCAAATGTTTATAAAATATGAAAATTTTAAAATTAAAAAAATTATATATTTTAAAATTTATTTTCAGTAAATATTTAATATATTTAATTATAAATTATATAATTTTTAATTATATTATTTTTAATATATTTTTATTGTATTAATTTTATATTAATAATTAATAATCTTGTTTAAAAAGTTATTAAGTTAGATTCCAACTTAACTATTTAAATAAGTTTTTTTTTTGTGAAGACAAAAAAAATTAAAAGTTCTCATTATGATATATTTATACTAATTAAATAATATTAATTTTGATATATTAATTTAAATTATTAATATTATAATTGATTAATATAAATGATAATAATATTATTAATATGATATTATTAATAATTAATTATATATAATAAAAACTAATATATTAGAGGAATTAAAATAATTTAAAATTTAAAATTTTGAAAAAGCCTAAAAAAATTCAATTTTTTATATTAGAGATATTAAATTTTAAATTTTATGTAATTACAAAAATTAAATTTTAAATTTCATGTGAGTATAAAGATTAAAATACAAATTCATATAAATATAAATATCATTTACATAATTTAACAATTGATTTAATTAATATCAATTATCACGTCAACAAGTTAATGCTACATTAGCATGTCAACAATCATATCAATTATTTAAAGAAAATCAAGTAACACTGTTATCAATTTGATCAATATTATTAAATTAAACTAATATAAATATTTAATTTTTGTAAACTATTATACAAGGATTAAAGTTTAAATTTTTATAAAGTATTAGAAACTAATTGCATAAATTGACCATGAAGGTATAATAGTATTCAATTTTATTTAGTTAGAAACAAGTATATGCGTGGTTGGGTTGCAATGAAAATGTTATGACCATAAAGAACGTAGTGAGAAACTATTTACATTCAATAACATTGACATGTTAAATTTACTAACATATTCCGCTTAATGACATGATTACCAAGTGCAAAATTATTTAATATATTGAGTTTTAAATTTTAATATAAGATTTTTCATATATCTCCTTAAAGTATGATTAAAAATTAATAATTTAATATATAAATAATGAAACATTGTCCTATGTGATATTATTTTGATTTTTTTACAATTAAAAAATTTTCCTAACAAAATATAAAATAATTATCTCTAGTAAATGCTAGTAGTAATTTTTATTTCTTTTAGATAATGTTTGATATCATTTTTAAGATTATAATGGTAATTTAATTATCATATTCATAAGATTACAAAGGGAATATAATCACTTGTGATCTTAGATTATTATGTTTGATATAATATTTTAAATCACCATTAATTTAAAATTTTTGTATTTGATATTATATAAAAAATAAATGATATAATATAAAATATCCAAAATAACCTTAAAAAATAAAAAATAAATATTTATTGACTCAATAATTTATAAAATAATTAAATGTTATTTTATAGAAAATTAAAAAGTATAAATTAATTTTGATTAAAATAATTTTTATAAATAAATTTTGATTAAAATAATTTTAAAAAATTATATTTTTAATCAATAAACATTTATTCAATTGCAATAAAAAAATTTTTAAAAATAAGTGATTAAAAAAATCAATTTTTAAAAATTTGTATTAACCAACTTTGGGACAATGTTATTAAATTTTTTATTAAAATAAATTAATCAAGGATAATATTAAAAATTACTTTCTTACAATAATAAAACTCTTTTATCTTATAAAATTGAAATCAGATCAATATAATAATTTTATTACTCTGAAGATTTAAAATTACTATTTAATAACAAATATATTATTAAATACAAATTATTGTGACTTTTAAATTAATCAATTCACGTAAAATACTCTCGTGATGCGACATTATAAGAAAAAAATATACTATCACATCCATATGCCTATGATTTTGAAAGAAAAAAGGCAAGGGTTGACCACAGAATTTGCTTATCTATTCTCACTTTTCAGTGTCATCCATTATCTTTGTTTATTCCCAAAAGCAGTGGCTGATATTTTTCCTATTTCCACTAAAACAATTTCATTTTGCAATGATCAAATTATCCTTAGTGCTTTTAAGATTTGTTAATGTCATTAATTCTGAAAATCTAAAAAATTACTCGAACAATTTTATCTTTTAAAAAAGACATCTCTATAAAACAAATAACAATTTACGTAACGTGCGCCGATCACCTTCGTGGTGGCCCCGTCGTCGATAAAAATCCACGATGACATCAACTGGACAGTTTTTATTTACGTCTGGTGCATGGCATTGACGTAATTTCCGTTAAGATGAGTGAGCTTGTTTTGGGGGAAGATAAAGGTTTTTTTGGGGGTGGCTGTAACATTGAGTTTGTCTTTCTGGGTTCAAGAGCGTGGTGGAGTCCGGTCGAAGTTGACGGCCAATAGGCGATTTGGATCTTGGTGGGCCCACGTCGATGGGGACGGGGTAGCTTAGACTGCCCGTTGAGGCCATAATAAAGGGCTGGGATTGGCTTGGTATTATTTAAAAGGAAAGACAGAGAGGTGTGGTCGGGCAGAGTAATGGGAGCCTGGTTACCGCTGAGCACTCAAATCTATAAGACTCTAAATAGCTGGTTCAAGATAGTTATGCGGTCCAATGTATGGGCATGGTTGGACACTGATAGAGCCACACAGATGCCGAGTTTTTTTCCCAAACTTTTTAAAAAAATTTTTAAATTACATTCGTAATTAAATATTATATTTTATATAATTAATTAATTAAAAAATTATTTAAAAAATCAAATATATTATTAATATATATATATATTTAAAACACATATCACTATACTAATCTCATTTATAAAATTTAAAAACTCCAATTATAATGTCAAATAATTCCTAAAAATTATAATTTAATTAAATAATTAAATTTATCTATAATGAAACTTAAATCTAAAATTTTAAAATTTATTATTTATCATTAAGTAAAAATCTCATTGACTTTTCCGTGCTCTTATAAATCTTTATTTTCAAAATAAGATATTTTTATATTTATTTCCTGAAATAAGATGTTTTTGATTAAAAAAAAAAAAAAGAAGTGCATGTCATCACTCATAAGTTCTTTCTTTCTCTCTTTTCTCTCTTCTATTCTCTTTTATATGAAATTTTAACAAAACTTCCATCATAAATTATTTTAAAAAGAGAAAATTTATTAATTTTTTTTATATTTTTATGGATACAACAGAAAACTAAATCAATCTTGAGAAAAAAAACACCAACAATATTTTTCTAAAAATATAAAGTAGAAAAAGAAAAAAATTTTAATGTAACTTTCATTTTACAAAAATTGTTAAAAATTAAAGAGACTATTTTTTCACTATTTGCAATCTAAATGTGAAAAAAAAAAAAAAAAAATTGTTTGCCAGCTATGAGTTATTCGCCCTGAACCATATTTGAGTTCGCTTGCATTAGCAAAAGTCTTTAAGAGAAAGGCTCACTTCTCCAATGAGTTTCACCAAAAATTGCAAATGGATTAGATATTATCAAGGAAAAAGAGAAAAAAAAAAAAGTAGATGCAAACCTGAAAAGTTTTACACGTAGATGATGATATAGCTTGAAGTATACCTATAAAAAAAAAAAAATAAAAGTACTTCTGTTTGAGAATAAAAATTTTAATTTACCTTATCTTAAAGAAAAAAAAAACTCCACAGTTGCCTTCACGTATATCCAAATAAGACCAAATGTTCAACAATGAAACGATGAGATCAATGCCTTTCTTAATTTGTAAAAGTGTACAGCCCACCAAGTGGGCTAGAGCCAACCCACATGCTACCATAGCCAAATTACGATAGAAAAATGGAAAAACAATTAGACTAACAATTTATTCTGCCATTCTTTTTTTTTTCTTTAGTGTTACTATTTTATATGGAAATGTCATTGACAAGTTGCTTCCTAATTCATGTATTGTTTCGTATTTATCTTTTTTTTTAAATTTTAATTTATCCTTAAATTTGTTCTATCCAATTATTTATTTATTGAAAAAAAAATTACGAGTATAAATTTTTTTAAATTTATAATTTTTAAATATCAACTTTAATAATATATTAATTAATTTAAAAAATAATCAATTATTTTTATTTTATATTAAATATATATAATATTTAAAATTATTATATTAAATTTATGTTTAAAAATATAATATTTATTTTATTAAATTTATATATAATAAAAATTTTAAATAATATTATTTATATATATTTTTATACCATTCTCATTGCATATCATTATGTTATATTTAAACTTATTAAACCTAACTTTCTCTGTACCTTCCTATTTCAATTAGATCCAACCAATTAACATTTATAAAAGGCTGTCGTTATCAGATTTTCTCATCGTAGGGAAAAGGAAATCAGAGTGCTAATCTGAAAACCAGCCAACTGGGAGTTGCGAATAGATGTGATAGGCACATGAACGTTATTTCAGTTCGGAGCACGATTTAGAAAATTGAATGTCATAATCTTGGTCGAAAATCATAGCCAATTAAATACTCGGAAACAACCCAATTAATTTCTTCAATCTTATTTACCTGCTGGAGATTACTAGGAGTTTGATCTTATCCGCGACTAGCAGTTTCTTTTTTTTTTTTTAATTTTTGGTCAAACACCTGCCGACCAGCGCTTGCCCACCATTGCTTGTGGTTCGCTAGTTTTTTATTTGACTTCGTTCTCGCATCCAATGCTGAATCATCGTGGGAATTTGATTCTATCCTATGATATATGACCTTTTTCAAGTGTATAATTTTTTAACCTCACTTTGTTGTGTGAAAGTTTTTCCTAGAAAGTTTCTTCATATATTCATCCAATGCCTGAACCTACTTTAAAATTGGTACTCACCTTCCACCCCTCCCTAGAAATAAAGTCATTACATCCAAACATAATTTTGGGGTCAAGTCATGTAAGAATTAATGATCCTTTGGCACGCCAAGCGGCCTTTTAATTCTGTTCTTACAGATAATTTCGTCTGCAAAATCCTGATAATTACTAAAAGTGAAAAAAAATAATAAAAAAATTTAAAATTATAATATTCGATTAAATTAGATAAAATTTTTTTTATTTGATTCAAATAAAATTTTGATATTAAATGTATCTATTAAATTTGAATTTAATTTAAGATAAAAATATAAAAAATAAAAAATAAATCGAATTATATATTTTAAATTTTTATAAAATAAAAATAATTATTTTATTTATAAATTTATTTAAATACATTAAAATTTTTATTAAAATAATATAAAAAATTTAAAATATAAAAATTAATAAAACAAATCAAATTAATAAAATTCAATTTGAATCATATTGGTTTAAAAATATATATATTTTAAATTTAAATCAAATTTTAAAAATTTATAATATTATTATTATTTAAAAATATTAAATCAAATTTGATTTAAATTAAACCGCTATCACTTTTAATAATTATTTTATTTTTATACGTATCAATTTACTAAAAATCACTTTGGATGCGTGACGCAAAAATTTAAAAGAATTTTAAAAAATTTTCAGTGCGTTATATTTATTATTTTATGAAGCCAAAATCAACTGGAATATAAGAATTTAATGATGAGATGGTTTAAGGTTGCTATTACAATTTTTTTGTCCGCTATGCAATTTATAAAACCGACTGACAAATAATGAAAATATATACTATCATAAGAATCTAATTTGAAATGGTTTAAATTCAAAAGGTTTGAAATACTTATTCAAAATGATTCAAAATTAAATTTATTAAATTTGAAAATCAATAATTTAGATTCGAAAAAATACGAATTTAATAATTTAAACATGAATAATCTGAATATCAACTTCAAAATACACTAACTTGAGATGATCTAAACCTAAAACAACCCCAATTTATTTCCAAAAAATAATATAACCAAAATGATTTAATCCAAATTCGATTTGAAATATTCGATTATAATCTCTAAATCGACTTAAAAAAGCAATTTCTGCAATTGCTTGGAAACTCGTTGCTCCTTACCCAATCCAACAACAGCAATATTTCTTATCGGAGTTTCGCATGCAGAAAGTCTGGGCCAAGGGCAAAAGAAAAGAATTCTAAAAGGGCCTCTTGGTTGGGCCCTAAAACTTCCAATCGATAACGTGTTTCAACGGAGCTCCGAGATCTGGGACCCAACCGTCGCCAATGTCGATCACTTGCTCGTGCTTATCTCGATGGAGCAGCCGACGATCGAGCCCTTTATGCGTACAAGATTCTTAGTTGAAGCTGAGTCCTGTGGAATTCCCCTCACGCTTTCTTTGAACAAAAAGGAACTCCTTGATGAAGAGTTTCGAATATTGATACTCTCTTCGTTGAAGTTACCACAATTGTTCGTTCTTTGTTTTGGCATTATAATTTCAACGGTAGAGTTTACAAATTTATAAATAAGACATTGGAATTAGAACAATGGATCATAGGACAGATAGTTGAGAGAAACGTGTTGGAGTAAATAGAATTTTCCATAATGTTTCTAGCTCTACTCTATTTATTGAAGTTTCTGTAATCGCTGGTTGTTTGTTTATGATATGGTAATTTTACTTAATCTGTTCTACTTTGGGAAAGAAATGAATGAATTGCTGCTGAAAATAATGCTTATTGCAGTTTGTGTTATTTTATTTTATTTTTACTAAGAAGTCGTGACCTGTGATATTAGAATGGATTATACGGAGATTTAAATCTCAAAGTTGTTTGATGCTAATTTTAAAGTAGTTGAATGAATTAAATTATTTATGTTTCAGATTCTGTGTTTTTTTTGCTTAGTGTCCTTACTGTTATTCACTTCGAATTATTGACAAATTTGTCTTTCTTTTCTTGTTTCTGGTATTCTTGTTTTCTGTTTGGTGGTTTTCTTGGAAAATTACATATTGGGGCTCTGAAATGCATGTGCAGACACTTATTTCATGGAATAATAGGTTGGGAAGTTGGGATTACGAACCGCGTATTTGCAGCGTCGAGAAAAAAATGGCATTGATTCTCTTGCGTTTTACTTGAGGGACCAAACAACTGTAATCGTGGGTCCAAGTGGGGTTGGGAAATCAAAGCCTTACTAATATTCTGAGAAGTAATCACCTTGTTTCCTTATTCTCTAAGACGTCTTTCTTCATTTCTCCTTTCTGTGTTGAGAATGATTAAGTGCTGCTCTTTTCCTTAGATTTTGAGCAGCAAGTGGTTTGAGGATCAGATTGTTGGGGAGGTTTCAACAAGAAGTGGCGGAGGAAAACATGGTACTCGACATGTTTCTTTGCTTCCACTGTCAAGAGGGGGCTATCTCGCTGATACTCCTGGGTTCAACCAACCTAGTTGGATGAAGTGACAAAGCAATCTCTTGCCCAAGCTTTCCCTGAGGTTGTTTGCCTGCTGACTGTATATATCATACACAATTTGGTTGCACTTTACCCTCTATGTTCACTGCATCAATTTCAAATGTACATTTTGTTTCATCTGATTTTTCTTTTACTCCTCTTTCCAGATCCGGGAAATGCTATAAAGACAGTGAACCTGAGAAATGCTCATTCAATGATTGCTTACATCTCGGTGAACCAAGGTGCACTTTGAAAGGGGATTGGGAAAGATATACATACTACTTTCAACTTCTTGATGAGATTAGAATCAGAGAGGAATTTGAGCTGAGGACATTTGGGACCAAGAAAGAGGGTGATGTTAGGTATGTAAAACCAAGATATGGGCATATGCAAATCACCTAAAAGTTCTGCCTTAAGGAATATCCTTTTCATATATTTATATATAATCTGTAGAGTGGAGACAACTTCACATAATTCAAGTAGAGGTACAAACATTACGAAAACTGCCCACTGCTCAGTGCTTTTATCTTTCTCTAATAAGATAATTTGACATCAAATCTTGCAATAAGGAATCCTTTTCAAACTTCTCCAGTGCTTTTTCATATCTTCAGGATTGTGTTACTGGTAACTGGCACCAGGTTTTACACTTCTGAAATGATAATCTAGTGAGAAATGCTTAAACAAAATTTTAAAATTTACATTTCTAAGCAATTTCCTTCGAGTTGAAATACTATGAGAAAACAGTGTCTTTGTTCACAAAACTAATGTAACAAATATCTATCTTGGAAATTACCCAAACCCATGTTTTATTACATGCTCTTTTTTTTAACTGTTCATGAAGTACTGTTAATATTTAAGAAAAAAGCGTGCTTTCATTTTTTTTTTCTTCAATTTTGATGTTTTCCCAGATTTTCATCCAAGATAGGGTTAGGTTCTGTCACTAGCAAAATTGTGAACATATCCCCTTTGGTTCTGAAATCTGAAATGCCATTTGCAGGTACAAGGTTGGAGACATGGGTGTTCAGCAAGCTGAACCTCAACTGGAACCAGAAAAACATAGGAGACAACAGCGGAAAGGGATTAACCAGTCAATATTAGATGAATTAGATGAACTGGATGATGAATATAGCTTAGAAAATGATCCAATTGTAAGAGCAATAAAGAATGAAAACCAATAGGAAATTCACTGACCTTGTACTGTACAGTGTGAATAATAAGATTCTTAACCCTTTTTCGTGGATGAGAATGTGAATTTGATGTTTTCCACTAGCATCTAAATCTTTGATGCTAATGAGATTTGTCCAGTCTTTTTTAGCAGTATGATGACATGCTCAGGGTTTTACTCAGCTGCCAGAGTGCAGATATGGTCCTCAGCTACCAAACGACAAATGAGGTCCCTAAGTTATATCCAAAGCCAACAAAATTTAACAGCCACCACAATGAAATCAAGGAAATCTAAAGCACAACCCAATAAAAAGACATTTTCATCTCAGCTTCCAGTAAAGATAAAGAGATGTATAAGAAGGATTCTCTTCAACTAATTGTTTCATAGTAATATATTAGAGGCACAAGAAGAAAGAGAAAAAGATGCATAAGAAGAATTCTTTTCAACAAATTGTTTCATAGTTCAGAAACTTCGGGGAAACAAGTGGACTACAGTATCCATTGATGCACATAAAGGCACAAAACATTCAATTCAGCCTCCAAGCAAACTCTAGTGATGCTAAGATCAAGTTAAATTGACCTTACTTCTGGGTGGCTTTCTTCTTCAAACTCACAGCCACCTGTGGCTTGTGATGCTTCTCAACTTCATTGGGATCCAACCAATTGAGTGGGTTGCGATTGAAGAAAGGCCAATTTGGAACAGTAATCAATGTGGTGAGAGTCACACCACCAGCATACACGAGCATCATCAGATGAAACGATCCCAATACATAACCTGCAACCAATGCAATCACTGCAAACACCAACAAACTTATCTGCATTATCTGCTCCACAAACTTTTGCCCTTGCCAATCCATCTACAATCCAATTCAACATCAACATAACCCAAAATATAAGTAACCACAAAAACAATGACCCAAAACAATTAAAGAAACCATAACTACAACTACATCCATCCTTACTGAAGCTTTATCAGATGAATGAATTTCTCCTAGAAAAACTTGTCAAGCAACTAGATAAAATGATATAATTTTCGAATATGCTGCCATGGTTTGGGGGTTTAGGGACATTGGGCAATTCACTACACAAGAATCCCAATCCCCAAATTGCTTCCGTTCTTTGTTAAACCTTAGAGATCATTGATTGTGACTTTGGGAGCGAAGATCGCTAAACCAAAGCCCTAAATGTTGTTTGGTTAACAAAAGAAAAGAGAAACTCAAAGTCACGGAAGCTAACTGTTCACTAAATTCTAGGATCATCAAAATCACTCGGGATCAGAAGATAGGAAATTGAGAATCAAACATTGATGGCTAAACCTTATGTCTATGTTTGGTTTCAGAGAAAATAAACTTGAAATCCTCATAGCCTTCAAAGCGGAAATCACCATAAAACTTGTGAGAAAATCCGAAGACAAGCAAAATAAATAAAAATTGAGTTGAATCGGAAACTCTAGCCATAGAATTGTGACTTTCTAATGAATGAGAGTAGAAAAAGCAAAACTTACGGGAAAGCAACGTGAAGAGTGGAGTGAGGGAGAAAGATGTCTGAAAGTGGAAGTCAATAACAAGGAAGAATCAACGAGTATGATCATAACGTTTACCAGCATGATGATACCCGCTCTTCTTTGCGGCTCATAAAGGAGTAGAATGTAATTAAACAACCCCATATTGATTAATAAGAATATGTAAAATTAAATAAAATAGATAATTTAATTAAAAGAAACTCTTAAATCAATTAGGGAAGATAAACAATATGAATTGCATATGGGCTTAATATCAACAAATAAATCCATTAGTAATGTGCATAAAGATGTTTTTCTGTCATATCTTCTAACTTAATTCACTTTTATAAATTATAAAATCCTTTAATAAAAAGAAAGTGAATAATGAACTTATCTTCAATCACACAATTGATCATAACTCAAACTCTACTTTTAGAAGAAAAAAGTCTGAATAAAACATCAATTGGGAGAGTAAACTACTTAAAGAAAGACATAAAAATTTTCAACATAAATGCAATCACTCTATTTTCTACTTTTAATGGGACATATTTGCTAATCTATGGATCTCATCCACAATTTCTTTTTTCTATTTTCATCACCAATGACATTCCGACATAGTTCGAATGTAATTCATGTTTTTTTTTTAAAATGAAAAAGACATTAATATTACCAATTACAATTAATATTAACAAATAATATTATAATGTAAATCATAGAACTATATTTGAATTAATTAATCAAAAATGTACTTTTTTTTATCAATTCTTCAATAATAATCTTATCAAAAAGTATAATCTACAAAGAGAGAATATTTTAATGAAAGCAATCCATAAGAACAAAATAGCATAAGATTTAACATGCACACATACAAACAAATTCCTACATAGCATTCAAACACGCAAATACACATTAAAAAAAATACATTTTCCATTACTATAAATCATGATTATCCTAAACAAATGAAAAACAAAAATAAAAATACAACAAGATTCAACATTTTATATTTGTTGCCAATTTATTTATATTTCATTAATTCAATTAAAAATAAAATAATAATTCATATTCATTAAAATTTAAAATTAAAAAAAATCCTTTTGATCTACCTTAAATTCACTAAAAGCTTTAAGCCTATCAAAAATTTATTCCATTGGAGCTTAAAAACTTGAAAATGAAAACATCAAAAAATTGAAAAAAAAAATTAAAACTTAGACATTTAAAAGACATGGATGTTAGGCCCATGCGTTGTACCTATCACATTGGACATTGTTCTTAAGTTATTGTGATTGTGCTTATGTATGGTAATTATGAACCCTTTGGGTCTAGGAAAGTTCCTATCAAATACAAACTTTTAAAGCCATGACTACTGGGTACCAACAACCATAAGCTTTTCAATTCCCAAATCATTTTGCTGGCTTTGAAAATTTATTCGATTATTAGGAAAAAAAGAAAATGAAATAATTTGTCAGTGTTATAGCAACAAAATGAAAAATGTGGAAAATTTGTATTGTTGTAAATCAAAAGAATGGTTGCAAAACCATGTCCAATGGGGTTTTCAGTCATTGCCACTAATTTGAACATCCAAATTCAATTACCTAGAGTAAATTATATACATCTTGCAAGTAAAGATATTTTTCTCTATCAAAATTAACTTATTCTAATTTGATAGTTACATTGTTTCAAAAATTCAAGACCTTGATATTCATTATTTTATTGTCATTATAATTTCCCCAAAATTTGTAAGGAAATGAAGGAACTAATAAAACAATCATAAAAGAAAAGGTAGATGTTGCCTTTATGGTGTCATGTACAAACAATGCCTAGCATATGAAAAGGTTAAATATAATAATTTAGATTCATTTCTTAATTTATATAGCTTTATTTTGTCTACCGTATGAAAAAGGTTAATATAGGATACTAAAAGAACTGCATTATCATTCCCTTAACAATGATAATAAGAATTATAAAACTTTAATTGGAAGTCATATAATAAAAAAGTTATTTTGTAACAACAAAAATATACAACACTCTAATTAAAAAATCTTGATCCAGACTCTAGAGGCTTAGGCAAGATGTTCAAATTTGGTAAAATTAAACCAGGCCTAGATATGGGCATTGGTGAGCAATGTGCGAACATACAATTGGATCGAGTTGAAGGCACTGATGCTCAAGGTATAGGCACGCCTAAACACCGTCCTGAGAGGATCATATTTTGAGGTTTCTAAAAGGCTTGGTGCTTAGCATAATTTTAGTAACTCAAAGATTGTGCTATAGTATCAAAACCCTAGAGTTAAGGATTGTAACATATCTTCTAGAATCAAGATATTTAAATCAGTGTAATCTCTAGAGTTTAGGAATGTAATCTTAAGTACTAATTGTAAGAGGGACTTAGCTATAAATAGAGAGTCCCCACCCTCATTGTACATACTAGAACCATAAAGCAAAATCTTTACTTTTGCCTTAACTTTTTGTTGTTCTTGTTTGCTTTTCTTAAAACACTTTTTGTGCCTTTTATTTTACAATGTTTTGGGAGGTCAAGCCCTACAGTCTTGAGTGCCTGAGCACCGTATCTTGTGTTAATTTGATCTAGGATGTGAAAAGTCCAATCTTCATGTCTTGGAATCATACGAGCCTGGAGCTTAAGTTTTTACCTGTGATAAATGGTATCAGAGCTTGGTTCGGAGGAACTTTTAGAGTAAGTGACAGAACTTGATACTAGAGTTATCAGAGCCTGGTTCAAACTAGAGGTGGTGATCAAAGTCTTGATTCAGAGTGTGTAACAGAACCCTGCTCGTGAAAAAAAGAGCCAAAGTTGCTGTGGATGCCAAAGTTGGCATTGGTGTAAGTCAGAGACCTTGTGTGCGGGCATCCTAGTGTGGTGTACAAGTATTATGGTGAGTTGTGCAGACATCCTACTATATGTGTAGGAGTTTAACTATGTGAAACGAGTAGTTTGTTGCATGGTATGGGCATTTTAAAATGGTTATTGTACTTGTATACTGTAAAACACCTCTGGTATGTTAGGTGTAAGCATGCTAGATGCTAAACAGGTGCTCGATAGATTACTGCTGTGTGTTGTAGGTGTGCTAGGTATGTTGTACAGGTGTGTAGACTGACCAATAGTGCAGGGTTTGCTAAGTTAGTGTACAAATTGGTACCTGATAATGTGTGTCATGCTGATAGACTGGTGTACGAAAACTAAAACTCGGATCACTTGAGTGCCTACTAAAGTTGAGGTAATCTTTTGGTTTGTGTATTTTTTGTTTAATAGTTTGTATGTTTTAGGCTATGGTATGACTAGGGAAATCAAATGAAGGCCCAAATGAGGTACGCGATGGGTGCCCATTTATAGACAAGTCGAGGAAGGCTAAGGAAAGATATGTGTTGATAAACACTCGATTGGCGAAGTGTGAAAAAAGCCATTCTTCAGTTAATAGATTGGCTCAGAGACATTAAGGGATTCTTAAATAAGGTAATGGAGAAGCATATATAGCGAAAGGAGCTAACCAGGTTCAAGGTTAACCATGCTGTATTGTTAATTACCATGGTTATTAATGCGGGCTTGGGTCCTAGAGTGGAGGTGCCTAAGCATTTCATGGATGGTCTAAAACTGTAGGTAAAGGTTGAGCTGTAACTTAGAGGCATGCAAGAGTTAAATTAGATCAGAGTTGTAATTTAGAGTCATGCAATAACTTAGGTTGAGTGCACTAAGTCTTCAAGGCCTAAGGAAAAGGCTTGGTGTTTGTTCTTTAGGAGAGCAAATAATTGCAATGAAACTTAGATTTCATAAAACTGACAGAGCCATTAGTAGGGGCAACGAGAAGAAACTCTTGACTTACTATTTTTGTATTGATCCACATTAGGTTAAAGAGTGCCTGAAGCTTTTAGCCATCAAGCGAGTGGATGGGCTATCTAAAAATAAGAATAGCAGCGGTGAATAGCATAAAAAGTAGCCCAATGAGATATAACTAGGTGCTATTCGAGATTGTCAAGCGGTTGGGGCTTCTCGAGGATCTAATGAAGGGAAAGCAATGGCAACTGAGTGCCACAATATAAGTCTTAGGGTGCAGTTAAATTCCTTGCAAAAGAGTGTGTCTAGGCGACTTAGAAGAAGTATCGACAGCACAGGGCAAAAAGGACCATTGCAGCAAGGTTCTGAGGAACTTAGGATTAAGAATAATAAAAGCCAATAGAGTACATGTTTAGGTATGGGATCAAAATATTGGAAAACTAGTTCGCGGGGTAGGAATAGAAATCAATGTGTAAGGCGAGCGCATCATTTACTTAACAATGAGGACGTTGCTAGAATAAGTAGGGGAGAATGTCATAGTCAATAAGTTGGTCCAGGCCTAGGGTTCTTTCTAAATCTAGTAAAAGTTCTAGATTTAGTAAGACTAAGTCTAATAATCAAGAGGACTAGGCCCTGAGAAGCACTAGAGGTCTAGGTTACAAGAAACTAGCCCAAAATAATGATGCAGGCAATGATTCATACTCCAAAGGCTCAAGTAAGGTGTTAATATTCTACACAGTTAAACTGATCCAGATGCGAGCGCTAGTGAGCAATGTGTGGACACACAATCGAATTAAGGTGAAGGTACTGATGATCGAGGTGTAGGCACGTAATTGGATCCAAGTGCGAGTGTCACGGGTCGAGACTTAAGCTTCGAACCCATGCTGCTCTTGGACCCGAGCATTCACCCTTCCGGTGTCCTAGATCAATTTTTCTGCCACGGTTCGTACCCTTATGAGGTATTGTCTGCTCTGGCCCCCCCTACCTCACAGTTTTATCTTACAAAAGGTGCCTCACAAGGAAGAGATGGTGTGAACCCTTATATATCCCAGTGACCTTCCTATTATGTTCGATGTGAGATTCAGGACTCCTCCTTAGGTCCGTAACATTCTTCTACACCCAACCTCGTGACGTCCTCGTCACGGAGGTTGGCCTCCCTGCCTACCTCCCTCGAGGTGGTTGACGTGGATCAAACGGTTTAGGGTTGGCTCTGATACCACTTATCACGGGTCGAGACTTAAGCTCCGAACTCGCGCGACTCTGAAACCCGGGCATTCACCCTTCCGGCATCCTAGATCAGCCTTCCTGCCATGGTTCACACCCTTGTGAGGTATTGTCCGCTCTGACCCCCCTGGCCTCACAGTTTTGTCTTACAAAAGGCGCATTACAAGGTGGAGGTGGTGTGAACCCTTATATATCCCAGTGACCTTCTTATTATGTTCGATGTGAGATTTAGGACTCTTCTTTAGGTTCGTAACACGAGCACGCTTGAACATGATTTTAGGAAGATCAAATTGGGGGCTTCTAAAAGGCTTGATGCTCAGCATAACTCCAGCAAGTCAAAGATTGTGTTGTAATATCAAATCCCTTAGAATTAGGGATTGTACCATATCTCTTATAATCAAAGGATTTAAATTAGTGTAATCTCTAAAGTTTAGGAACATAGTCTTTGGCACTAATTGTAAGGGGGACTCATAAATAAATAAGTAACAAAAGAACTAAGGTTTATATTTTATTGTAATTTTATTTCTAGAAAACAATCATTTAATGAATAAGTTCTAAAGAACTTAAAAAACTAATCAACAAATTCTAAATTAGAACTAACAACTCAATAAGAGAGCTAACATGACTATTATAGGAATTTCAATATTTATTCTTATAAGACTATCTTCAATAGTTTTAGTAGCTATTTAAAATGAACATAAATCATTAGTTTAAGTAGAAGATTTTAATCATGATTTTAAATTAGTAGCCCAAAAACTTTAAAGAATAGATACATATATAGGAAACTTTGGTAATACCTTACCCTTAAATTTAAAAATAACTATAGCAAATGCAATAATAGAAATCAAGCATCATAATAGAAAATACAAAATAAAATTAAACAAAATCAAACATATGCAATTACTAATATGAAAATAAAAATAGGTGATGACAAAAGAATGTTGGATCTACAATATAAACCCAAATATGATTAAAAAAGATGATTAAAATGAAACTAAAAATATATTATTATCAATAATTTCAAAGACAACTAACTGTTAAAAAAGAAATGACTCACAGAAAAATTCAAGGGATCTTCAAACTTAAACAAATTTCCCTGCAAAAGAAACTACATGATAATAATAGATAAAATTAAAATTAAAAAGATTAATAAAGGCCACTTGATTATCTATGTCTTAAAAATAGCAACATTAATACATTTATAGTTTAGAATAAATATCCACAAAAATCAATTAATTAATAACAAAAATAAAATATAAATTTCTTATAATTATCTATATCAGAATAATTGCAATAGTGTATAGTAGACCTGCCAGTGATAAGAAAAACAAAATTTAATGAAATCAATATAGTATATATATATATATATATGAAACAAATTCTACAATATCAACATTATAAAAGATTAGTCCTATTATCCTATAAACATTGATTGAATTTCATAAGGTAAAATTTTTTAAATATTTTTAAAAAATAATATTGTAAGCTTTAAACAAATCTAACCTTCAAAGCATAAAGAAAATATAAAAATCAAAATAGCTTCAGCTGCATTTAAGTAGCCTTAAAAGCCAACAATGCATGGCAAACTTGCTAGTGAAAAAAAGAACAAAATTTAATAAAATCAATATATATTATTAAAAATTTTTACACTATCAATATATTAAAAGATTAATCCATAACTAC